>NBIV01000046.1:0-384245 GCA_003194525.1 Gracilariopsis chorda | reverse complement strand
CTGGTCAACGTCTATCGACGGTTTATCCCGAACTTTTCGGATACTGCAGCGCCCTGAACGCGTTGTTGCGAAAGGGGAACCCCCCAAAACTGGGAACATTTACGCCCGAGCAATCGGAAGCCTTTAACTCCTTGAAGGAGGCTGTCACATCAGCACCAATCCTACATCTCCCAAAACTTGGGTTGCCATACTCCGTAGATACGGACTCGAGCGACTACCAAGTCGGGTGTGCTCTTTTTCAAACCACCCCGAGGGGGAACGACACCCAATTGGTTATTGGTCGCGCTCGCTCAATGTCCATGAGCGGAACTACTCCGTATCGGAGAAAGAGTGCCTCGCCATCGTATGGGCGATGACCACTCTGCGCCCCTACCTTATGGGAGTCCATTTCACCGTGTACACGGATCATTCCTCACTGAGGTGGTTAATGAATATCTCCGACCCGTCGGGACGCCTCATGCGCTGGAGACTCCGCCTCGCGGAATATGACTTCCAAGTCATTTATAAAAAAGGGCGCGCAGAACACCCAAGCCGACGCTCTGTCGCGTTTACCCACAAGTGGGGAGGCACTCCAACGGAGGATGATGAAGTCCCATGTTTCATGGCAATGGACCCGGATGATCCGGAATGTGCCGTCGAGGCTGAGCCAGAAAACTGGGACGAAGATGCTGACTTCGACTACCTACTCGCATCGCGAGATGATTCTGAGAAACCCATACCGGGAAATTATGTACCGGTTGAGACCGAGGAAATGATCCGAGAACAATTCGGGGACCCTTCTGTACAAGGATACGTGCACGCCTCAACGGCGGAGAGAACCTCCCCTTCGGGGTGAACGACATTGGTTACCTCGTGAGGACCGTCGAGGCTACCCCACAAGTTGTGGTACCGCACACGCTACAGAAGCGGATATTGCACCTTTCGCATTACCGAAACTCGGGGGACACTCCGGTGGGAGGAAGCTTTATCTAACCCTTCGCAGGGATTTCTACTGGCCCGCCATGGCGGTTGATTGCTACGCTACGGTGCGGTTTTGCACGCAATGCGCGAAGAACCGGGTCAAACTCCGGAAGCACTCCAAACGGATGAAGCTATTCCCCGCCAGGGCGCCGCTCGAGTTTGTCGCAATTGACATTCTCGGACCATTGCTCTCTACCAGGGAGGCAACAAGTTCCTACTCGTTATTACGGACAGGTTCTCGAAATTAGTTCGGACAGTCCTCTAAAGAGGATTACCGCCTACACGGTCGCTCACGCCTTTGTGCGGCATTGGGTGTTTGCCTACGGACCTCCTTTGGAGCTACTTTCCGACAACGGGAAACAGTTCGCATCGCGATTTTCCAGGACGTCTGTCGGATACTGGACGTGAAGAATCTCTTCACGACCACGTATCATCCCCAGTCTAATGGGCAGGTCGAGCGTTTCAACCGGACAATGCTCGCAGCTCTCCGTGCTTACACGGCTGACCACCCAAGACTTGGGATATCTACACGGATGCCGTGACCTTTGCGTACAATACGCAGGTACACCGGACTACCGGAATATCCCCTTTCGAGTTGGTCCTTTCACGGACACCCCCGCCAATGGCGTTGGAATCCCAACCTACGTTGGACGCGTTCCCTTCTGTGAAGGATTACCGCCAGAAGTGGAAAGCATGGCTGACCAAGCTGGTACCCGCAGCGCGGAAGGCGATGGACCACGCCCAAGCCGTCTACAAACGGAATTTCGATGCTCGCTTGCGAGGAGGCAAACCGGAACAGATCAACTCCGGGGACTTCGTATTCGTCCGCAAGGAGTACTACAACCCTGAAAGGGAGAAGCACCATAAGCTCTCGCCTGTGGCGGATGGTCCTTTCAAGGTTATCTCCGTCACGACGGACACAGTGGTTGTGGAAATGGGTGACGCGCATGAGCGGTTATCTCGCGATCGCATCGTGCTAGCTCCGCCACCCTCGACTGAGGCTGCACCAGCTACGCTGGACCCTACGCTGGAATATGGCTCTGCTTCCGATACATCGGTGGTGAGACGGCCTACCGTGCTACCACACCCTCCCGGGGACTCTCAGACCTACCGACCCTGTCGGACTCACCGGCTCAGCCGGGTAATTCGGGCCTCTCTGTGCCCGCCCCTATGGCGCGAATCTACACCCGCCAGGCGGGGCATGTTATCCCTTATCCCGCCGCTCCGTCTCAGGAGGGGAGGAGAACACTCGTTTTCGAGGAATGAGATCGCCGTCGCAACGGGAAACACGCCGTACCATACGGACAACTGACCGTGGAGCACGGAGTATCTCACGCGACACTAATCCCCCGTCCTCGGGCAGCGCTGTGCAACAGGAACCAGACGCGCAGGTCCCGCAAAGGCGGCAAATACACCGTGTTACACGGGAAGCTGAAACGCAGCTACCGCACACCCCTGTCAGGGAAGGATCCCCGATACGGGAGTACGGCGACAATCGCCCTCAATCCCCTGAGCAGGGAGATGCCTCAAAGCCGCCATTGGCGGAAGTCCCGCGGAAGCGGTTCAATCAGGTCGCTCAGACCCGCGCCCCGCGAAGAAGAGGCGCCCAGATACACCAGCGCCGCTGGGAAATACCCACACCCCTATCGGGGAAAAGGGTAGCCAAGCCGCATCCGAAGCTTCAGGCCCTGGCGCGCAGCGCTCGGAAACGCTCCCGTCGCAGACGGAATCGAAGCCCCCGTTCCGGGGAATAATTTGCGCCAACTACCGCAACGCTGCGGCGAAGAACCGAGGGACTCGGGAAAAACGCGCGCCATCGCACGCTCGAAACCGGTCGTACCGGACGCTGCTCCTCCTCATGGAGACGTTGCACCGCACTTAGCGGCCAGGCCCCTGAAAAGGGTGTCATCGGCACCTGCCCGGCACCCCCCAAAGGGGAATTTTGACCAAAAATACCGGTGTACCGGAGTTAGCCTTAGGCAACCCCCCAGTAGCCGGGGACACCACGGCGCCGCCGGAACGTACGGTGCAGAGCGCTCGTGCGCCTGGCAGGGAGGCGGTTTGCCATCCAACCACCGTGTCGCACGGGACCCCCCAGGGGATCGTGGAAACGCCGATTCCGCAGGAGCGGTCATCTTCCCGCAAACTCGCGGTTCGTGAGTTCAACCGCGAATGCGGAGTTCAAGTCCCCCGCCGGTTGGCGGTTCGCCTGGCCTACCGTGAAGACGGGAACAACGACACCCCAATGGGGAATGACTTGCCGGGGAAAACCGTGACACCACATACCCTCTTGAGGGATATTTTCCCGCATGAGCAGCGGCCACTAGGACAGCGCACGGCAACGTCGGAGTTATCGCCGAACACCCTGCTAAGGGACATTATACCGCACCGCGGACAACCCTCGCAAGGGAGTACAACCACCACCCGGCACGGCCGGCAGGTCTACGAACGAGAGTTCGTAGTAGACCGACTTGTCGGACACACCTGGGACCAGGATGGTATTCTACAATACCGCGTCCGCTGGTACGGGTACGACCCCAGTGGGGATACGTGGGAGCCAATTGAACACCTCCCACGGTCGCAGATCGTGCGATACCACCGTCAAACGGGAACTGCAGCCCCAGCCACGCTGGTTAATGCCCAAGTTGGGTAACGTTGCCGCGCGAGCGGAGGGCAATGAGAAAGGATAGCAAGGGAAAGTCCGTCTAAGACGGGGAATGCTAATTGGAAATCACCGTTCTAAACGGGAAAGTTTATTCAGGGGAGCAGCTAGCTCCTCACGATACTACACTACACTAACTGGCATAGCCAGGGAAAGAATACCAGGAAAACTGGACAAAAGGAGCTCACTCTTCGCCGTTGCCCGGGGCGTAACCCCCAGCAAGGCGGTAGGCCAACGCGTCCGCCATGGTGGTGACATCCCCCGATACCTCGGCAGCGCTAAGACCGGCACCCCGGAGAAAACGCGCGATGATCTCGTTTTCATTCGCCGTTACCCCGCTGGGGATAGAAGGTCCGGCACTCGCCGCCGAAGGGTCAGCAGCCGGCTCGGCCGGAGGTACCCCCTCTGGGGAAGCTTCCGCGCTAGCGCCGGTGTCCTCTACGTCCATCTCCCCGGGCTCTTCCGGATCGTTATCGACCATTGGGTCATCCCCGCCGTATGCGCGGTAGTAATCGTCAGAATCGACGTACCCCACCGGGTGGTCTTCCGGCACATGCCGGGGCGCATCGCGAAGTTCTCGCGCCTCCTCGGAGGAAATTTCCCGGAACTCCCAGGGGTCGAAGTAGATAAAATCACCCGCAAGGGCGGTGTTTCTACCCAGTCCCGGGCCACCGGTGTTACCGCTGCCGCCATCCAGACGACCGCTTTGCTCCAGCGGGACCTCACTCCAGCTAATGCTGTCGATGTACCCAAGTAATTGGAGGACCTCTTCATTGTTGGCCTGGCCCCCAAGGGGGATGCGAAGATCCAGGTTTCGGATCGCTGCCCGCACGCGCGGTTGAAGGAACCAGAGACGATACTGGTCGTACGCCTCGTTGAGGATATAAGCCGCATTGCGGGCCGCCCACTCCGTAACCACTACGGACCACAACCCCGACCGGGGATCCTGCATGAGCAGCGAACCGAGGTACGTAAGTACCGGCGGAAGTTCTACGTAGCACCCCCGGCAGGCTTCATGGAAGCGCCACCACTCGGGGAGTGCTACATACCGACCTAGTCGGTGAGGCGGCGCAATCCGCTCTATCTCCACGTTCTGATACGGGATAAAGTACCCGAATCGGGATCGCCAACGCCGCTCGTAGCGGATGAAGTTTTGGAGAAAGTTGGACCGGTATTGCCGGGGAAGGTACCTGAACTCCGCCCGAATAATCGGTCGCTCCCAGCAAAGGGCCTCTTGCCGCGCTGCGGGGAAATTCCTCCAAGCGAGGGTCTCGAGGCGGAACAGGTTCTCGCCGTACCTAATCTCCCCGCGAGTGCGGAAGTAGCTAATGTCGAAGCCAAACTCCGGTGGGACCGGTACATCGAACGGAGCCCGGCTCTGCCGTTGGTACGCCATGCGCGTCAGCGCGGTCTGCGCCGCAGCGACGGTCTCGCCCGAGTTTCTTCGGAGGTGGTGACGCGGAATCGCAATCCGGTGACGCCAATCCCACGATGTGGTGACTGCTCTGGGCAGATCCCCCGGAAGGGTGTCTGAACCATCCGCATAAGCGGTGACCAATCCCTCATTGAGGACGGCGACCGGGTGAAACCACGGGGCAAGGCGCAGGCGCGACGCGTGATTCCGATTCATCGGGTTGAGCCCCACCAGGGTGTTGTAAGTTGGCCAGTTGGACACCGGAGTGGTTCCGGAGGACACCACCGAAGGTGGTAGTGCGAAGGGATGGTCGGCTTCAGCAGCCGTATTTCCCGGTTGTACCGGATTTCGATCGCCCTGAGGCAGGGGAACTGACCGGAAACCGGTGGTGTATCGCCCGAGAAGTCTCGGAGGTTGGCTGTGGTTGTTGATGTTGTTGTCGTCGTTCATTTCTCCCTTGTCGAGGGTGGCTGTTGTTGTCGTTTGTGCACTTGAGGACTCTGGTGCAGAGGAATTTACCGGAGAACCGGAGACAAAGCACTTGCTTTTATCACCCATTTTCGTCTGGGAATCCTCCGCGTCCGCGGTCGTTTTCCCGTCTTAGGGGGGGGATATGAAGTGCAACGCCCTCAGGGAGGGATTCTTGGTACTTGATTGTTTTCCCGATATTATCGGTTGTGTAGTGTGTATATGAACTACGCCCCACTACGGTGGGTATGGACACGTGGGAAACGGTTTTGGGTCAATTGGCGGTTGGCCACAGTAGTGGATGTTGCCACGGAATGTGGAGTATTTTAGTTAATTTTATTTATTATTTTCACACCCATTTCTGGGAAGCTAGTACTTAGTGCGACGGCGCACTGCCGTCGCACCAGTAAACCTTCCCCAACAAGGGACCCCAACCTGGGGAATTGGCTCTGAGCTTGACCGCCTCCGCGTGTTCTCAACTCCTCCTTGGAGGGAAGCACCGTAGCGTACGGAAGTTCACCCCCCTTGCACATCTAAAGGAGACCCATCATTGGGAGTACTAATTGTTCCAATCATATTGGTGTTTCGCCCTGTATAGGGAGTCCTGTCCACCGGCATTGCCGTATCTACTCGTCGCTCTCGCGACCCACTCGTCCTTCCTCTTTCCCCTTTCTAGGGTAGCACCTCCCGCTATCCGCGGCCCTTGTGTGCGCATCCGCTCACACACCCCCACTTACGTGGAAACATACCTCTACTGAGGATCACACCCCGCTCACGCGGATACCGATTCTTCGCCTTCACCTCCCTGCGCGAGTCGCGACAGGTGTCCCTGGTCTTACAAACCGGCTTCGCCGTGACACCTCTGGGAGGGCTCTACCCAACTGGGTTCACCTCGTGAGAGGAAGATCCCGGACGTCTTTCGGTGTTTTTCCCCTTTGGGGCATTGCACCACAGTACCCCATGTCGTTCACTCAGAAGTCATAGTGGAGTCTATTGCCACGAAGAACCAAGGGGAAGTCAAACGACGGGCAGGCATATTTCACAGCCTTTGGGCTGTTTATCATAGTTCACCATTGGATGTTTTATCGGCCAGCACCCATCGGGCTTCAAGGACCATGTATAGAAGCAGCATCTCAACTGGGTACAACACAGAGAGGTCCATTGGATCATATTATGCCTGGGTAAGAGAGATCCAGAGGCAGAGAGGCAGAGCGAGTGATAGGACCACTTGTCACCACGGCGTTTGGTATGCCGACGAATACCTCGAGGGCGATGAATAGCACGCCCAAAAGGACATCGTGAATACTGAAACTGAAAGCCATAAGATGAAGTGACCTGAACGAAGACGTAAATCGAAGGCAGACCTTCAGAAGAGGCACCAATTGGACTACAGCAATGACCATTTGTACTTGTCGAACTCCTCGGACACCAATACGGATCAGGTAGCAATTCTGCGTGTCAAGCCACTGGAAACGACTAATGAGATTTTCTAGGATGCTTTAGACGTGCCTGTTGAATCGTTCCATGCGGTGCATCTCTTCGGACGCCAAAATAACTGCCAGGTGGGCGAAGAAAATGCAACTGAATCATCCGGAAAAGTTCTCTGGGAGGGGTTACATTACAGTCCCTAGTTTCCTGAGCTCATTCCAGTTGGCTTGGGACAGGAATTGGTCTATGAAGGAAATGAGCTTTACTGTCTTCAGTTTTTACTAACAGGACAAGCGAAAGACAATGTACCTGCCAAGATCTCCGGTTCGGCTAACCCCATCGATGCTTGAGATCGAGAGCTTTGAAGGACTTATCCAGAGGTTTTCCGTTACCTCTTCAGAACGTACGAGACCAACAAGCATATAGTGGATGCCTACCAGGACATGATTGGATAGTACTAGAGCTCCAAAAATGTCCGAGACAGACTACGCCAACCAACTCTGGACTACAGCCCACAGGAATAGGAATGTTTTCTCCGACGGGCAGCTTAAGTGACACTTTATCGCAAGATGACTCCATCCGATATGCACTCATGTCCAAAACCACCACAGTGCCCACCCGGACTTGACGCTACTTCAACTGGTGACTTGTGTCGAAGGATACGGCAAGAACAATAGAACATCCCTTCGAACGGGTGATGCAGGCACCTGGGGCTGCGCAAAAACTCTGACCAGAGGATCGAAGGCCCACATAGTGGAGTCTCTGTGGCAAACGGACTCAGCCTTTGGCCATTCGGAAACCGCAGACGTACTTGCAGTGAGCTCCTCTTCAGATCTTTCAGGAGCACCATCGGCCTCTTCATCAGGACCGACCACCCTCTTGGCCCCAGTGACACCCTTTTATTTTCCAACCCACCCACGAAGGACGTCGCCACGAAGTCAAATCAGGGCTGTTATATTTATTTTTTTACGGCTCGGCCGTGCGAATGCAGCCAGTATATACCTGCGAAGATCTGAAAAGGGATTACTGCGCGAATGCAGAAGTGGTATCAGGTGCGCCAAGCGGAGGGCCTTTCTTCCGACGAGTACTGGTACGCCAAGCATTTCGAAATACGTAACGCCCCTGACGACCCTGGTAAGGTAGCCCCAGGTCAATATGGTTGAAAAGCCAAGGGACAAGGTCCGGTACCTGGACGGACAGAGGATCTTTCAATGCTCACGCTTCAGTGAGAGAACCAAAGAAACGCATCCAGGCGTTGCGTCTCTCTCAGAACCGCCGCCTCAACACACCGTACTCACAGAACACAGGAATAGAAGAAACTAAGAAACGAAAGGGAAATAGAACGAGGGTCGGGAGTCAGGTTTATGCTGTGTACCAATAGGAAGAACCCCAAACTGCACTGCAAGTCCTGAGAAAAGATAACTGTAAATTACAAGGAACCTTGACCAAGGTGTACTACACTGCATTCAAATACTATCAGAACGTTTATGACCTTGTCGGATATTAGAGCAGGCCCCAGTTTGGTACATCCGAAGGTCTTCCCGTTGGGATGAGAAAGTATGACATGGAAAAATAGGTCACCGAAGGTCACGGACGCATCGCGTCGGCCCATGGACATTCGAGGAATACTCCCGCTTTATGTCCGATTTGGTCACCTGAAAGTGAGGATTTGTTTTCTTGTATGTGCGAATTTGGAGGCAAAAGGAATCCTAGGGACATGCTTTATTTATAGATATGTAAAGGCAGTCTATAGTGGCCAAAAGAGGATTACTTTCCATCGAGAACCATAATTGCCAATCGTCAGGTTGCGTTCTGCACCCAAGTTGCCCCCAACTAAGATCGAACTTCCCATGAGGACTGTGTTGGACAAGATCAGATTGGCAAAGGCGAAATATATACCGACTACGACGCAGATGGCTGCTGCCACGGTCTGAGATTCCTCAGGCCTGGTTTTGGTGCCAGACCATTCCAATGTCGTGACGATACAACTCTACGATTACCTATACAGTGATGAACGAGGTGCGAAACCCACAATTTGCGATCGCCGTGAGCAAGGTTCGTGAGAAGCCCAGACGTTTACCAAAGGGTGCAGTGGTAGGGGCATGTATGCCTGCCCTTGTGGCCATTATGGAGACGGAACCGGAGCTGCTACTCCCTATTGGTGGGAAGTGGGCCAGTTGGGAACACGATGTCAACCTGAGGGAGGGCTTTGAACCATAGAGGGACAAGGATATTGAACTCCTGACGGGCGTCACTGGCACTTGTAGTGTAAAATTTGGCGAGATCAATGCCAGAAAGCATGGTCTTGACCTTCAGAACGGTGCCATGCGCCAATATCAGCACCCTCTATGTTACAGTTCTGAAAGAACGGGAACTGGTAGCCGGGGAGTTTGAGAAAATGAATTCGGCAGGGGTCATTAAGCATGCACCGTCCACTCAGGCAGATTTGGCGAACCCTTTCGTGATTGTTGGCCAGGATGACGGGATCGTACTGTTTTGAATTGACTAACGCAAACTAAACGCGATGGCTAAGAGCGATGCGTACCCTATCTCCCGTATGGACGACTGTCTAGATTCCATTGGGAACTCGCAAATCTTCACCGCGTTGGACTCCGATGGTGGCTATTGGCAAGTACCCATGGGGGAGAAAGCAAAGGCACTGAGCCCATTTAAAACGCACTAGGTAGTATAGAAGTGCATGGGTATGCCCTTGGGACTTATGACTTAACAAGCTACTTTTCAGTGGGCCATGAGAATCATGTTGTCCTGAGTTGAATACAAGTTTGAATTGTTCTGTTTAAATGACGTTATCATTTTCTACAATTCCATTTTGAGGCACCTGACGCATGTGAAGCTGGTCTTCAAGCTACTCCAACAGGCCACATTCACGTTGAAACCGAAATAGTTTTTCTTTTTCCAGCCCTCCGTGTGCGATCTGGGTCCTGTGGTTCTACTTCGAGAACTTTAATTGGCCAATGCTATGAATAAGGCAATACGGTAAGCACGATTTTCTAGGACCTATACTGAATTGTGCCCCGCTCGTATGCCTTTGTAATTTCTACCGTCGGTTTGTCTCTCGTTTTCCCAATTCGCAGCAGCTCTGAATGAGATGCTGAGGAAAAGGACCTCATCGAAATGTGATGGCCTAACGGGCGGGAAATACGAGGCCTTCTAAACCCTTCAGGGCCATTTGGTTACTTTACCAGGCTTGGCGCTACCCAGGGGTTGTAAGCCGAATATCTTGGATAAGGAAGAGTGTGTGACCCAGGTGTGCTGTGCTTTAATTTAAGAGCAAGATTGCTCTAAGGAGTGTTGTTCAGCTTGCTACTGAGTCGGTTCCAGATGAAGGCCCAAAGGGCCTCTACCAATACGGAAAAGGATAGTTTGACCATTGTGTGATCAATGCTCTACTTTTGGCTTTACTTGAAAACAGTTTGCTTTACCTTTAGGACAGATCACCGCTACTTTCACTGGTTGCTTCACATGGGTGACGCATTATCCCGTCTTTCCCGATGGAGATTAGGCCTCGCAGAGGGTCATTACGACGTACTCTATAGAGAAGGACTGAAACTCCTGGCCGCAGATGCGTTATCACGTACCAAAAACGATGGTACGGATCAGAGTCCACTGGAAGACGAAATTTCCACCATCTGGGATGGACCGCAAGACATTGAAAACGAGCGATAGAAACAAGTGCTCGCTGAGGAGAGGATGGTCAAATAGACGAATGGACATGGCGCAGCAATCGTATGCACCACGAACTGTAAACAGCCACCATTGGATGTCCACATGGCCTGTTCGGGAAGTGCCACATCAAGACGATACCTTTAGAGGAACTCCTTGAGGTCCAGAAAAAGAAGGAATACTTCATTCAGATCGGAGGCAGAGTAAGGATGCCTGGGTCGCTGATTGATTATTGCTGGCGAGCAAATTCATTCCATAACTCACCACTGGACGAAGATATATTGCAGATAGTCCCTAATACCATACTGACACGAATAATCCACCTTGCGTACTATCTGAGGCTGGCTGGCCACCCTGGAGGAACCAAGATGTATCAAACCCTATGGAGATGTTTCCATTCGCCCCTCACGGCCACCGATGTGATGGAAACTGCAAGGACGTATGGATCATGGGCGAAGATCCTTTGAAATAGAGCACGGTGGACTTAAGCTATTGTCGACGTACGGGCCATTGGAGTTTAATGCCACAGATATTTTTGGGCCATTTCCAAATTACACCCATGGTAATCGTTTTATACTGGTTAATAGCGATTGTTTTACAAGGTTTTACCCAAGCAATTCCGCTCAAATCAAAAAGCGCTACGGAACTGGCTACGGCCATACTTTATCCATTGGATTTATCCTTGTGGCCTACCTCTCTAACTCGTTACGGACAACAAATCCATATTCATCTCCAAATTCTTTGAGAATATGGTCTTGCCTCTTGGTCTAAAACAACGTTTTTCTACGGGTCACGTCCCGCAGACCACTGGAAAATCGGAGGGGTTCAATAAAAGTTTGGCCACGATGTTGATTCAATACGCCACTGAACACTAATTACACTGGGACGAATATGCACAACCACTCGTCTTTAAATACAATGAGCAGGTGCACAAGCCCACTGGTACCACTCCTTTTGATCCCACGCTAGTCCGTGTGCCAGCGCCCTATATGCTCGAGTGGCTGGGACAGATAGCTGACAAGACATAATCGAAGAAATGACCACCCTCCAGGCCAAACGGTATTCAAAAAAGTGAATTGAACTGAACCCATCCCTATGGCTGCACGGACCACATCAGTGAAAGCACAAGCGCGGTACAAGGCTGACGTTGATCGGTCCATGTGCTTCTTACTAGATGTTGCGGTGGGTGATTACGTCCATTTGTGCCGGCAACCGAAGGAGACGCACGAGGCAGAGAATATCACGAAGCGACTACAGCCTACATCCAAGAGGCCTTCCAGGTAATCAATCCTACCGGGCATACGTTTCTTATAGATGACGGTGGATTAGAGGTCAAACTTACAATTGACACAGTCTCTCGTCTCCTGCGCTCATCTTTGCCTGAACGAATGGACTCGCGCGCTCTCCCTTCATCCAACTGCCGGCCAACGTTCCTACGGATCCACTTATCGCTGATTCTATAGTATCGCAGGCACCACTGATCTCCGCCTATCCAGGTGGCCCTTTCTCAGATTACTACGGTTTCTTGGACCAAATTGACTTGCCAGGGGACACAGAATCAAACGACTAACCGGAGTATATCATTGCTTGCACATTTTCCGCCGATCTGATTAACGATGGTGAAGTGCACTACACACTCTGGTGGTATGACTACTACCCCAAGGACGATACTAGGCATCCGAGCTCAGCCATCCCGTATCATTTTGTGGCCTGGTAATGGTCACGAATACGCCACAGAGAGCGTGAACTTATAGAGTGGGGTAATCCTGGCTAATAATTCTACTTAAGCTAGACCCAATACGCTCACGTCCAATATAACCACTTTTTTTGGACGCAGTGCCCGTAGAACCGCCTCTCACTTCGCTCCACTCCATGGAACCAAGGCGGTTCTCCCTAAGGATTGCACCGACTTTGACCAACTTCGAATTCATACAATGTCGAGCTCTCTTGGTCTAATACTTCGGAAAACATGATAATCACGCCTGCGCCTGTAATGGGCAACATTGACGGAAAAATCCAGGGACTTTGTTAGGAACGATCACGCGATAGACCGAAAGGATGGTTTTTCTATGGGAGTGGATGCCATGTTTCCGTGGATATTGGAAATGTTTCTGTTCATCTGGTTCTCTTGGAGAGTTATTAGCTTACTGGGGATCGCTTTGACAACGCTATGACAATTTGGTAGTTTGTGCAACGGTCTATTGCCATCTTTTCCCATAAAAGGTCTCCCTCCCATACATACCTTTTATATTCAAAGCCCTTGCTCAAGAACGATAGATGCATCCCCTTTCCTTACTTTGATGCCCTTTTGATTTCGAGAGACGACCAATGGACAAGTTTGTATGAAGCGCACCTATTTGCATCTACAAAATGTGCATTATTGATCCCATTTGGCCAGGTCTTTCTGTATGATATTAGAAGAGAACCTTACCTGTAGAACTCAGACCACGACAATTTGTCATACTATTCTGCGTTCATCCGATGGAAAACACTCAAACGTAGATTTGATCGTTATATGAGAGAAGATATGGCACACGGTGTGGGTTTGAGAAGATCCCGAGATCCGATGGCCAAATTCGTTTTATTTAGGCCATATGGAAATGTTTTTGCTAGTTCACTTGGGGCAAACCAAAACAATTTCTGTGGGTCTACGTGTTGAACCTCATCATGAGACGTTAATTGCTACCATCAAAAAAGAATATTTTTGATTTCTTTCTCTTCGGTTTTGAATGAAACCCTGGCAGTTCAAGTACATGGACACAGAAGATTCGTGTTACACTGGTCCCCCTGTTGGTTCAAAGTAAAATTTATTTGGCTTCGGCGATGTTCTAGTTTTGTGAATGGTCTTTGAGCACAAAACGTGTGAAGGACACTGATCACCATGGACTGTACCTTGGCCATGTAGACTGCTTTTTCAGTAGACAAAGAAGGATGTTAAAGACCGTTGAGAGAAGCCAAAGGCTTCAGATAATCCGTGCGAAGTACTTTGCAACCGTACAGGACCATGTGAATTCACTTTAGACACAGTGAGGGCATCGTCAAAGTACAATTTGTCCAGGTCTTCGTCCAGCACTGGTATGCCAAATCTCTCCCTCCTGGATCTGCGAGTCCAGTGTGTCTTGCATTGAAATTTGTGAAATGTCCAGATGATAGGGCATTAATCTGGACCAATGAGCCGGGTTGTTGGGTGGTGTAAATTAACTAATGGTGCGCGTCGGACCAGATTGACTGGGACCCAAACTTAGGTCAGCAGAGCAGATATCAAGGAGGATGTGTCTACAACGATGATGAACAGCGGGGATGATTTCACCTGAAGAAGACTGTATCGCTACCTATGGCTGGAATTTTCACTATATCATGAGGGCCCAAACGGAAATATTTTGTACGACATATTGCAGCCAAGAGAGACATTTTCCTCCCGCACTTCTTTTGGCACTTGCACTTGATACAAGGTAGGAATCGGCAAAGCCAACCAAATAATATTCATTTGGCCATCGCAAGATGACCACTGGATGGTGCGCTACGATTGGAATTTACATCAGACCAAAGCTATAATACAGGAACAGGAAACCAAGGGAGCTGGAGAACAGCCAGAACTGTGCAGCATGCACAAGAAACGGAAGCCTTTGGTCAAAAAGATCCACCGACACCTCGTAACTTAAGGAGAGAGATCTACAGAAGCCTAACCACTGGGAAAACTGTGGAATGGGGAAGCATAGGTCTGGGGTGGCACTGATTGTCAGAGCATTGCTGGCAGGAGGGTTCCACATGGCCAAGCCTTGTGCTAAGACTGATGCTATCATTTTATAATGTGATTGCAATGGAATCGTGGCCATATGTTACAGATAAGTCATTAGTTGTATATTACTTCTAGGAATAGTTACCAGAGGTCAGAGCCCCTCACCGGGCATATAGACTGGCTCGAGTGTGGTACATCTCCATGAAGTAGAGGCAAATACCATTGACTTCTTCTTGCAGCTTCATGCAGCCAGTGCGAGAGAGAAGTTGCAGATTGGATGAGGTTTGATGGTTTCTAACGAGTTTTTGTTTGTGTTTGTTTATATATATCTTGTGCAGATGTGAATGAGGAGGTCGAAGAGAGAAGGGGCAGCGAGGGGGATGAGGGGAGGCTTGAATGAGGTACGTGTTTAACACAAGTTGTGTTATTGGAGGCATCGTGATGAAAGGAGGGAACGCATTCTAACTTGTTTCTTTTATGGTTTCGTTTTGTGATGGGTACAGGCCTGCATTTCAAGTCTATCGTGGAATGGAGGCCACTTTCATTGTCTCAATTTGTTCCAAGCGTACTGCATCTGGAGCGAATTGAAAAGACAATGAAAGCCGTTTCCATTCCACGATAGACGGTGAGCCGAGGCCTGTACTGGTGTAGTATAGATTCAAGATTACATACATTAGACGAAGTAAAAGTGAATGAATAGCGCATCCAAAACGTCCATGTCTTGCTACATTTCATTGCCGATGGTGAATGATCTGGCACTAGATGACAAACAGTAACCCCTTCACTGTGCGTAGTATTTATGCTCTAGTATGAATGAGAACTGAATGATAGACTGATAGTTTCTTACTGCTAGTATGAATGTTGCTAGTCTTGTCACCTTCACCCATGCATTCATTTGAGCTAGTAGTTTGTGCTAGATATACTAGCACAAAAGATCTGAGATTTTTTTGAATGCCCACCATAGACTTTCTAGCACACCCAAACCAGAAAAACTATCACTCAAACTAGCATTCCGAAAAAATAGAAGATCTCCCATAGCCACTGCGTCATCTTCCTTTCTACTTCCCTCCTGATTCTCGACCATACGAATGGCTGCGGCAGCATTCTCATCACGATCATGAAACAAGGTAGGGAAAGAATCGTGATCATCAGTCAAGAAGTATTCTACGGGTGGCCTTTCGCGCGGTTCCTGTACCAAATCCACTTCATCCTCTTTCAAGAAATGTGCTTCTTCTGTTTCCGCCTTTGGTCTAAGCAGAATGAGACCTGTCTTACTCTTCATCTGCACCTCATTATCATTGACTGCCCCCACCTTTTTCCCTGTACATGATAAACGATTCGACACAACGTTTAAATTATTTCTCTGCTGAAACGGAATCAGCGTTCTTGCAAGAACATCCCAACACCAAGAGGTATCCTCCAGCTTCTGTTCTCTTTTCCAGGTCTTTACACGCCTGAGAATTTACCCCACAACTACGTTGTATTTATCCTCATAGACCTCTTGTGAAACTGGCTGTAACGTATGAATGAGGGTCCCCTGAACGACAAAACCCACCTCATCGACTTTGTTTGTAGTTTTGTGACGATGAATCGCCGACATGACACTGGCGGCTTGTGCTTTATGCAGCGGAGTTGGGCTGTTTCTAGTGTACTTCGTCGTACGCAACTTCGGGATATGATGCGGAATCTATGTAACCCAAAAAATTGTCCAGAGAGGCCTAAATTATAGATAAAATCTGTCAGATCTGACACTTCTTCAACGAGATCTTCTACATCATTAGTAGTATCCAAAGTGGGAGTCTGGCTCCCCGATGGCTGCGAACAGGAGCTCAGATTTGTCATCCCAGGCACTTTAGAGTTTGATGACATGGCTGCCTCCGTAAGGATATCCTGGATGATAATACCTATTAACAGTGCGCTGTCTATGAGTCGTATCCTTTTGCAACGTCTACGAGAAACTGAATTCTCCCGAAAGCCCAGTTGTACCAACCATCCTGATTCTCCGCAACTGCTCTCAATTTCTGGGCTTGCCCTTGACGTCCTTCATGATCATTAACTGAGACGGGTCGTTGAGCCCTTTCTCTCTCCTCGTATGCGCTCATTACCAAATCCATGACACTATAGTGCGGAAATGGCACAACCTCTTCAGTTGCGGCGTCTGTATACTCATTTCCGATTTTACTCTGACGAGCCTGTTCTCGTCAAAAAACAAGACGATTCTTCCAGTTTTCATATTGAAAAACAGCAACGTCACCTTCAGATATGATTTCCGGATGAATTTTCTGTAATGCGCGGGCAATATTCAAAACGAAGTCTTTTTGCAGACATCCAGTGGTACTGATCCGTAAGATTGTTGTCGTACCCATCAACAAATGTTCGTTTTGGAAGGTGTTCTGTGCTTGCCACAAAGGATGCACAGCCTGCAATAAAGTAGGCACCACAACTGTGAGAATCTTGTTGTTTCTCGAACCTCAAAATGTCTAACATGTAGTTATGTTTCGATGTTGTCCATTAAATAGAATTTCGCGGAAACGAGTGCTCAAAAGATGCCTAAAGAATCTCAATACGTAATCAGGGCAAGTCCAACCGAGACTGTCTCCAAAGTACACAGTGTTTGTCTCCAAACTGCTGAGTTTACTCAAAGATCTTCTTTCGACTATCATTGTCCCGTGAGCTCCCGTAATATTCAGTGGTACGACCACAGTGTGTATCTCTGAATTATTCCAAAACAATGAATACCGGAATGGCCGAGAAAAAGCTTCCAGGTATTCCAATTTAAACCCAGCTGAGTGGCTCTTCCAGTAAAACGATTTGGAAACTCCCATGAGATAGGCCCCAGTATTGCATGTGAAAAATACCACTCCAAGTACCGGTTCTAGGTCTGTTATACCAGCATTAATGAGCAAAGTACACATGTACTCACTCGATCGACAATTACAAATGAAAATATTTGATGTTGAGTGGTTGCAGTCGTTCAACATAATTGTTGCAATAAATTTATAGACAGAATGAAATCGAAACCTCTGCGCTTTTTCGTCTTTTGGGAACTTCAATTGCCCATTTTCCTTCAAAACTTGGAAAAAATCTTCGATGACCTTGATTGCAGCCTTAAGTAGCTTCTTGGTGACACTTACTACCATTTTCAATATAAGAAATATGTATTGCAAAGGTAAATCACAAGTAAACTGGTAAATAATGATCGTTAGAGTGCAGTTCAGGCGCGTAATGCGTGAAGAGAAGAAACCAAAGTACAGGCAAAGCAATGATGAAAAAACTTCTGGTATCAAGACGAATTTTAACGTAGCAACGAAACTAGGATGAGTAAAACACAGATGCGAAGGTAGCGCGTAGCAGAGTTATTAAGAAAGGATAAGTAGACAGAAACGTCACACAAAGTAAAGCAGATAGATGAAGCATTCATGAGGAGAAAAGCAGCAAATCTGCAGAGCTAGATAGGTTTTCAAAGCGGAGATGAGTATAAAAAGCGCAAAAGGCGACTCATAGCACTGTAGAAAAGCTGTAATTGGGTCATTGTAGAGCAGAGATGTATGCGGTGCGATTTTGGAGTTATAATGGCGCGAAACGGACCAGAAATCAGAACAAATCGATGAAATGAAGATCGCCACTAATTGGGAAGAAAAAAGTGATATTTTGTTAATATTTTGTTTCAGTTTCTTGTTTCGGTTTCTTTTCTGGCGGGTTGAAGTTTCACTTTGTTCATTTTGGTGGTTGGTGCTCTCCTATTGGCTATAAAGCACACCTACTTGTTTTTCGGTGGGGCTCCCCGGATCGTCAACTCGTACTTCCACCTGGATCCCGTCTTCAAATTGCCATGTATTTTGGTTTTAACGAGATGCTCTTTAGATCTTCTTCCAAGACACTCCTGACATATATGAGCTCTAGCCCACCCTTACCGCTTGTAGCCATTATCAACATTTGGTAGCATCTTGCCGTGTTGGTGACGTCCCTCTTTTTTTGTTTGCTGTGGCTTCACTACACTGCAAGACGATATACGAAGACCATCATCATCATCATCAGCTGCTCCAACGCCTGTCTGGAATAAGCAATCAAAAAACGCACCGTTCCTTTTGTTTCTTTCGTATTATCTTCTCATCACGTCAAGTCGTCATTCATGACAGCTTTTGTTTGCTTTCTGGTAGCGTCGCTACCTGGCTACCGCGTGCTTCAGGCATCTAAAGTCTCATGTTGGGATAGAAAGGTATACCAACATCGTCCTGCAAGACAGACTGCCATCATGACTGACAGCTCCAATTCGGGCCTGGACAAGTCTTTGAAGAACAGAAACGGATCTCAAAATATAAGGTTGCTGCGCAATGAGAAAAAGAAACATTCCTTCAGAGTTCGCGAGGATCCGGTTATTGAAATGGTGAGATTCGACCCTCCAAGTCCGTTCAACAAGCTAGGAGCACCACCATCTGAGTTACAGGAACAGTACGATGCTAGTGAAGAAGACCAGTATTGGCGTTTCTTTCGGGAGTTGGATGCGGCTTTCCGAGCACCGACGACATCAACCGCAGAAGACCTGGAACCACCTCCTCCAGTGCTAGATCGTCGCGGGTATCCAGCAATGTATCCTGCAGCTGTCAAGTACGATGACGAAACCGGCGAATGGGTTCCTACTTCGGAGGAAGAGGAGGAAGCTCTGAAGACACCATCCCCGATCGTCGATCCCTATTTTATACCTCAGGCCGGAGCTGATGACCACCCCACATCTCTTAGAATCAATGTTCTACCGAATGAGCCCGATGAATCGGAGCAAAGCGAGGACGACGTTTCATACTATGAAGGAGATCCGGACCTTGAATACCCGTTCCCATCTGAACCTTTTCAACATCGACGTAGACCTTTGGGGCTTTCTCCGGGAGGCTGGAAGGTGGTACATCTTGGCACTTCTTCAGCTGTCCCCACTCGCAAGCGAAACGTATCATCGACCGCAGTTGTGGTTGAAACGAAGGCTGTTTCTGAACACCGCAGGGAGCCGTCCATGTTTATTGTAGACACCGGGGAGAACACGGACTGGCAATTGAGGGATTGCGACTGGTGCATGACTCATGGATTTCGTTGGATCCGGGCTATCTTCATTACACACCTTCACGGAGATCACATCTATGGTCTACCGATGCTGCTAGCCAGAATTGGGCGATACGCTCAGTTTCGACGACGAAAAGCCCTTGAGACCGGGGACCCAGAGTCTGAGCCAGTTATCAGAATTTTTGGACCGTATGGAACTCGTGGCTTCGTTAGGTCTAGTCTGTACTGGACAAACCCACTTGGAGTTCGGTTTTCAGTCGCCGAACTCATTCCTCGCGACGAGGATTTTAGTCATATAAAAGTATATGATGACCAAGTTGTTGGAGGTAAGATATATGTCGCTGAATGCGGTAATTCTGCAGAGGTGCAAGAGGGATCCGGTATTGATTTTAGAAAAGAATGCCCTCCTCCTCACGAAGAAGAAGTTCGCACTGATGATGTGCATGTAAGCGAGGATGGGTTGTGGCACGTATGGAAACAAGATGATGACGATATGCGCATAGAAGTAGTCGCAGCACCTTTGGTGCATCGACTGCCCTGTTTTGGTTATGTTTTTCGAGAACCGGTTGCGGACGAGGGAACAAATGATGGAGGGAATGAGACTGAGAACGGTTTGATAACTGGAACGGAGGTGGAGTCAGACTTGCACGTGAAATTTGACGCTACTGCGAAGCAAAAAGAGCAAAGTGTTCATACTAACTTTGAAATCGACAAACTGAAGGCAAAGGAACTAGGCGTTTATGGAAGTCAGTTTAAAGTTTTGAGAAGCGGACGAGCCGTCACTGTGTCGAAGACCGGGGCAGTAGTCCGACCGGAAGATGTGGCCGTTTCAACCACAAACCATTGTAAGAGTACAAAGAAAGGGGAAGCGCTTTCTGAATTAGATGGAATGCACACAAAGGTGGCATCGACGAAGCGAAAATTCTCGAGAAGTGTAACGATTCTGGGAGACACTTGCGACTCGAGTGCAATCGCGGAGGCGGCTATGAACACGAACCTGCTGGTACATGAAGCGACTTTTACGCATGCGCTGCGCGCAAAGGCACGTGTGGCGATGCACAGCACTGCTCGGATGGCTGGAGAGTTTGGCAAACGGATAAAAGCGAAGAAGATTGCTCTGACGCATTTTTCGAGCCGGTATGAGGGCTTTCTAAATTCGCATGAAGTTGCGAGTAATGCGAGTGGGAACGGGAAGGACGATGACCGTTTTGAAGGTGAAGAGGAAGATGATGATCTTGCAAGCCCGAATGTTCTGGTATCCGAAGCTAGGAAGGGTTATGGAAATGGGAAGGCGGTGATTGTGGCTGCGGAAGATTTCATGGAACATAATGTGCTACCTGCTGAAGTGCAGGGAAGCACAACAGCAGGACGGAGTGTTGGTGCGAAACCAGACACGAGTAGGGCGGAAGTCGGCTGAACGTGAGCGCGAGTTTTGTATCGAATGGTAGGTGTACATAATGATTAGTAAAATGCACGCATGGTTTAGCCGCCGTCGCCTTTTTCATTCGGGCCAGTACGTTCGTGGCGGGGAGCGAGCGTTAAGAAACATCGACATGATGCATCATGGTGATGTGCGATAAATGGTTAGGTCAAAGGCATGGACTGTAATCGTGGCAGGGCCTCTCAGAGGCAGCATCGCCATTTTGAGCAACTCCTCAACACAGCTACAGAACGTGGGATCAAAGCGCATATATCTACAGTATCCATCTAGCACGGTAGTCCACGACACAGCGTTCTGAAACAAGGGCCATTTCAGTGGCCGCCGATCGGAACTGTTGGGCGTTTGACTCTGCTCTCCTTTACATGACAAGAAGCTAAAAAGACGGCGAGAGAAGCGGACAAGCAATGAGATCGCACGTGCAACGATCAGCACAGAGGTGGGCGCAGCGAGCGCTCTCAAGTGAGACGAAACGCACATCAGGGCGTTCGAAACTGTTGTACATCCCCAACAAGACGAAGGAAGAAATCATGGCTCTTCATGAAGAGGATCCGAAACGATGGAATGTAACAACGCTTTCAACACGCTTCTCAGCGGAGAGAGGAAATGTTGAAGCTATCTTACGACTGTTTCGCATGCGACAAATGCGCCAACGCGAGGCGAAAGCGCGCAGTGAAGAGGTTCAGTCGAGAGTTGAGCAACTTGAACAACGAAGTGTGGAGGCGTGGAATATGCTGGGTGAAGGTGTGTTTCGAGGTAGAGCGATTGCCAGGGCGAGTGTTTCTGGCGGGGATGGACTTGGACATGAAGGTGAGGCTGAAAGTGGTGATGTGGAGGAAGGGGTGGACGACGGTGCGCAGACGGACGGTGCGGAAGAAAAGTTTGTGAATAGTTCGTGGGCCGAGTTTCTGGAAAGGGAGATCGAAGGGGCTGAGGTGGACGTATCTCGACGAACTACATATGCGTTTGTGGAGATCGGGGAGGGCGGAGCGGAGGTGAGGAGGGCTGTGTGGCTGCGCGAGGGGATAGCGGACGACTGCGACTTGCCGAGGAGGAAGAGCGACAGTTACTGGTGAACGAGGTACGTGCGCGCGACAGCCAAGCTTGGAAGCGATAGAAGTGCAAAAGAGTGTCGTTGTAAAAGAAGCGTGTGGCGGTAGTTGTTGTAGTTGGTTTTGTGTAGAAGAGAGAGAGGAGCGGAGGAACAAAAAAGCGGTCTGACTGTCCTGCGTGCCGCGCCGCGGGGCAGGGCCCGCACGGCTGCACGGTCTTCTACGCTGCGCTGGAGAGCACGGCATCTATCCTGCTCAGCACGCAGAGACGATGTCATCACCCACGCTTGAGTTGAGCGTCAATTCTAAGAGAATTGGATAGTAGATGACCTACAGTCTGATCCCGACTAGTACGGTCATGCGGATAGTGGGTTTCGTCGGCGGTATTTATACCTGACGGTTCGGCAGAGGGTGCGGCGGCGGAGATGGCGGGTTCGAGTCTTGAGGGTGGTTTGTGGCGTTGTGCAGTGTGGGTGTTGTACGTGGACCGTTGGACAGCGCTGAGCCAAGGTGAGGCGTTCGCAAGTGAGAAGCGTTCCGGAAGTAAAGCTCACAACGGTCGCCTCCAGCTGCATGGCGGCAGCTGCTTTTGTGTTATACGCAAATAGCTGAGCTGCGCGTTCGTCCGCGCTTAAGGCGACAATTGTACGTGAACAGCAAGGCGAGTGAGCGCGGAAAGCAGCGCAAGAACGAAGGCAAAGGTATGGAGCGGTCAAGAAGGACGACAGCGGCGTATCTGGGCGTGCCGCACAGCAGCAGCACGCCGTTGAACGGGGCAATGCAACGCGTGGCCATCTCGCAAACGACGCACAACAGGCTCAAGAACGTGGCGGCGAAGCGCTTCCGCGGGGTGGGATCGGTGTCCAAGCTGGGCACCATCGTGCTGGACAAGTACCTCGGACACATGGAACGGGCGTATTTCGGGCGCGTCGGGGCGCGATGCTGCGTGGCGATCCCGGCCGAGCAGCGCGATTACGACGCGGTGCTGTTCGACATGGACGGGGTGCTTTGCGACTCTGAAATAGCGAGCCGCAATGCGGCGGTGTGTGTGTTTCGCAGGTTCTACAACGTGACGGTGCGCGCCGAGGACTTTGCGCCGTTCACCGGGACGGGGGAGGCGAACTTTCTGGCGGGGGTGGCAAAGGTGTACAAGGTGGCCAACTTCGACGCGGAGGTGGCCAAGCAGCAGTTCTTCGAGGTGTACCACAAGCACGGCTACGTGAACGAGCTGAGGTCGTTCCCGGGGGTGGACGGGCTGGTGCGGCGGGTGAAGCAGCTGGGGCTGAAGGTGGCGGTGGCGTCTTCGGCGGACCGCGTGAAGGTGGACGCCAACCTGAGCGCCATCGGGCTGGGGGCGGAGCAGTTCGACTTTGTGACGTGCGGCGACGACATTGAGCGCAAGAAGCCGGCGCCGGACGTGTTCCTGGCGGCGGCGCGGGGCGTGGGCGTGGCCGCGGCGCGCTGCGTGGTGGTGGAGGACGCCGAGGCGGGCGTGGTGGCGGCGAAGCGCGCGGGCATGCGCTGCGTGGCCGTGAGCACCAGTCTGCCGGGCGCGGCGCTGAGCGCGGCGGGCGCCGACGTGGTGCGCGTGGAGCCGGCGCTGATCGAAGTGCGCGACCTGCTGGGCGAGCGCTGCGGCGGGCGCGCTCTGTAGGCCTTACAGTGTAAAAAAGTGGCGCCCTTTTTGCGCACGGCGACTTTACAGTGTAAAGCGGGGCCCTTTTTGCGCACGGCGACTTTACAGTGTAAAGCGAGGCCCTTTTGCGCACGGCGACTTTACAGTGTAAAGCGGCGCCCTTTTGCGCACGGCGACTTACAGTGTAAAGCGGCCCTTTTGCGCACGGCGACTTTACAGTGTAAAGTGGCGCCCTTTTGCGCACGGTGACTTTACAGTGTAAAGCGAGGCCCTTTTGCGCACGGCGACTTTACAGTGTAAAGCGAGGCCCTTTTGCGCACGGCGACTTTACAGTGTAAAGCGGCGCCCTTTTGCGCTTGGTGCTTGTGGCGCTTCCAACCATTGCATCGCGCCCTCGCCAGCGCCGCCCCCGCTGCCCAAGCGCAACGCCCAAGCGCAACGCCCGACGCTCCCCCGATCCCACGCTCCCCCTCCCCTCCCCCGATCGCGCCCTCCCCTCCCCCCTCCCCCTCCCCCGTCCCCGTCCCCGTCCCCGTCCCCGTCCCCGTCCCCGTCCCCCCTCCCCCCTCCCTCCCCCAGCAGTCATGTCCAACTCGCCGCCGCCCGCCCCCCCCCCCACCTGCAACAGCTCCACCAGCACTTCTCCGCCCTGCCGCCGCGCTACAACGCCGCCGTGGCAGACCCCTCCTCCATAAAGCCGCTCCTTCTTCCCGCCGACGCCTACTTCACACCGCCACACCCCCCCCTCCCCCCATCCCCCGCTGCCCCTCTGCCCCGCCACCTTCCCCTCCCCCGACCATCTCTCCGCCCATCTCTCCGCCGTCCACCCGTCCTTCTGCCCCGCACCCCCCCACCTCCCCCCCTGGCTCTCCACCCCCGCCCCCTCCTCCCCAGATCAACCACACCAACACCAACCCGCCTCAAGCGCCATCCACTTCCGATGCACCATTTGCAACATCACTTGTGACACCCCATCACAGTTCTCCATCCACCAGTCCGGCCAGAAGCATCGCAAGAAAGCCGAACTGCACAACGCCTTCAAACTCGCCCAACGCCGCTTCTCTCAGGAGAGCATCCTTCAACAAGCCCCGTCACAATGGTATTGCCAGCTCTGCCGCACCTCCATCCACGCTCACAACGAAGTGCTACAACATCTCAACTGCGCCAAGCATCGCCGACTGTCACCGCCCGCCTCCACCTCCCCGCACCGTGCCGCACCTGAATCGCCGCACCCTGCCTTTACACCGCCACCTGTGTCGCCCGCCTTGAATGTCATTCCTTCCGCCTCTACCCGCCCGCCTCCAACTCATGTTGCCGCTCCTACCTCCACTGCACAGCCCAACACCATCACTGCCACAACTTCATCTCCGATTACTTCCCGACCCTCGCCCACAAACCCAACAAAAAGCGCAACAACAACAACCGCAACACCAACCACAACACCTGCCCCACCGCCGCCGTCCGCACCAACTCACAACGCCACCAATTCAATAACCACAAACAATTCAACAACCACCTCAACAACAACTGCTCCAACAGCCCCAGCAACCGCCGCCGCCGCCGCCGCAGGCGCAGGCGCAGCGCTTCGTTCCTCACCCCAACTTCGTTCCTCACCCCAACCCGTATCCACAACCTCTTCACAACCCTCTTCGTCCACTCCCCAACCTATCGTCGGTGCTTTCCACTGCTCCGTCTGTGACATCACCTGCAACTCCAATGACAACCTCAACGCCCATCTCGCAAGTGCACGTCACCGCAAGAAACTCGACAATGCGTCCCATGTCAACACTTTTCAATGCCAACTATGCAACGTCACCGTTTCCGGAGCCGCCAATTATGAGGCGCATCTCATCGGCAAGTCGCACGCCAAGAAACAACTTCATCAGCAACAACAAGCTGCTGAACAGTGCGTTGTCAAACTTTTCAATGATGATTCCCATCCACTTTCTCCTGCTCCTTCGCTACTTGCGAATGCTGCCGCCGCTTCACCGCCTCGCCCGTCTTCGGGGGGAGAGAGTGTTGCTACGCACGCACACCCTTTATATGTCATGTCTATTCCTTCGCTAACGAATGCATCTACCCCTGATCAACCTATCAACACTGCAGCGAAACCGTCCGTCAATGTGTCGTCGCCATTTCGATCTGTGCCACACCCTGCAACTCCTCCCCGAAAGGACTGATTCAGCTGCCCCGTTCACTTACACTTGTTATAACGTCTCGCCTTTTGGTTCTTGCTGCCTATCTTCCTCTTAAAGAAACCACCCATCCCCCCCCCCCCCCCCCCTCCCCACCTCCCCTTTTCTATTATGCGCTTCCGCCAGTTTTCTTTTTTTTTTGGTTCTGGCGTATGCTACGCAACGTGTGTGTGGTCTATAAGATACCTCTTCTCATGGATCACCCGTGGCATGGCAAGCAGCACACCGATGGTCGTCACCTCTTGTTTTTGACTGCTGTTGAGCACGCTTTGCGGGTATGATGACTTACTTGTTGTTTTGGGTAGCTCTTGTGGCTTCGCCTTGTTGGGCGTTATCACGGGGGGCGAATCGGTTGAAGGGTGCTTACATTTGTCGGCCACGCAGGCAAGCAAACAAGGCTTTTTTTCTTGCGAGCGATGCAGTCAAACATGCGAACACGCACTCGCCACCAAAGACTAGTAGGCTACGTATCTACATATATCCATTTGTACGTACAGTATACATATTTACTATATGTGTAAACCGGCTTGAGTGATTTTACTACACATGTGTTATATCCGCAGTTGCAGTTCGAAACGGGATCGCTAGAAAAGCAATGCTCGTTGCTATGTCGCTTTGAATGGCGTTCCTACACGTTCAATCCAGTCGCGTATAAATGTATAACTTTCCTTCCTTCGATCTGGAAATGCGCAGCGTTTCATCCAGATAGTAAGTATCCACATAGGTCTCCGGCGAGGCGTTTCGAATGCGAGAATAGATTTGTTCGACGGGCACGTCAAATGAAATGCCGCCCAGGTCAATGCGATCGGCAATTTTGCCACCCGTAATGTTGGTCGTTTCCACGGTGACTTCAAGTCGTTCCGCCCCGACTGGGGTGATGCGCCCGGTTGTCTTCACGGTCCATGACGTTACGGGAAAGGCGATTACCTCCACCTCAGTGGAGAGCTTTCCTTCGTCTACAGATATGCGCTGGCGCACCTGACCGACCTGCAACAGGGGTGTGGCAGCGGCCATGAGGAATGGATTGGTTTGAAACAGCTTTGCAGCGGTGTATACAAGGTTCCATTCTCCATCTATGAGGTCGATTTCAACGGGCTGCGGGTTCGGATTGACCTCCTCGAGAGACATGACAATGTCGTCCACAGCGGAGACTTGGGCGTCTGTGGCGGATTGTCCGCGGTCGGTGATGGCGGCGTACTGCAGCAGTTTGGCCACAAGCGCGGTTCGTTTGGCTTCGTCCATTCCGGGAATCATGGTTTTCACGGCGTCTCCTACTGGAACTGCGACGTCGGAGGGCGCCTCATCTTCGGCTTCCTCTCCCTCGAGCTCCATGCGAATGTTGAGAGGGCGTGCGCGCCGTGCCACGTTTGGCGTGGCTGCACGCTTTGTGCAGGTGAAGGAACATTGCTGGGTGCCGGGAGTTAATCGTAGGAAGGAGGAGGTGGTGGTGAACGCCAGAACGTCCATGGCTGCGTTGGGGGGGGGGTTGGGGAGGGGGTGAGGGGGGGAGGACGGGGAAGCGACTGGAGTTGAGTTTGGAGGGGCGAGATGCGGTGCGAAGGGCGGCGCGGGGGTGACGAATGGATTAAGACGCAGAGGCCGTTGGAGAGCAGCGGTCCAACCAAAGCGGCCGCTGTGGTGGCGCTGGGCAGTGTGCACCACGGCAAGTTCGTTGAGCTCAGGGCTGCGTGGTACATGGCAACGTGGCGCTGCTGTGGCGGGATGACATATTGTCGTTTGCGTTTCACCTTGCTGTGCATGTGGCCGACACGCGGCGGTTTCCGTGACATGTCGTCCCGGGACAGATCCTACGGATGCTCCTCGACGATGCTGCGCACCTGGGTTCAAACGTCTCCAGTGTGTATCATAGTGCATAGTATGGTGGAGACGGGATGAAGACGTTTTGGTTGCTGTGGCAGCCCATGTTGAAAGCAAGTGTGAACGTACACCGCCGGTATGAATGAAATCCGAACGCCGTTGCGAACGCAAGCATTCGTAACGGCTTTTCGCAGCATTATAAGAATGCTATAAGAATGCATCGCCACTAGACGGTGCGCAAGTAGCACCACCTCCTCCCCCCCACAAGCGCATGCGACAAAAGCTACCGCACACACCATGCAATCAGAGCATCAAATCATGGACAGCGATGCATGCATCCAGAAAGAACTGGCAGGTATCTACGACAGAACGTTGAGCGACAGGCTACTTGCCATATCCACGTTCGACTTGAAAAAGAAACTGCAAACGTGTCAGAGAGAATCCGGCTACCACATGCCGCTTGACATTTTACAATGCTTCACAACGGGCTGTAAACCGAGAGATTCGTGCGTTGACCAGAGTGAGAATCGAATGTTGCTTCACGTCGGGTATGTGCTGACGCGGCTGAGTGGATCTCAGCGTGGCGAGTGGTTGAATGCCGGGATGAGATTTGCAGATGAGATGGACAGTAGCGCGGATGTAATGGACCTTGTTGATGAACATTTGCCGATGTGGTTTGCCAAGTTGCCCGTCATCAGCCTGCTCACGTTTTTCGCTTATGTATGTGCGGCGCAGCAGTTGGTGAATCGCAACGTGCGTGGTGAAAACGTGCATGTGAACAGCTTTCTTCGTCAGGCCGATGAGAAAGATTTGTGGAAGGACGTGCGAGAATCGGTGTACAAGTTTGTCAAAGCGCGCATTGCACAGTGCGAAGGCGATGTTCGGGATTTGGAAGAATCACTCGCGCTTCTTGACGACCTTAACAAGATGCTGCCGTTTTCGGTGGTGCTGAACGACGTGGCACGAATGGGCGTGAAGGAGGCGTGGCGTGTGGAAAGTCACGATTTGGATGGTAGCAACTGTCTCAAGTGTTTTGAACGCCGAGAGTGGAAGTGGCTATTGTTCGAGGTTCGACACGACAGGTGGATTGATGCGCTACGGCGTCTGAGTGATTCGCGCTGCGACGACGTGCACACGCTGGTGACAAGCACGGAGGTGTGCAATGCGATCGGGCGTCACAAGGCGAAGGGCGGATTGGAATGGCATGGATTCCGCGATAATGAGACGGTGTTACTGCGTCCTGTTCGATTGCAAAGCGACGTGATGCGCATTTGGGAAGCGCTGTATGCGTGTAGCAAGCCGATTGTGGGACGCAGTGGCGGCGGCGGAAGAAATGATGCACTGATGGCGGGGGTGGAGGCGGTTGTTGAGCAGCTTTTGCTGATGGCGGCGCTGTTCGCGGACGGGGGTGAGCGCTTTATTGATGGCGCGCGAGCGTTGTGGAGATGTGTGGCTGTGAGTGATGGATGCGTTTGCCAGTTTTGCGCGGCGAAGCGCGTCTCTCCCGCGTCGTAGCCGAGGGGGCCGACACGCGAAGCAGCGAGACATGAAACAGTGACGGGGGATGAGCACTTGGTGAAGACGTTGCGTTTTTGAAAGAGTTAGCAATGAGAAGCTGCCAAGGTAGCTAAGTGCAGCGCTAGCATTTAACTGTAACCGTTCATGTTGACGAGTAGTGTATGGACACAGCTGGCGAAGAAAGTACGGGTACCAGGGTAACTTACAAGACGTCAACGCCTTGATGTGAGCAACGGTGTGGACACACAAAATGTTTACAGCAAACAGCGCAAGTGTGTATCTACTTAGTAGATTCTACTATGTACGGCTGCTGCCGTTGGTATATCTACATAGCAATCCGTTTACATGTGTAGCGCGTTCGGTACAGTAGCCAGTGTTGGTTAGCATGGCGGTGCGGAACGGAGGCGCGGACGGGAAGCAATGATCGCTTTCAATCGCCCCACCTTCTCCCCCACCCCCGCCATGGTGCGTCCGCCGCAGCCCGCGCATGTGGCCCATCTCGCCGCCCTGCGCGACTGGCTGCGTCCCGTCGCCTCCCCCCTTCTTCTCCGCCTCCACCCCCACACCGCCGACCTGCGCGAACTGCGCGCCGCCCAGTCCTTCACCCCCTCGCAGCCCTTGCTCAGAATCCCGCCGTCGCACCTCATATGCTGCGCCGCCGCCGCGCTTGCCTTCCCCATTCCCGACATCATGCGCGCCGTGCGTCGCGACAATTTGCACCAGCGCCTGCCCGATGCCACCGGCGACAACGCCGTCTTATTGCTCTTCGTGCTGCTGCAACTCGCCGATCAACAGCGCTCCTTCTTCCGCCCCTGGATTCAAACCCTGCCCTCTCGTCTCGACACCCCCCTCACCCTTCCGTTGGAGCGCGTCACAGATCTGCTCTACGACACCCCCATCTACCCCCTAATTCTCAAGCTTCGTGCAGAGCTCACCGAAATGTACCACTCCTGGTTCATCCCCTATGCAGTTCGCGCCTATCCGCGCTTGTTTCCGCCGCACATATGCACATTCCACTTGTTTCAATACGCCCATAGCGTTATTGAATCGCGCTCATTCCGCATTCAACACCTTACCATGCTCGCTCCGTTCGCCGATATGGCTAATCATGCTCCCGCGCATACCCAATTGTGCAACGCAAAAGTCCGCGGTTATGCATTTCAACACGACCCTACCATCGGTCTGGAGCTGTACGCCTCCCGCCCAATTGCGCCCGGCGAGCAGATTTGCATTTCGTACGGAGCCTTGAAGAACTGGCAACTGCTGCTGCACTACGGCTTCGCACTCGCAGATAACCCCGATGACGGTATTGACGTCTCTTTGCAAGCGCCTGAACAAACTATGGTTGCCACTACACTGGTACTGCACCTTGCGCTCGGCTACACCGATCTCGACTTTACTCTAACGCTCGGTGACCCCCTGCCGCAGGAGATGTTGATCGCCCTGCGAATCATCGTCCTCAACGACGAGGAGCGATCTCAAGCCGCCACCACAGATTTTACCAAGCTGGTGTCCGACCGGAATGAACGAGGCGTCTTGCAATATCTGCGCTCTCTGCTGGACGCGCTGCGCATCACGCGCGTCTTTGAAGGCGCGCATGATCAGTTTGTGCACTTTTGTGCCCATTATATCACATCTCACATGGCTATTGTCGACGCCTGTTCTGAACGCGTCGCACATTTGCAACGTCACTTGGAACAAATCGATGCACACCCTTCGCCTCACTCCTCCTCCCCGCCTAACTGCTCCTCAAGCTAACCACCGTGCCCAACGTACTAAAGTGATAGCCCGTGCAGCCTATCCATTTTTTTTTTGTCTTTTTTTGTTTTTCTTCTGCATCGCGTTGCCGCCCATTGCTACTCTTTAGTAAGACGAGTTCACCTTTGGTGCCTTGCTAACCCTTCGTGTTCTGCTACTTTCTTGGTCTTGATGGAGAGCGTATCTATGTGTGCTTCCCTTGTTGGGAGTAGCTACGAAGGTATAACATCTTACAAACTGCCATCATGGGATGACACCTGTGCGCTTTCGGCAACAAGGGCGCGTCGCTTGACGTTTCGACACCTTTCTATGTTCGGATGGTGTTGCATTCATCGCGGTAAAAGAAAAAAAAACTAATCTCACACCGTTTCCTTCCTCGCACCGTCTTGCGAACAGCGCATGCAACGGCATGTGAGCCACCCAAAAGCTGCTGTACAGTCATCTTCCCGACACAAGTCTGCACCGTGACACGCGTGCGTATCCGCTTTCATCAGCTGTCTCCACCTCCGTCCACTTCGATGCTCCCACTCAACAACCCCCCGTCATTCACGCTGCTCCACAAACCGTTCGTTGCCCACAACATTTCCCTCCCTGTCAAACAGCCGTTGTAACCCGATACGCCGATGACCGACTCGCCAGGCCGCCCTTGCAGTTCGGCCGCCATCCGCCCTCTTCTCAAAAGCGACGTCAATTCCCTCCGGCAAGAACACATTCCCGCCCTCAAACTCGCTACCATCCACTCGCTCAAACACATCTTCGCCGCGCCGCCATATCCCCGTCAAGTCCTGCGCACTGCCAGGAGTTCCCACAACCCATCCTTCAACATACCCAGAAGAGCCCTCCATGTCAGCTCCATCGCAATAAATACACGACCATTTCTCCAGCACGGCGCGGATATCGTGCACCATGTTCGCAGATTCAAAGTCGATTTGCAGCGTTATATGCGCCGCTTGCTTCTCTTCCAGCGGATGGGGCAAGCGGAATTCTACGCGAGGTGCTCGCTCCAGCTTGCTTTTCTTAATGGCCACCTTGTTTGCGCCGTTCACAAAGCTGCCATCCGCATAAACAGTGAGTCCATCCCCAATAGTGTCGCACCGGAAATCTTCCTCCGCGTCCACATGGTCCGCAAACAACGATACGGTCGGCAAAACACGGAAGAACTTTCTGTACAACTTGTCACTTCGCACTGTGATGGAGTGATTACTTTCAAATCCTAACGGAGTAAGACCCCACTGTGAAAACTCTTCTGGGATGTAGAAATCTGGTACCGGTAGAACTTTTCCGGTTTCGCTGTGAAAGTTGCCTTCGTATCCTGTCCACTCGCCTTTGATTTGTTCAGCAAACGAGGTAATCACTTCGTTGTCGACTGTGACAGAGCATACTACAGTTCTTCGCGACTTTGGCACCCGCGGTACAGCCAAATTGGGCCTGTGCGTCAAGGCGGCTGCATGCTTCACCTTGAAAAGGCTGGTGGTACCTGGTGATGAAAACGCGAAGATGGGCATCTTAGCGGTTTGTGTCAGATGAACAAAGTCGAACGATCACTGTGGACGGGAATAGGCACCTCCTGAGTGCACAGCGAAAAAAAAGGTATCGCTGGAAGAGCTCAGAAGCTTTCGCAGCACCGCCCACGTGGGTGCATGGCGTGACGGGTCTTGTGATGAAAAAAAGGAGCACTCACGTAGATATAGCAAAGATCGCAGATGGCTTCACAGCCATTGAATGGCCAATGGCAGATATTTTGTCCTGCGGAGCAGTACAGTTCGCGCAAACTGAAACTGTTTGACTTCAACCGAAGATCCAAAGTCCTTTGTGGCTCTGCAACCAGTGCGCAATTTTCACATAATTTTTGGTAGCTCCCACGGATCTGCTGAAATCCCATCCATTCAGGGCCACGTGTGCGTATTATATATGATAAACAGTCGACTAGTGTGTATTCGACCAATGGCCTCATATGAGGCCAAAATTGATTGCCTAACAAATTTTGTAAACAAGGATATTTTCTGAAGATTCTTAGTCCACGACGTAGTTTTAAGTCTTGTTTACTCCGGCAGAGCTGAAGTGCCAGTCAATACTCTCATCAAGTTTACATTCAACCGCTTCAACGTCGCCAACTTCCAAAAAAACCATCACCGTGACAACTGTATCTATAGTCCGCGAAATAACATTAAATACACGCAGCACTCTTAAAGACGTTGCGTCTTTCTCTCCGTTTGTGACCATGTAGCCTTAGTAAATGTAGAGGATATTTACTCCTAAACGAACGATGTAGCTCACTAATTTGCACAAAGCAGAATGTCACTTTACCAATATAAAAAACTTCCCTACACCCTACGAAACAGTAATAAATCCAAAAAAAAACAAATACAGGGAACAAAAAAATACACAAAACAAACACCGCGCCATATTCAAACCACCTTAGCCATTGCCTACATACTTACTACCATCAAATAAACAGTTCTGTGCGACATCTTGACAATTTTTGCCCGGTTTGTTGGCAAACCAAACATGGCTAAAGGCCCTTGTCTTTCTGAGTTCAAAATCGGCCAGATTCATGCCCTGGGACATGAAAAATGTCTCTTCAACAAACTGCTGACGGTATCTACCGCTATTTAGGAGCAGTACAATCAGCACTGAGACGCAAAATGACATCCAAACCGCATGGAAACGTCAGGAAAAAGTTCAAGATGTCATTGCAACAGAAGATAGCAGTACTAAAGCAAGCTTCCAAAGCCATTCAATCTGCTTCTTAACTAAAATCTTCGCTTAATTTACCCATCGGAGTGCGGAGAGTTTAGCAATTAATATTTCAATGTGAACATCTTCAATATCTCAAAATAGAAACCGGTCTATTAATGACTCAGAAGCATAAAACTGCATGCATAGAATACGCCCGTCTTAATATATCTCGTGGGCACTCTTTCTGGTGCAAGGTAATTTTGAGCGATGAGAAGAAGTTTAATTTAGATGTACCGGATGGATTCGCATATCACTGACCTGATCTTCGGAAGGAACCTCGATGATTTTCTAAGCGTCAAATGGAGAAGATTCGGTTATGATATGGGGAGAAATATCTTTCTAAGGAGTCTGTTCTTTGGTTTCTACTACTGGAGATCATAATTCTACAAAGTACTGTGATGGACTAGAGTCTAATGTACTACCATGGGTAGGTTATGTCTTCAGTGAAGAACGGCCCTGGCACTTTCAACAGGATAATGCTTCCATACATACCTCTATCTACACAAGGAACTGGCTGCGTAACAATAATATACGCGTTCTACCGTGGCCTGCAAAGTCCTCGGATTTGAACTTTATTGAAAATGTGTAGGGACTTATGGCTAGGGGTATTTATGCACTTGGCAAGCATTACAATAATGTAACTGATCTTAAGGACGCTATAACTGCTTTATGGGACGATATAGCTGGAGATTACCTTCAACAGCTGTACAGGTCTATACCGAGAAGTCTCCTTGCTGTTATGGATAAGAAGTGGGGTGCTACTAAGTACTGAGCTATGCGTAGATTCACGTGAAGTAAAGTGTATTTATTGTTGTTTCGTGTATTTATAACTGTTTTGTAGCTATAAGTACAGATCAGGTGTACGTGCTCGACAGGCGACCGGGGGTTTTTATATCTACCTATTCACTACCTAGGTTTCTGGTTGGGAGTGCTAGAATGGTCTGGTATGTGGCGAGAAAGAAAGCAGAGCAGGGTGTATTTATTATCGTTTCGCGCACTGTAATATGCGCTGCAACGTTGGCTGCCGTGTTCAAACACGTAATCCACTTGTGACTTCAGTTTCTAAATGCAAACGTTTTCTTGGATCTCTTTGGAAGACACCAATGATCAATGGTACTGTCACAGACGTGAAAACTGTCAAATTAAACAATATAATTCGATCAATGATAATTGTTTTGTTTTAACTACTATGCCAAACCGAACAGTGAGCCTTGCACCTCCGCAACGTTACAAGAGGCCAATTGTGCTAACCACAGAAAAAAACCGACAGAAGGTCCAGGAAGTAGCACTAGCACTTGTGATGAAAACAACAATTCTGATGACCCGAACAATGAAGATTTGACCGTGACAGAACGTAACGCTGACTTATTTCACAGAACATAAGTTTCACCGACTTTGAAGTTGCAGGCGACAATCAGTCGATTTCGATGACCGAAAGTGGATAATTTCTGATTTTTCGACGCCCTTGAATTGAGTTGTGCAACTTTATCAATGTAAAGTCATCGGGCCAGCCGGAAACTTGATTACTGTCTGTCACGCTTTGAATAATTTCATGCCATTAGACATCTTTATATGAACGTTTCTAAACACTTATCTAAAATTGATTTTGTGTAGAACCCATGATGTTCTTTTTCGCAAAGGTTCTTTGAGAACTGGTGAAGGATAGATTCTAACGTTGTTTGTCAATCTCGTTTATATGAATCGATTAAAGTGTCAGACAGGCGTGATTTGTGGGGTCACAATTCTCAGTAGCGGTATTTAGTATCCCCTGATCTTGGAAAAAATAAGTCAAGGAACAGATTTGAGACTACTAGGCGGAGATTAAAAGCGCCACGAATACGGAGTTGCTCGTTGGAAGCTCGTCACCGATTGTGTGAAAGCAGGTGACAACCATCGCCGAACATTCGTCACTCCGTCGCACCCTCTCTGTGTTGAGAAAAGCATGTCACGTTGGTAGAGGCTTGGTGGGGACTGGGTTGAAGTTGGCCTCTTGCATTACAGAGCACTGGATCGCAAACCCGAGAAAGGATGTTAGATAAAATAAATTGTTGCGGAGAAAGCGGTATTCTGATGAGAATTGAACTCAATATGGGTTCAGAAAACAACTCAAAATCTTCGGTCTCTGAGAATCATCAGCATGGAATTGCTGTTCTTCTGCGACTGTTTGAGCTTTGGTTTGGAACTGAAAGGATTTTTTTGTCCAAACTGCAATTTCTTTATTTCAAAAGGGGTTAAGATTTACAGGAGTTGTAAAGACTGCCACTACATAATGTTTATGAAATGTTTGTCAGAATTGACATTTGCTCAAAGGGGAGACCACGTTACGCTTCTATTGAAGGGAAATTTGGTTAACACAAATCTCATGGCAGTTTTATGGGTGGACAGAGATCGAAGGGATTTTATATCTACTTATAGAACCACAAATTCTGCTACTCTAATCTTGAAAAAGCGTTGGAGGAAAGTTGACAACAGCACCAACATTGTGGAGTTTGAAACACCTATTTCAGAAGTATGCAAAGAGTAATATGAGTGCTATTCGATGATTGATCGGCACAATTGGTGCCGCCAAGATGACCTCAAACTTCAGAAGAAAATAGAAGTTAAGAAATGGTATTTGAGGGTTAATTGCTCGCTTTTGGCAATGTGCATGGTTGACGCGTGGAATATATATTCAATTCAGCTAAAGAAGGACGATGTAAACTCAATCCGAGTACATTCTATACGAAACTGGCAGATGAGTTGATCGTGAATACCTGGGATACAACTGGGCTTATAGATCGAACCAATCAAATTTTGGATGATGTCGAGTTCGCTACAAAAAGAGCTGATACTGGCATTCATTTGATGCAAGGTAGTCGTAAGCGTAAGAAAAGTAATGGTACCGATACAATGGCACTTTACCAAGGACGCTGCAACAACTGCAAATCAGCGAAGAGGTCAAAGATATTTGTTCCGATTGTTTTCCTTTCAAGAATGATTCCATTTATATGTGTCATATTGGAACTGGTAGAGAATGTTTATTTGAGCATTTACGTGACTTTCACGGTGTTATGATATAAACCAAGTAAACAAAGACGTAAAAACATGAGTCAACCTCGTTTATTGATCTAAATTCAAAGCTTTTACGTGCTGTTGACAAACGCAAAAGTTCAATTACCATAAGCACCCTACTGATTCAATGTGCATCATGAAACTTGCAAGACTTAATTACTTCTATGGCAAAACAACTACTTCAACAGATGTCACCGTATTCTTTTTGTTGTTCAAGTGGATGCGTATGCGTTCTGAGAAATAATTACTACAAGAATCAGTCGAGATCTCGAAGGATTTCTAGAGTTTGAAGAAACTCAGCGAGGTTTGAACTCATGTTTAATACAGCTTTTCAATTGATTGGACTAAATTCAGATGTTATAAATACCTATTGGTACAGTTTTTGAAGCATTTAAGCTCAAACAAGCCGTTTAAAATAGCTTGTTTGTGCTTCAACTCTTCGAATTTGACCCGCTAGTTCAAAAACTCTTTGTTTCTGAGCCGGAAGTCAAAGTTTCTATTTACTTCTAGTCTCAGATCGGCTGGCCTCGTACGGGTCAACATCTTGGTCGAATAGACACTAGACTTGTGCTTTGAGCCAGAACAAGCACAAATGGGGCCTGTCAAACATTACAGTATAAATATCCAGTACTTACGACAAGCGAGAATCGAGACCGAAGTAAAGTTGAGTTAGAGCTTCACTCTCATAGTTAATGGTCCCGACGAGGTAGCCACAAGACCACCACCAAACCCATCCTTTCCACCCTCCCCTCTCATATGAATCTCGACACAGACCAGCACGGATTCTCGCACAGCCTACACTCAGAGAGACAAAAGAACATTTGATACCTCGACAAACCCACAGAACAATTTATCTGCAACGCACTCCTTTATCAAGATAATAATTACACACTACTCGACACAACATCCACACCAACGACACATATCTTCATCCTGGATACTGGAAAACAACCATGCCTACTTGAAATTTATGCCCGCAGTTATGGCCCGTGGTATGCAGCACAAAACACTTCCGCTATTACAATTGAATCCCATTCTCACTTGACCGGAAACAGCAGATCCCTACAGAACCGAACTCATCTTGATTAATACACCAACAAAAAGTCCAAAGTTCTTTCCGTGCTACGTTCACTGTGCCGACCAAGATACTCGGACTGATACTAATCTCAAACCACAGATCCATCCTATATGACTTGGTCCAATAGATAATAGAACACATCAACTCGAAAAATGATTATCACAAATCCCTTTAAACCGAGACGAAAAGTATCGATTATACGCTAGAAATTACCATTGATGACTCATTAAACTCTATTTAAAAACGAGGCAGAAGATAATTGCAGCAAAACAACCCAGAATAACATACAAATACAACTCCATCGACTTTATGAGCACAGTACTATGCCTTCCTTTTTGCAACCCTAAACTACAACCTAAGCCGACTCTTTGTCTCAAAGCTCGAGTCTATCAAGTATTTCACCAGAACGCTTTAAGAACTTCATTCTCTGTACCAAATAGTACATGGCCCGACACAACTACCAACCACACCCTCCAGTTTCACCGGGAACTACAGCTTCAAGGGAAGGAGAAACAACCGCCCAACGTATCGACCGTTCCGCTGCCACAACTATAACAAACGATTAAACTCTGCACAAATTCCTTGTCGCTTTCACACATCATTTGGAATACCAGCCATTGACACCCGTGAAGAATGTTAATATCGACGCCATCTCAAGTACTAAACCCCCAAGCCGGCCACAAGCAGACTATGCGCAAGCACCACCCACATACGAGCACTATGTATATTCTATGGCCTCTTCTCCACTTCCAACGTACATTACAACCTCTTCGCCTTACCCCCTCCTCCATCGCCAGCAGATGTGATATCTGGAACAAAAACTGACAACAACGGTACGCATATACTCCACATACTCCACACTGGAGCCCATCCTACACATATCTTACAACCCCCAGCTTCCATCGACAAAGAACCAACACCGACGCCGACTTCCACTGCCTCCAACACACAAATGCCGTAGAGCAAGGCGTGCGCGCATACCCTCTAGGCGAGTTGGATCATGAATGATTAAATACCGACGTGGCATCGGTTCAACTCAGGTATGAGTGGACCCTCAGAAATATTAGGCGAAATTCCATATGAATTCTAATTGGTATTTTTGGGGACTTCGTGGGTTATTTCTGTGGTATCTGGAACAGATGGACGCGTGGCAAGGGTACGGATATTATTCATGGTTAGCATGATTCGCACGTGTCGTTTTGTACCTTGGCTGGCAGTGCCGCCAAGTGACACAAATGTGTGGACCACAATGTGGCACACTATAGTTGTAGTAATTTTAGTTGATTGTGACACAATAGTGCTTAAGAGAGGACGGGCTTGCGGTTTCACCCTGAAGTAAAGACATGCTGTGACTCTGCTCTGAGTTTATCGCCTGCGCGAAGTGATCAACTTCTGCTGGGGTTTCACCGCGTTAGGTCTCATTATACTCACCTGCAAATCATCACCAAGGACCGCTGATCTGTCTTACCCCGTGGGTTCGCACATTTTTCACTGTTTTTACCGTTTTGGTTACTTTCTATTGTGGGATCAGATATCCATTCGAATCATTATTTCGTTTTGCCGTGCTGGCTGTACAGGCAACACCCCCCAACACCAGGTCTCTTTCAGCTTTCCGCTCGACCCACCCACGTATATCTTTCCGTTTGGTTTCTCCCCTTTTTTCCCTTTTCCTTTTCTGGATTCTGCGTGGACCGGAACATCGCCCACAGGCACCTGTGCACTACATTTACCAGCGTGTAGCCCGATTCTAGGTATCATTTCCGTCGGTGTATCCGAAAACCTCCGCAGTTTTACACCAGAACACTGTGTGGTACGGAGGGCTCTGTCGCTGCGCCTACCCCACAAGAGAGCAAGGCTGCGAACACCTTGGGAGGATTTGCCATCTAGGGATATTGCTCTACAGACGCCATGCGCGCACCATGGCACCATCACAATCCAACCGCTTTGCAGTAAGCACACTGCCTAAACGTATGCTCGTCTTGATTATCTCCTAATGCACAGCCTTCTCTCAGTACTTGATCTCGCCAAAACCAACGGCTTAGTGCCATTCACATCAAAATCTGGCTCTATCCTCAAAAATCACAACAAACACCACACATATTACCCCAGTCTGCATGTACGGGAAACCAATACGCATTATTTGGGATCACCGTAGAACGTAAACGAGCACTCATGGCACGAACCATACCGAATAAAACGAGTAACCAACACAAAGCTGCCTCCTATCGCACACCCAAATCCAGCCCTTTCCCTAAAACTCACAGTCACAGGCACCCTGAGCCACCTGTCACATTGAGTTCCGAAGGCCCCACAGGCCTCCGATTACTTCACATCCCAAGGAATTCTCATCATCTGCGTGGCACAACCAACATACAAACCATAATACAAGATTAGCTCGTCCGCCTAAGTCATTCACATCCATCCAAACTCTCACTAGCAACAGCTCATTGACTAATCCCACGCATGGTACAGTCACTACTAGCAGATACCATTCTCACCTGCAGCAACTGCTCGCACACCAAACTCCGCCCCTCTCCTCACAGACGTATCGTACACAACTATCCCACAGAAGCCTATGTCCGCTCCGATATATGCGGCCCCATTAAGCCCACATCCACCTATGGGAACAATCACATGCAATTGTTCATCTGCTCACACAGCCACTTCACGTTAGCATACTTCTTAATGTGGTACAGTACCCCGCGGAGGGAAAGATACGCGAAGGCATTCGGATCGTCCTCTGTAAAGGGTAGCAACAGTAAACAGAGCCACCTGCGGTGGGCGCGTTAGCCGGGTGTATGTCCGAGGCTCACTGTCACGACGGGCGTGCAGGTGTACGGTATAACCACGAAGGAAGCGCGAGACAAGCGAGAAAGAAATAAGTAATAACAGGCCAGCATGGGGGTGCGGCCTGTATCAGTGATAATATAGACGAGATAATGGAACACGTGGAGCGGATGATACAGCGACGCGGAATGCGGTTGGAGATACTACAAGGTGGAGTAACTAGTCCAGCACCACACGTTGGCTCTCCGACGGAGTTTTCCAAGCACCAGGGGTGCCTGAGTCAGAGCCGAACACTCTGATGTTTTGTTTACTTCCCCGCAGTGGGGGCACGGTTGCCTACCGAAGTATAGGCGGTGCCGATCCACCTTCAGGCAGCTATATTTTATTAGCTAAATAGAATATAGCTATTTCTAAATAATAGGAGCAAACACCACGACACGTGTGGTAAGTGTCCCAAAGTGGCAAGTAAACTAATGGCCATGAAAATGTGCCAGTAACCTCGGCGTCAAGTAACTGACCTCCGATTCATATATCGAACGGTTTCGCCGCGATGCGGTAAATCCGCATTTGTATGAGTCACATTATAAGATAAACCTCCACGAGCGCGTTGCACTACACGTACGAGTTCCCAAGCAAATACTGCAACACGTAAACGACAGTCTAGACCACATCAGAATTCATATAAAACACCCTCTAACGGACTTTAGAAGTTGTATAGCGAAAAAATACACTTCATACGCGAGGCAAGAAATATAACGAAAGGACGAAGGGCGCAGTCATCTAAGAAGGCCCCACTAGCCACAAGAAAACTCTATAGCCGAAAGTCATTCAGAGCGTTACTGAACAAAGCCCAACTAGGAGATCAATATTGCGAAGATGCAGCCAGAGATACCATATTCAAGTACAACTTCCTACACCATGCGCACCTCGGTACTTCCCTGTTAGATTTAGTTACAATTTTAGCTTTGTTTGAGTATACTTGGCTCCAGCATCAGATGTAAAGTGTCTACTTTTCTTACTTTTATTGTACTCGATCTCCTGAAGAGATCGGTTACTGTGGTGCAATGCCACAAAGGGGAAAAACACCGAAACACGTCCGGGATCTTCCTCTCACGAGGTGAACCCAGTCGGGTAGAGCCCTCCCAGAGGTGTCACGGCGAAGCTGGTTTGTAAGACCAGGGACACCTGTCGCGACTTGCGCAGGGAGGTGAAGGCGAAGAATCAGTATCTGCGTGAGCGGGGTGTGATCCTCAGTAGATGTGTGTTTCCACGTAAGTGGGGAAGTGTGAGCGGGTGCACACAGGAGGGGCCGCGGGTAGTGGGATGTACTACCCTGAAAGGGGGAAAGGAGGAGAGTGAAGGGAAAGGACGAAGAGTGGGCGAGGGTGCGTCGCGAGAGCGACGAACGAATACGGCAATGCCGGTGGACAGGACTCCCTATACAGGGCAAAACACCAATTTGATTGGAACAATTATACTCCCAAGGATGGGCCTCTTTAGATGTGCAAGGGGGTTAGATGGCCCGTGGTTTACGGCGTTTCCCTCCAAGGAGGAGTAGAGCACGCGCGCAAGCGGTAACAACTAGAGCCAAATCCCCAGGTTGGGGTCCCTTGTTGGGGAAGGTTTACTCGTGCGACGGCAGGGCGCCGTCGCACTAAGTACTAGCTTCCCATAAATGGGTGTGAAAATAATAAATAAAATCAACTAGAATACTCCACATTTCGTGGCAACATCCACTACTGTGGCCAACCGCCAACTGACCCAAAACCATGTCCCACGTGTCTATACCCACCATTGTGGGGCGTAGTTCATATAAACACTACACAACCGATAATATGGGGAAAACGATCAAGTACCAGGAATCCCTCCCTGAGGACGTTGCACTTCAGTTACCTATTTGACATTTCTACCTGGTCTCAAAGCCGAGTTGACGTATTTTGTGACATACTGTCAATATGACACGACTACATGCTTATCTCAGAAAAGCCCCGAACGACTACGTGGACAAAGTTGGTTCCGAAATAAACGTTGCCTACTACTTACAAAGTTGACAAACACTTCACGTGGTACAGCAATGATCCAACGGTCATAGAAGGTTCCCGAGAGATCCGTGCCAAGTCATCATGAGCACTTTGGGGTTATGCCAGATCATCAAGACCCTGTCCAATTCTGATCCTTGCCAAGTTATAGAACAATTCATCAGCTGGGGAATCTGCCAGGTCATCAAACGGCTAGATTTGGCATTGAACCCGGTAAGCCACCCACGCATGGAAGCCCACGAGAAGACCAAGCATAATGCTGTTAAGTCCAGACGATTTCTCATTGACTAGTCGCGCTGATAGAACTAGGGTCGACCCTCTATATAAACCCCGATGGATGCCCCGAACTTCAACTCTGATCATCACCATCGACTTCCAACCAATTTCAACCATTGCACCTCTGTTCCTAACAATACCCCTACCATTTACGGTACGGCACCAAACCGAACATACATACAACAACTCTTCAAATCCGGCCAAATCGGCACAGCACCGGTATATGCGCCCAAAAAGAAGCTACAACCAAGAGCCTATCAGGCCAGATACATGTACCCCCATCCCCGACCCATTTCGTGATTTCAATCTTCACACACAGCGTTAACAACCCATCCGCGCCATCGACTCCCATCCACACCACGAAGCACACGATCCTGCATTCAATACTACACAAGAGTTCAAGGCCCATGCGTAGCCACAACAAACCATACCCAAACACATCGCCATTGATATCCCTCCCCCGGCCAACCTCACACAAGCCAGAAAATATCCAGACGCTACACAAAAGCACAAGCACACGACAAAAATTTGGCCACTTCGACCAATGTAACAGTATCAAATGGCTTCCCCAACACTTCATCCCACCACGAAAGCAATTAATACCATGGATGATATTAGAAGGGTACAAATGCTCCCAACCCAGTCATATACTTCAGCGAAAACCGGGATGCAATCTCCAAGGCAGTTTAATGAAGCCAGGACTAGCGCAATGCTTTGCGTAAATTGATGACTGGTTGAACGTGTCTCAGCTGTCAATTGAAGAATTTCATAGAAAGCCTGGGCGGAAGATTCAAACGTTCGAAGTCAGGAGACGCCAGTCGAGGGCTGCGGGAAAGGACGGGCAACTGCGTCAGGCATGGTCAAAGAACACACGTAGAGTAATGGTAGTCGTGCACCACTATTGATTTACCGTACAGCTTAGTAGAACACGCTAGTGGGCAGTCTGTATCGCCAAGTAGAACAAGATACTATTCCATTTGGTAGGATGACGTCTGCCTCTACTCAACGAGGGGTTGTCGCACTCACTACAACACAAATACCCGCCAGCCCTCGGGGTGGCCTCTCACCTGCCGTGTATCCAAGGGAGATATGGGTGAATGACTGTCTTGGGCGGTATCTCCTACCTCTAAAAACTAATTAAATAACAACTTGTCCGTGCGCGAGTACCGGTAATTTTTGCATGGCTACCTGCAGCGCCCACCGCTCGGCCACGTGTACAACGTCTAGAAATTGTCAGTTGCCCCACCCGTTCGTTCCATCCTAGCCACCTTTTCACCTCTGCTCTGATCCGGTCCTACGTCATCCATTCTCCACATGCATCTCTCATTGCCTACTTTCGGTCTTCGTACTGTCGTTCTCCCACACTCTGACCCAAAGCATATCACATCGTACACAGCGAACCGCACCATGCAGAGGGTTTTTGATGTATTGCAAGCCACACTACGACTACTGCTTGAGCATTTTGATATTAAGCCGGCATTTCTCCGGTACATATACACCTACAACAAACCTGCATATGTCAAACAGATGTAAAACTTCGACAGCACTTATCGACGCAGCAGAAAATACGGTATGTTGGAGGGGACGCTCTACGGTTCACCACCCTCAGCATACAAATACAATCCCGGAATCAAAGAGTTCCTCAACAACCATGGATTGAGACCATGCAAACATGAACCGTCCCTTCATGGTAAATAAACCCGACAAATATGGATCCTCGTGAGCACCATGGTCCATGAGTTCTAGTTCTCTCATCCAATGCCCAGCATCTAGACGATCCCCATCGACAAAAACTTACCAAGTACAGAAGCAAGCGACTTGTAACACCCACACGGTTCTTAAGTCGGACCATCACAAACCACGAAGACGGAAGACTGCACATAGCACAACCAGGCGCAGTAGATGCTATAATCTAACAGATAAACATGCAACCCTGCAATCCAACTCACACCCCCTACACCACGCTTAAGCACCTCGAGCACCAACTCCCCACTCCATTATTACCACCCGAATAAGCGGAACGATATAGAAAAATCCCCGGAGGGATCAGGTGTATCACTGATAGTACCAGATCTGATAACATTTACGAGGTGAATAGGCTTGTACCGCACATGCAAAACCCGCAACAACACCATAATCCAATGTTAAAGACCATCATACGGTATCTAAGAAGCACCAAGACATATAGACTAGTCTTCACCCTCATTGGCTCAAAATAACTCCACCTGCACACGATGAAGGTCTACAGTGATGCAGATTTTGCGAATGGATTCACCCGCAAGTTGATCACCGGCAGCTTCCATACGATGAACGAATCCCCAAGATCATGTCTATCCATAAAGCAAAGCATCGTTGCACTCTTGACTACTGAGGCCTAGGAAGTAGCCGTGACGAATGCCAGACAACATACCAACTGGTTACAGCAACTCCTTCGATCATCTTACCTTGCAATTAAGTAACCAATGGCACCCAATATCGAAAATAGATCAGCAATCGGTATTCTCCAGAACCAAGCCCCGATCAAGCAACGCGCATATATTGACATAAGGCATCAGTCCTTCAACATCACGTTGCAGACAAAAAAATCATGCTCTCCAGACGTCATACCGATGCAATGAAAACAGACATACACACTGAACCGTTGAATAGAAATAGATGCCAACAACTGAGATGTAGACTCAATAGCTTTCGTCAAAATGCGAAGCAACAACCGGGGACTGTCAAACACAATCACGAATCTTGTTGGGCCACATTTTGGGAAGTCAAACATTACAATAGAAATACCAAGTACTTAAGACAAGCGAGATCCGAAATCGAAGCAAAGTGAAGTTTAAGCTTCACTCTCATAAGACCATTCAAAAATCTACAGAAAAGGACACATAAGGGGGAAGCCTTGTCTCTACAGTGAAACAAGATCAAATCAGACGGTTCACATTGTTTTCCATGATGAAGGTGGCCATGCATTTGCAGAAACTGCACAACCATTTTGCAATTCAATTGCTTAGAGTTTCGCTCTCGCACTTTCGCTTTCCCTTCTTTCGTACTCAATTCAAGCCTACTGCATCTTCGTATGGTATCCATTGCTTCACAGTCTTTTAAAATACCGTGAAAACGTTCGACAACTAACCAATTTTATGAAACAAACTGATAACAGTGCCAACTTACCACATTTAGAACCTTTTAAACCAGAATACAGCCCTAGTGGTGCTTTAAAGGTTCTCGACCTTTTGGCAAACCATGAACCACTCGTCCAACATTACTGGGCTCAGTTGTCTCAGGTACATAACCAAATGGGGTACGCTGAACGAACGACCCAGACCTTCATCAGGAAGCTTCAAGTTCAACTTTGATAGGCTTGCGTAGACAAAGAAACTGACAGGTGATCCCACGATCCTTTCTGAGGTTTGGTGTGCTAAGGAAATCTATCGAGATTTTGAGGCAAAATGAACGCCACATTCTAAAGGCGCATTATGAGAATGGGCCGTCTTCCATGAAGCAGCTAGAGGAGATGATGGGAAAAGGCGGGTTTTCTGTCACCTTAATCGTCCACATTTATACCACCAAGTTCGATTGATTCTTGCATAAAAGTTGCGAGCAAATGCTTTAAGGCATCTGAAAGCTACGGTGTTAACAATGGTTAATAATGGACTCTCAATTCAAGCCATTAATAGTCGTAACAACTGCATTCGTACCGTATTTGCGATGCCGAAGATTGACCGAACGTAAGTGAAGTCTGCGCTTCCAGGTGGCCATTAGTCTTGTAAGCACAACCTTTCACCATGATCAAAAGTACTACCAGAAGTCCATTCCGTGATATGCATTAAATTTCCTCTGCGTGGGATACAACAGAGCAGCGAATCTGATATGTGACATTGAATTCATCGACCATCTGCCATATGCTTCTGTTTACGCTAGCAAGTGTGTTGTCTAATTTGAAAGCAGTGGCGAGCCGTTGATCAGCCAGTGTGCCTTGGATTGGGTTGATAGTAGGCACCAAAGCTAGTATTAATGTGAATTTAATCGGCACTGGCTTTCAGATGTTGAGCGACAACTTTCGGAGGTTTGAAAAAAAAAAAGCTTCAAAATATCAAGACGACAAACATTGTTGTAAATATTACATGAAATACTTCTCAATTCGCCAGTGCCTGAAAGAATGAGTGTAAATACATCTGCATATGGGAGAACTTCAAAATCAAGAGTACCTTAGAAGTAATTTTTCAGTTTTGAGATATAGGCCAAAACATCCAGAAATTGGCCTTTTGTGCTCAAAACCGAAGTTGGAGGGCTGTTTGAGCTTTTTCCAACAAGATAAAGCACTCCGGCTAACTCGAGCCTGTTGCGGAGATACGTCCAAAACGCTCTGAGGCTGCCGATGTACGCTCAAATTCCATCTCGAGGAGCCTCTGCACGCCTCACTTATTGATTCTCATGCTCTACACCACTACTGAAAAAGTTCTGCCTCATGTGGCGGTCATTTGCGTAGTAGCGGTCGAGGATGTTGACCTCGAGGTACCGCTTCCTTTTTTTATGATTAGCAGAAGCAACGTCCTCAAGTAGAACTATTAAACTTTTAAAGTCCTCCTGCCTCATGCGTGTTGCCCATTCTCTACGGAATGATTCCGACGTTTCCATGCTAGTTAGTGCAAAGCTTTCCGATGTTTCCTCCGTACTGAGGGCCGTTCTATGAGTTTCTAGATTTTAACGGATGTAAACGTGTTACGCGGTCAACTTCAAGCTTTCAGCCAAGGCTTCATTCTATGAGTTTTTCCTTAACGCGAGCCCCATACCCTCCCAGAGACAATTCAGTACGCTTACGGCCACCCTTGCACCATGCCAACGTTAGAAAGGGGAACGCAACGCCAATATCCGCGAATTCGAAAGCAACGTCACAGACCAAGACATCGCGCTCTATTAACCAAGAAAGATCCTTCCAGAGCAATGAGTTTGTTCGTAGACTCATCAACTACACAAAACGAAAGCGTGCTTACCGTTATTTGTATTATTCTTCTCACCATTGCAGCGGACCTATGTTCACCTTTACATTTCAAAAGCCCTGTTGTTCCGAGACCACAATTCAACTTTGAAGCTCATATGGCTACTCTTTCTACTCAATTCTTTCGCCGAATGTACCGTCTCTCAAAAGAGCAGTTTAATATCCTTTCCAAACTTCTCTCAGTAAAACTCTTGAGAATGCAAAGAAAGCGGAGCTATATTGCTGCTTCTGTATCCGTACCTGTTATGCTATGTTTAACTTTACGGCTCTTAGCAGGTGCAAGCTTTCTAGACCTGGGGTGGGCATATGGTGTTGCTGAGTCTACCGTATATCATGTGTTTCATGAAACTCTTCACGTTCTAAATGAAGTCCTTCCACAAATTCGATTTCCGATCTCTTTTGAAGAGTGTTTTGCAAGCGCGGATATGTTCGAGAAACGTCGCCGAAGTCCACTTGATGGTGTAGTGGCAGCCTTGGATGGTATCGCGATCGAAATTATTCGGCCTAAGCTTCGAGAAGCGTCAGATCCTCGTAAGTACTACAATCGCAAATGGTTTTTTGCAATCTGTGTGCAGGCAGCAGTTCAAGCAGACTACAAATTCTGCTTCGTTTCGGCGCGACATGCGGGTGGAACGCATGATTCTACAGCTTTTAGGCAACTTTATTGTACGATTTGTTAAGTGGTGCACAGCTACCATCGTGGGCAGCTGTTGTTGCTGATGAAGCGTATACAAACGAGCAGAGAATTCTAACGCCGTATCCAGGACGAAATCTAAGTACAAAAGAAGATTCTTTCAACGCGTATCATTCTTTATCCAGAGTTTGTTGCGAGCAGGCGTTCGGGATGCTTGTATGCCGATTTGGCATCTTTTGGTCAGCTCTTCGTTACTCGTTGCCAACTTCTACACTTATCATTATGGTCACGTGCAAACTCCACAACTTCATTATTGATAATGGAGACAGCTCCGTGTTTGAACTCGTACCGCATCATGATGATAATCGTGTGACTGGTACGCCTATCATACACTTTCAGGATGACTGTCACACAGAAGGCGAAAACAGACGGTCAAGGAACAGGCGAAGAGAAACGTCGTCGCGGCGCAATGAACTTGCAGAAAAGCTTCATAGGCTAGGATACCTGCAAAGACGAAGTTTTATATGAAAAGACGTTCTAGTAAACCTCCTCTTCGAGTTCTAACGAGTTCTGCACCTGTATCTGACCGGGACGCCACATTGCCACGTCCTAAACCAACAGCTCTTCCGATAGCTATACCCGTGCTAGCCGGGTTCGAAATGGTAACTCAAGCTACTCCTCTTGATGCGACCCTTGACGCCCCTCTTGATGGGCATCTAGATGCGCCTCTTGACGCACCTCTGATCGTTGCAGCATTCCCAGCTCTAATGCCTCTCGTGCCATGCACACGGTACCACGATTCACTGTCATGCTATCGTTTCCTTTTCATGAACCATCTAATCCCTGATTAGTCCTGCCTGTGCCGGCACTGGGACCTACTGGGGCTCCGCTGTGCTGGCAGTTCCCCGACAACGCGCCAGTGGATTACCGCTGCCGTTCCCAGGTTGAAGTGATGATGACACATACGAAGAATAGAGAGCTTTAGAATTGTGGTCACCTCCTCCGTAGTTTAATACTTGTCCTATACGGAATTGTGAACCAGTCAAGAGCGCGGGAGTCCCCAAATAATAAACCCGCGCATCTCCGTTCTGGAGCATGGAGGTGGTGACCATTGACTGTACGACGCCTTGAGATCCGGCAATCTTTCCAGAAGTTGCCTTCAATGTGCTCCCCGCGTTAGATGGAGGCATTCCCCAGGACTTGGGAAGATCAGCTGTAGAACGAGAATACTTCGCTGCATTCTGCACAGCTGAGGTAGCTACACGAGTCATCAAAACAGCGTGGTTGACGGATCCTATCTGGCTTTGGCCATCTTCCTTTTTTTGACACTGAAACACTTTGTCCACTATTTCCCAGGTTCACATGTTTGTAACCAGAAGACTTTATAGTTGAAGGGTTGGATTCCCTGCGAGATATGCTATGAGGCGGCAGAACATTTCTAGCCTCTTGGGGACGATGGGAAGTCGACTGATTCTCCGTTTTCAAATCAACTGTCTTCATCTTCGGTGTAGAACCTCGAGAGCCGGCAGCATTGCGAATCTGACCGTTACGACGCGACGATGCTCCAAGATTCATGTTGCGAGCTCCTCTGCCTGGCCCCTTTTGGAAGCGATTTGGGTCTCCACTCTTTATTGCTGGTTGATCTTGATAAGAAGCACCAACAGCGGTTGAAAGCCCACCTGTACGCGTTAAGAGTCAGATATTATCTCTAGGAGGAAACATGAAAGGCCGTCGACGCTTGTAAACAGCCTGAGGCCCTGTTTCGGTCGTTTTCATTCTGGGCTTATGGTGCTCAGGAATATTGAAGCACTTAAGAACTGCGGTCAGGGGTGGCAAAAGCTCTGGCCTCACCATCCCCTTCATCTTTGATGTCGCTTCAGACATTAACTTCTGTTGGGATGAATGCAACTCAAGTCCCGTCTGTCCGCTATTTGACACAGCCTTTGTACTTAAAGCACTGACGGCACGTTGAAACGCGGAATGATACTTCTGCACAATTTCCCGATCGCTTATAATTGCCTTCGGAACCGGTCGAACGCTCTTGATATCCTTTCCAAAATCATTGAGAAGCCTATCTACACAATGCCGGACTGGCCTGAGTCGACGAACTCCCATTCATACGAGTGGATCCGAAGACAGAAGGTCAGCCACGAGAAACATATTGTTGTTACACGCAGAGGCAGCATCGATCAAGGCCTCATCCTCCTCCTTGGTCCAGCCATCGTTTACTCTGTTAGGTTCGTTAGATATGCTGCTTCCATAGTTCGCAATTGAAGACTTAATTCCAGGAATCGTAAACCGTTTCGTGTTCTTCTTTGGCTTGTTCTTGAATAGACACATACTCGAATGATGTGTATCAGATCCTGAACCTGCACTAGCTACACTCATTGCGGTCTTCGACCTAGAAGAAGAATCTGCTCTGCTCTTCTTCGAAGCAGATTGGATTGAGATGGATAGTAGCTCGGGTTTTCCTTTTGTTGTCCTTGCACGATCCGTGGCACCTGATCCCTTAAGCTGCTCATCCCTGTAGGAGTCCACAGAAAATGCAGCGCGGCTGCTCGTTTGGTTAGGAGCAGAACATGCTGTTTCCAACTTGCGTCTTCTCTCAATTTCAGCCTTCCCCTTCCGCAGGTTCTCAAGACCCTTCTCTTTCTGCCTTCTCGTTGCATGCATTGTCCGGCTCATTCTGTTGTAAGGGTGCGGGAAGAAAGCTGCATCTTCCGCACATTCTAAACCAGCCGCTGCGGTGCCATGTACTACCGACGAAAAGTGAAGCTCTTCCGGACCACCGTCGCGTAGCGACAGGTACATATCAATGTCCGCGTCGGCGTTCGTCAGCGCTTTTACATAGCTTGCATGTCCATCATCAGTAATATCCACTTCATACAGCAGAGTCTCCGTATCATCTTCTCCAGTGCTCTCGATTTCAGAATCATTTGCATCATCTGGACGAGAGCACTCTCCAAGTACAGAATCGAATCCAGGAGTAGCCCAATTTGCACCAATGTTGTTGCAATGCGAGGGCTCAGGAAGAGATTCTGCCCCACTCATACGTTCAAAAACACGAAGTTCGTATCTCTGAATACGGGTTAGAGAGTTCATGACCTTCGCAAGCTCATTAGTTCGACTGCTTTTGTTGTCGGCCCTCGTCGCATCAATATGATGATCTTCCGGGGTGTCCTCAAACTCAGCTTCTAGGTCATGTTTTTCTTTCTCGGCAGCTTTGAGGGCTAGTTCTTCACGCTCATCTTCCCTGGCTAGAAGCTTGGAGGTTAATTCTTGGTACTCATCAGAGCCATCCCCAACGTCCTGAATCACTGCCTCACTGCTTGCCTTTGCCATACCATTCTCCATTTCGCTCTTATTTGCTGCTCTGAATCCTGTAAACTCCCCGTAGGAGCATTGGACACCAGTACTCTCGGCACTCTGCAATGATTCTGAAGAAACTGGTCGGCTCCTACCGTTTTCTGCTAGGTCCTGCAGTAGTATAGATTTCGGAGTCAGTGAGCTGCTTCGTATTCCGTTCTTGGGAGCTCCAAGTCTTTCATTATGAACAGCAGGAAGTGAGGTCTGGCTTTCTCAGGTATTCTGTGGAGACTTTACCATTTTGGAGGAATCTCGATATCTCTGAATTCCATCCGTGGTGAACCAGCATGTGAAATTATTTGCTGCTCCAGTGAACGCTTCCCCATTGCCCATTTCAGAACGTTTTCCTCTACAGTTTGTTCCGAAATCAGGCGGTACACATGCACAGGCTTCGTTTGCCCAATACGATGCGCACGGTCTTGGGCATGATTATTAATCGCAGGTTTGTAATCAGAGTCATAGAAAATCACCGTGTCGGCACCAGTTAAGTTAATCCCAACGCCTCCTGCACGAGTGGTTAGTATCATAGAGAGAATTCTTGAATCAGCGTTAAACCGTTCCACCACTCTTTGTCTTTCGTCAGTCTTTGTTGTACCATCCAAACGAAGGTATCGAAAGCAATGGAGATTCAGAAATGATTCCAGAATGTCAAGCATTCTCGTCATCTGTGTGAAGATCAACGCACGCGACTTCCGAACCTTAAGCTCACGTAACAAGTGATCTAGAGTTTGTAGCTTACCACAGTCCCATTGCACAAGTCTAGTGTCTGGAATCGTCACCTGACTACGAACTTCAAATTCACGAAAAAGAGCACGTAGTCCCGATGACGCCCGGGTGAGCTCTCGAAAACTGTCTCGCTCACGAAAACGTGACATATCATCCCCATAGAAACGAAGCTGAACAGTGGGCGCGATTACTTTGGTAATGCAGCACACAAAACGATTAGCTATTGGTTTAGCCTGTTCCACTACCTGTTCGATGGAACGAACCAATGAAGGTCGAGGGGTATCCCACAAAAAACCTGAAGGGAAATCTTTCTGAAGCACATGAAACAAGGACGAAACCGTCATCGAATATATACCACGTAAATCCTGTCCTAGAAGCGCCCGTTGTCTGATCCTTAGTGCATGTACCAAAACTTGGTGGTGCAGAGTAGCATAGCGAGATGCGGTTCTTCGATGTTGGGCACGTTGACTACCTGTTCGAAAGTCCAAGCTCTCTTGGGACTCATGCAGAGATCCTAAACACTTAGGACTATCCATTCCGTCTCGCATTACCTTTACGGCCGATAGACGTTCCAGTTCGTTTTCATACCATTTGCCAGGCGAGTTGTGCTCCCCGTACTGAAAATCTAAACCCATAAGATGCAGTGTTACATAATGTCTTGGTTCATCTTGAATCGCTCGTGCCACTATCATAGGCACGGGTAAGAAAATGGAATTACTAGAAAATGGCGATAAAATTGGACGCCCTTCGAAAAGGTCAGGGTGGTTACAGACTTTTCGTAGCTGAAGCAGAACATTCATAACTCCAAGCATATCTTTTGACTTCAATGTTTCTCGTGTGTCACCTCGAGCCATGAAATCTTCATAAAGCTGCCGTTGCCGTTTGCTCAGACGACATAATACTGTATTATGTGTTCTTACTTGGGCGGTAGCCCTTTCTCAACATCTTTCTTCAACCGACGAAGCAAGAAAGAGCGAAGAATGCCGTGTAGAGTGCAGACTGTTTCAGACTTACCATGGTTCAGGTCTTTTTCTGCTTCTGTGGCTTCAAGAAGAGGCTTCCAAAAAAGTATCCTTGAACCATGAATGGCTTTCGAACAGTTTGGGCATCAAGAAATGCATTGAAGACCAAAGCTCCATAACAGAATTTTGCAGAGGAGTACCTGTTAGCAACAGAAGATGTCTCGATGAGAAGGTTAGTAGTGTTTGCCACCTCTGAGATTCAAAGTTCTTGATGTTATGGGCCTCATCCAAGATAAAGTAGTACCACTTCTTCCGACGTAATATAATGGAATCTTGCACTGCCAGGGTGTAGGAAGTGATAAACACATGGAACATATCAGGCCTTGTCCAAACGCGGCGTTTCGCTTTTCGTTCCTTGACAGAGCCAAAATACGTCAAAACCTTGAATCCTGGCAGCCATTTCTTGAATTCTACTTCTCAGTTCACCATAACTGAGGTCGGAACAACAATGAGGTGTAGACCCCACACCCCTTTCTCAAGAGCCAACCATGCCAAGAGATCAATAGTCTGAATGGTCTTTCCAAGTCCCATGTCATCCGCTAGTATTCCATTGAGGTTTTTGCGCCAAAGCGTCAGTAGCCATTTCAAACCTCTTCTTTGGTAATCTCGATGGTTTCCACGAAATAGCGTACTTTGTAAATGAGTACTCGAAACATACTTTCGAACGACATGAACAGGAAGTGCTTTACCGTTCTCGACAGCTCTTGAGGATTCCTCGACCTGTCCTTTTCCCTGACCAGATGGTGAATGGTTAGAGTTGCCATTAGTTTGTGGTTCGGACAAACATGGCGATTCTCTGGAAGGATGCGTACGATCCTCTTCGGTAATCTTTGAAGACTGTCCATTCATTGAAGAGTACTTCTCTACCGTGGCAGCATTCGTGTTACGGTCTTTGATTACATGTTCAATATTTACAGATGGCATGTTACACCTTTGCTGAACCATTGCAATTCCTGCATCATCTTCCTTAACCCCATTCTCTACCGGAGAGAGAAGTGTGGATTTCGGATCATTGTTCGCATCCGTAGATAGAGTGGAAACTTTTGATCCACTCTGTGGTTTCAAGTATACCGTCTGATCTGTTCTATACACATCAGGGTCTATTCCTTGGGCTCTCAAAATCTCTTCAATGCTGGCTGCTGCCTCGTCGGCCAGCCTTTGACCCTCATTTACATCCGGCACGTCTTCAGCCTCCGCAGCTCTTATTGTCTCTTCATCGTCAACAACTTCATCCCAGGATGTAGGCTCACTCACGTCTGAATCGTCGACGTCTTTCTCCAACGCTGTGTTTGAGTTCTTTTCCGAAAAATACTTCTGCAGATCAATAAACAGAGAACGAAGTAAGTCCTATAGTGGCAAATCAGCCTGAGTTTGTAATGCACGCAATTCATTTGGATCCCTTTCTTCTTCTGCTTCTGCAATGGCCATAGTGGTTTCATCATCGAAGCCATCAGTGTGCTCTTCGGCAGAGTTACTGGCAGGAATCGAAAAATCAGAGTCACAATCCTCTTGTTTGCTGTTGCCAGGACTCGGAACATAGCCTGTGACGCGGACAATGGTTGTAGACAGTTCTCGTAAACTATTCTCATCAGGACTACCTTCTGGAAGAAGAGCACCTTCTGCCCTATCCCGGGCATGGCTCTCAACGCTTCCGTCACCAAAGCATACATGCTTTACCACATTGCAGGCGTCGTTATGATGATTAGCTGAAGGAGGGACTCGGAGCGTAGATGCAAGCTCTGATGAGAGCGCTTCTGTTTTCTCAAAAAGGTCCTTGAGTTTAGATCGCCTTTCCTTGTTCTGCTGGGCTTTAGTCTTTAAAGCGGCTCTGTAATCAACAATCTCCCCAATTTGCCTCCAAAACTTCGAGACATCCTTTGCCATAGAAGTTGCAAGTTTTCGAATTCGTTGCAATTCTTCTACTTGAGCTGTAGCTTGACGACGTCTCCGCTGATTGTGGTACTGTACAAACATCTTTGCAATCTTTCTCGCCATTTGCATTTTCCACTTGCGCTCTCCGATGAAATCGGTAGCCAACCGTACTGCTTCTTCAATAATATAATGGACTTCGGATCTTTGCAGAGAACATTTTGAACAAGCCGTGCCCATTACTTTGCATTACATAGAATTCGCCACTTCCTGCAGAGGTTATGCTACTATGCAGCTCTTTCTGACTCAAGAGATGCTTTGAGGTTGTTTAGAACTCCTTCAAACAAATCCTTTTCTTCCGCACTAACGCCTTGCTCCAACATATCCTTCACGCGCACTATCGCTTCCAGCGCAGACGTAGTAGAGCGAACTTGTGCGTCCATGACTTCAAACTGTAGCCGTCGCTTTTTCAGTTGTTCTAATTGAGCTGGGACATTTCGCTGCTGCTTTAAGGCCGATACCAGCTCATCTAAACCAACAAAATTAACATCATGCACATCTCGCTTTAGTCTCTTCTGTTGGTCACGGAAAAACTCATTTCCTCCAGACCCGTATGGGTTGACCCCATACCCCACCCCTTCCTCCCGTTGAGCATCACTCTCCAATGCACGGGTAACAAATGGTTTCAAAATAGGGTGTAGCTGCATAAAGCAGTACCCGTACATAATGTATGCTTTGCCGTAGGCAAACCTAGAGAACGCTTCTGGATCTCCTTGCCCCGACGCCTCAAATTTTGCTAAGCACTGACCGTATACGCTTTTGAATTCTGCAAACTTTCTCTTTAACACACCACCTTCACGAATATAAGGACGCTCAGCAGGATTGAGCATACATATATCGTCGGATGTGATACCTCCGGAAAGAGTTGTGTTTGCAGCAGGTTTGAAGGAAATGTCATTAAATAACGGCGCAATTTGTTCACTCCATGGATCTTCATTCTGTCGATCAAGCTCCTCTCTGGTTAAGCATTCCATTAGTTTGATTCTTGCTGCAGTCATACGTGGGTCCGCAAAGACATGAAGCAGTCTACAATACTCTGCGGCTTCAAAAGCCGGGTTTCGACTTTCGTTGGGAGACGAGTTGTTGTAAAAAGATTGTAGTGATGGTTTTCCTACGAATACTTTATCTCCGATCAGTTGCGGTGCATCTCCTTGAATGAAATCGATCTGCTCTCTCCCAGATTCACATTTATTTATACGAACTATCGTATGTGGTAAGTCTTGGATGTGAGTAGAAACATTGTTAGAGCTGGGTACTACGTTTTGCATTACCTGAACAAGATGCGATGCGCTTATTTTCCGCTGTACCATTTTCATGGATATAATTTTGCGCTTTGTATCTATCTTTGCGTTAATGGCTCCGCTAACTTTGAGCACCTTCAACGCTTTCTTACATTGTGAGTTGCGAAATGTGTAAGCATCAAGTTGATTACAAGCTTCATGGAGCGTTTTTGGAGGTGGCTGAGTACGGGCTCCAACTTCATGCGTACTTGATGGCTGCGGATCAGAGTCTGTCATGTTCATACTAGCGGTTGTTCGTCATTCACAAAGTGCGGCAAGAAAGAGATTATAGTTATTGAAACCACGCAATTCTAGGTTTGTCATTTGGACTTGTCGGGTGGAAGCTTGTTTTTGACTGAATGCAACTGTGAAGTGTATTCTTTCAACGTTCAGATTTCGTTTAATGTAGGAAGCAACAATCGTGCTCCCTACATTAAACGAAATCTTGAAGCGTTTGGAGGCAACGTGTAAATGCCTGATTGCTCGAGAATGGTTTTCCAGTTTCGTTTCGTTTCATTTAGAAACTCATAGAACGACCCTGAGGTGACGACAAGAGACATATCCCAAAGAATCTTTGCGGAATGTGAAAACATGAAACTTAGTTATGGCAAGTCCACTAGGTATGCTGAACTGTGAAGACAGCATAGACTTCCAATCCTTCCAGTCCACGTGTACACTGGGCACAAAATTGGTTGTAAAGCTACTGTTCTCTATAAAAGTCATCATATCAGAAGGCGTGTGGGTATTAGTCTGATTGAAACGGCGCTTGACATGACCGAAGACACCATTGCAGACGTTCTTTGTGTGGCCTGCAATAAGGAAGCACAACTGGATGCTATCATTCAGCTCCATGAGTACTCTCCAACATAAATACCAAAGCGCAAATCTGTTCTTATTCTGCCCGGCACAGTTATCCACGTGAAGCTTTAGGTGGCGTGCAAAAGCGCCCGGGGCGTTGGTAGCCTTTTGAGTTTCTAACACGTGGTGTAGCATTGATATAACCACGTTGGCGGTCTTTTCATTCGGCCAGTGACCCTCTGGGAGCCCAAACACGTATTTCTTTTCTTCATTACTCGACGAAACTCCAAAAATGTCAAACTTCAAACCAGTTACGAAATGAAGCTGTCCTGGCTGCTTTAAAAGCTTTGGTAGGAGCACTTTTTCGGCAAAGTCGAAAACAAAATGCTGCGTTCCCCCGTTAGGGTCCTCATGAGCTTGACGTTGGCATTCTTTGTAAAACAAAAACTCTTCCTTTGCTTCTTTTCTGTGTTGCTCCAACACATCTCTTAGAATCTGTAGCTGTTCCTCTCCGCCTTCTAAACATGCAATGTTACCCTTCATCGTTGTACTGAAGTCACAGAAGTCGCTTCCACTCTTCGTTATGCGAAGAGTTGGGGCGTCCTTATCCCAATACCGAAGAAAGAGCGAGTAAGACGGAGGGGCAGCGGGTAGATTTGCGGAATTTATCAGACCTTCGACAGCTCCTGCAAGAGAAGGCCACGACTCAACATAAGACTCGTGCACATTGACTTTGGTGGTTGAGGACGTTAATAATCGCAGAGGCTCGTCGTCTCGCGTTCCCCGGCCACGCGGACTCTCCAGCCCAAAATAACTGCCATACCAAGCTAGGAAGCCCCTAAGAATGAGACGCTGAATACCATGTTTATCTTTTCGGCTTAGATTTCTTTGTGGGTCATAGTACAACCGCTCGGACCCGTTCACCACCCGATTTGCGTGACGCTGTATGGTCTGGTCCTGTAGGGAAATTAACGAGGCTAACGCAGAGCGGCACAAAACGTTGCCTTTGATTGCGTACACAACGTGCGAACGTTCCTTCTTTGTATCATTGACGCGCCTTCGCTTCGCTTCTCGCCTCCAACCACTGGCGGAGGATGCGCTTAAGAAATTGTGCTTGCCCTGTGGGGCCGTGGTAGCAAATAACATAGCACGAACAACTCGCACGCGTTCTGTCTGGTACAAGCGGGCAAACGACGTAACAACGTCTTGCCAGGATTCAAAGTGGCAGGTACTGTGCTCACAGAGCGATAGCGGCGGTGTAGGGGTGCGGCGAAGTGCTAAGGGAGGGTCGGTAGTGTCCCATGGTTCATCAGAGATGAACGAAGATAAGAAATCTTCGTGAAGCGGTGGCAAACTATCTGCAGGACTCAGAAGTCCCGAAAGCAGGTCATCAAGTGGAGTGCTGAGGTCACTGGCCATTACATCTTGGGCGGTAGCACATGTAAGGTTAATGTCAGGCTGTTCGGATGTCGCCATCTGGAAATACTGTTGCTCGCAGGAGTAGTCGAGGAGGTAGAACTGGTGGTGGTGACGATGGCAACGAAAAGATTGGCCTGTATCTTGGGAACGGCTCGACTTCCACAAATCTGGTTGAGCTCGGCCGGTGGAAGAGAAAATAAAAATGAATCATGAAGCTGGATTGCAAAATAAAAACAAAAGTTACCAACGGAACGAGGACGCCTGATATGAGGCAGTGGCGGAGCTATCTCGAAATCCGTCTAGTGTGGAATAAGGTACTCTTGATTTTGAAGCCTTCCCTTATGTACCATAGATCTAACAATATGCAACTCGACCTTATTGAATCCTAAGGGGAAATGCTTTCTTGGTTGGAAAGAAGCGGAATTGGACTCAGTTATGACGACTAGCAACGTGCTCTGAACATGGCATAAGAATGTTTTAGCTCGGTTCGTACACACTGGCGAAGAATACTTTGTCGTGACGGAGTACAATAAAAGGTACAGTAACCAGATGCAAAATACACTTGTTGGATGAGAAACGTCCGAAGGCGTGATGGAACGCGCTGCTGTAAGCATTGTGAGTTAAGATGAAGATGCCGCGGAGAAGGCAAGGCGTCAATGGGCCTATTTTCCAAAGAACTGACAAATTTAATAACCGGGCACGAGGACGAGAGTGTACTAATGTTGGGCATTGATTGTGAATACAAGCTAAAACGAAGCATGAAGAAGCATGTGGATGAGATTGCTGGCACAGCACAGGAAAGAAAAATGCGAAATAATTTCTTTTTACTAAAAAATATGGGTTGTGGTCGCTGCAACAGCAATGAGATGGCAAATAAGGCTCTGTGTAATCGTGTGAGAGGCGAGCACTGTACTGTAACACTTTTGGCGGTAATTTTACATGGATCCAGTATTGTTTGTGGCTCCTATGAAGGCGACGTTTCCTCGCGAGGGTGTGTGAACGCCGCTGTCAGAGACTCGCTTGAAACACTCCCAGAACCGAGATATATTGTACCAGTTGCCATGATCAGTGACGCGAGATGAGTGGTATTTGTCAAAAGCCCGAACTCGTCTACGTAGTTATGAAAAGCAAACTAACTCGTTTCAGTTAATGGCATGATAACTATGCTGAATCAGGAAGGTAATAGAAGAGCGCACAAATTCCTAGAAGATACTGAAGTTCATTCCCAAAGTTCTCTAGAAAGATCCTATTCTGCCGTTGTTACATGTGGTGCAACAATGGCTCCTCTACACATCCAGCATGCTCCAAAAGGGCTTTCAAGATTATAGTAGAGAAGCAATCTAAGCGTTCTGCCTAGTGTCTATCCGCCCGGATGTAATGTTGCCAAATGATTATTTTTTGAAGGTTTTGAACCTTTCATACACGCGTCAAAAACGGTGTTTTTGAATCAAAAGTACGTTTTTGATATCAAAAAAGCCGGTTTTTTGAAGCTCTGTAGTAAATTAGTCATATTTTACAAGCTCATCTCTATCAAACCATCTGGTTGTCTTATGTTTCGGCTTTTTACCTAGCATAAACAACAGAAGCTTAGAATTTTTGCTATACAAAAACATGTTGCATAACTTATACAGAATACAAAAGGCAAAAAAATCCGATCAAAATAACTAAAATTAAACGTAAAGTTGATTGTTTTGACCTCATATGAGGTCAGCGGTCCGATAGACACTAGAGACAACTGAAGAATACAGGGGTCTTGTTCAGGCTGAGACCCTACATGAAACTTTTGGGGTCTTAGAAGTGCAATTGGGTTGCAGTATTCAAAGGTCTCACACTTTATTTGCAGGCAGAACTCTTTGTATCCTTCCAATGGACACCTTTATCACAAAAAACAGCACAATTTTTTAATTTTAAGGAATGTGGCGCGGATTCCAAATCGATTGCAGCCGTGTTCAAAGATGTACAGTTAAACTGTAAATTGAATGCAAGGTCAGTGGCCAACAATGAATCTTCGTATCACTCGCGCCCGTTGGAACTTTCATTTAGAGACCTCGACTCTAGCCCAGAAACAGAGATTCCGAGATCTCCGGATGGCCGCCGTTTAGCTTCCGTGTGTGATCTACAACAGCCCTGCACGCTCCAAACTCACTCGTATTCTTCAAAACGTTCTCCCATGGATAAGGCCACAGTAACTCCAATTCGGTCCAGGTTTAGTCTAGTCCAGGGATCGGAGAAAGTGTCTTGCGTTGACGGTCACACGACGTGCGCGAGATTACCATTGCTAAGGATAACCGACTGCAGTAGGGACCCGTGTACACCAATCAGGCAGATAATCAAGTGCAACACGCGTACTGCAGCACGTGATCCTGGCAGTACCTGCAATATTCGTAGCGTAGCCAACCTGAACTAAATATATATATAACTGTAGCATACTACAGCTCCAACGGATGGCTTTCATGCATTCATTCAAATAATTGGACACCCTCCCTCGCAAGTGGGCTAGCATTACATTCATGAAATACATGATGTATAGCTACGTTGCTTAACCTCTACCATTCCAAACTAATACTAAAGCGAAAGAAACATGTATGGAATATCTGTACTCTAGGAAAAGCTATAAAACTAGTACCACACGCGATAAAAACCGCGACAAAACAAAAATTGACAAGAACAAGGAAATGAACAGATTAGCAGTAAAAAATAAAAGTAAATTCCTACATCCACATAGTTCATTAGACTGCAAAGAAAGCTGAGTATCTCTATGAAATCGAAGGATGCAGAGTTGTTGAATATGTCAACAGCTTGAACTCCAGTTGTTATTGAATATATGTCAATAAACTTGGCATTCATAAGCTGTTTCGTGTGTCGATGTCTAAAAGCAATGCGCTTATTCCTTTCCTAGACCTTCCTGTTCAGACCGTCTGAATTCGCCGTGGAGCCCTCTGTGTGAAACGAACATGGGTACGTGTGAGGTTCAACCTCCAGAACTGATTCCATGCATATGGCCCAAAAGATTCTTTGTGGCCACATAATTGTATTTCCCAAAAACGAGAATGGAACGGACTCTGCTTCATGGGACGCAAAATCCATACGGGTTTGCCGCTTTGTGGTCTACATGATAAGTAATTCACTCACCTTGATCATGAATTCAATCGTAGACTTTCTGGTGTCTCGAGCGCCAGCCCAGTCTGCGTCGCAGTACGATTCCATTTGGGCTGAATTATTCGCATGGAAGAAGAAGTTAAGACCATTTGCACCTATCATGTACATTACTACTTTCTTCGTAGCTCCATCATGCGCCAAGTGTGGATAGTGAGCTTGCCTCGCGAGCATCGAAAGAGCACACGTAATTTCTGGCCAGGACGTTACGTGGAGATAAACCAGAAATATCATGAATTTTCGATAACGGTTGTTAGTCTTTGGTCCCAGCCGTGGCTCGATTTTATTCCTGTTTTTCAGGTCACAGGAAGACCGCAGTTGAGATCTAAAAGGATTTTCCTTAGCGATTCCATGTACTTGAAGAGGTTTCTGTACGTCACTCTGCTGATTTACCCTTTAATTCTTTCTTCTTCTTCTGTGTGCCCAGCCCAACAAAAGAAATTTCTTCAACGAGAGTCTTCACCAGAAGAACATTCTGCATTTCTGATTTGAAATCATTGAGAAGAGAATGCAACTTGCAGGATGTCAAAAGGCCCTCGGTGACAACGACGACATTTATAGAAGTACTTGAAGATTTGCATATGTACATCCGACTGTCCGTGCTCGAATGTGTGAAGCGTACTAGCAGCAATTCTTTGTGCATGATAGATCCCCATGTTTATAATGCCTGCATCGCTCTCTCGATGGACTTTAGAAGTAGGAAAATTTTGCCATGGACAAAAGGGTAGCCTGATGCAGTTTCCGGCTGCTCTATTATGGGAAGCTAGAGACAGTCAAAATATAGGTATTCGTTCCTTAAATTTGTTTTTTTCTGGGATTTATCGCTGAGCTCAGGCATTAACTCACCATGAAGAGTCGTCTCAAGGCGTGCTACGGGAGGCTAGAGATTCCCGGGGTCGTATTCCAGATACATACGCTGCATATTGCCATACAATGCAGTCTAAATTGGGTAAGGGGCATGACGTACCAGACCACACCGTTTTCCAAGCAGTCCCCAAAGGAATGGTTACACCTACATTTCTGGTTCTCTAGCTATGCCTTTTCATGATCTGCGCTGTACTACTGCGTCTTTTTTCCTATCGATAGCATCTGCATAAGCGTTCTTCAGACTACTTACTCAATTCTTTTAGAGACTCTGCCGTCATCCCAGAGGTCTTTGGTAAGCGATTATCCCACTACGCAGCGGACCAGAGTGGCATCCAAGTGTTCTACTCGTTCTCTTTTCATCTCAATCTGGGCCCTCATTTCCTCGGAGTTATGAGATTTATATGAGGTCCGTGATTGGGAGTAAGGGCTTTTCGAGACCTTAACGTTTGCCACGCGAAACTTTATAACATTTCCGATGTAAAGTATATGTTGCTCTGTACAATGTATTTTCGCCTTTCACACCTAAAAAGTGTTCGAGGATGGTGCGAGGGAGATGCTTCTTGTTCAGGGCTCTTTCTGGACCGCAAACAAGATCGTGATCGGTTTGTCCGAATTCCAAGAAGTAGGAGAAGTCAAGATTATCTCCAAACCATAATTGAATCAAACCTTCATGCCAACTTGGCGGTTCGGTGGATGATTTCTAAGGTTCTTTGCATGGGAGATGGCTTCCTCCCGGGGTTCATGTATTAGATTTGAAACAAAGAGAATTTTTCTAACCATATTTCGTAGATCCCGGATGATTATTTCAGCAAACTTGTTAGACTGGTATGTATGCCGTGGTATAGCCTCCTGGATTATGCGATTCGCCATCAAATAAGGTACGAACTCGCCTGACCGATTGTCACCCTCTCCCTCAAGTCGAATGTAATACATCTTACTCGTACGGACTTCTTTATCTATGCGAGACTTATAATATCGTAAGGTATGAAAGAACTGAGTGTTTTGGCTTAAAAATTATAACACACTTGACCTAGTCCGATATTTTATAGGAAACTGCACGTAATTTGATCGTTGGAAAGAAGATGGAGCAATGGGTCCTGTGATGTCGGTATGGCTGAGCTCTTGTGGCCGCTGTGTGATCGGTTGCGTTTGTTGCGATGAGGCGTGGTTGGTGGCCGCTTCGATTCATGTTGCACATTTCACATTGCTGACCTCTTCAGCAGAAAGCTTTGGTTTCCCGCGAGATAAGTCCCAAAACAAACCGGCATAGCCAACAGTAAAAAGAAGATTCGTACAAACGCAAAACGATCCAAAAAACCTGAATCCTCTGACACACTTCTAGTTCCAGGGTGCAGTTTTTGTTGCAGTATCCTGCAAAGGGAAAAGAAAACGAAAAAGTTGGGGATGATCTTCTATGAAGAGTAGCAACAGAGGACAAAGCACTTCATGAGCGGGTGCGCCTGCCTGGCGTAAACGAAGAATCATCGTCACGACATGTATACGAGGTTGCGGTCTAATTCCGTGAGGGTGGCTGCGAGACAGCGAAAAGTAGAAAAGAAGACACCGGAACACACAGGAGTGTCACATGTATAAGGGAAAGTGTAAAGAGTCAAGAAATTAATGAAGAGAGTAACGCATTTTTACGTCGCGATCTTGCGCTGCTTGCTTCTGTATGCTTATTTCTTCTGTAAATTTGGTTGAAAATGATTACAAAGTATTAGTACGCAGTTTGTCAGCCACCGTAAATTTGTTGTGAGAACTTATCAAAAGTACGAACTCGCAATTATAGTCCATTTTCAAAAATTTTGATATCATTCAAAAGCTTAAAATCTTTCTAAAGTGATTCTGTATTCGTCTAAGTTTAAAACCTTTCAAAAAGCAAATAAGGTACAGATCACTTTTTATAAGACATATGAAAATATGAAACTGAAGACTAAGCTGAGCATCGATAAATTTAATCAAAAATAAGACTTTGTGCAACTTTCATGTTGTAAGCAATCGTACATAGAAGACAGCATGTACAGAAAACCACCTGTACAAGTTGTATCACACTCGAAGGAAAGACCACAAACAAATTTTCTTCCAACCTAGAGTTTTCTTGAGAAACCATCTATCTCTCACACAAGATGGAAAAACCTCGAAGAGATCTGAAGAGAAAACCATATGAAGAAACATCCAGTGAAAGTGCTGATCTCATATATTCAAATCAAATCAAAGCACACCTTTCTGATATACTCCAATATTTTTCTCTCAAACATCATGCTGACAATCTACCAGCCTCGCGCAACACTACTTCTATTCATTCTAACTCCAGTGCAGATGTTACCCCATTGGATTACGTACTGCGTCAACTTTTTTTCTGGTTTATGCGAACTATTATATCCAGCTGATGCTAGTACATTTCCTACATCTCGAAATTGGACTCGTCAAACCCGTCCTTTTTCAGTTTTTACAAACGACAGAAGTGCTGCTCTTAACACAACAATTCGTGGTTCCATTGAACGGAGAGTTATTCGAAATGTACTTTGAGCTTCAATGAAGTGACATGATGTAAACCGGTTTTTGAGCAACTGCTTTCACCTAGATGATGAAATTGAAATCTTGGAATGCGAGGGATGTGAAGCAATTTCAAAACGTGTATACATGACATCAAAACTAGATTGAGACTACTTGATTCTAAACGGACAACTCAAAACCTACTCACGAAACCTTTCTTGATGTTCTGGGGAGCAGGGTAACACTTTGGCTCGCTTTATATTTTCCAGGCCGAATATACAGTTACTTTCCAGGGGTACAAAGAGAATTCAAACTGGGGAGAGAAATCACATACTGCCTGCTGTACCAAGGAAAAAGAAAAAAAATGTGTAATGTACAGAGACTATATAAGAACTTGTAATCAAAAGGAATTGGCATGTGTAGGACGTTCTACAGTTTTGAATGTTTGCTGTACGCTAACAGCACGGGTTCGCAAAAGGAAATCATCTAATGACTACGTCTTTGGATGCTACGTCAATGACATTGTACCAGATTAGATTCAAATGGTAAGACTTTTTTGGGCTGTTGAGAACAGAGAGCACTATAACATACAAATTGATTGTGTGGGATACTTTTTAAAGAGTGTATACCTTGATTCTCATATCGATCGAGATGAGCTTAGGCTGCGCAGTAACCAACTCGCCTTGTTGCTCAAAGGCGATTTAGACGAGAGAAGAACCGTTGATTGCCTTGTCTGCCGCGCTCTTTTCGGGCTTCTAAATACCATGAAACGCATCATTCATGAAGCACGGAATGATGCACTTTGTGCGCTGAGAAATATTCGACAAAGGTTCTTCTTATACTATGCGCACCTCCATCGTTTTTCACTCAATAAAGAGCACTCGAGACTGTTTTTGAGTAAATTGTTACGCCAAAACTTCATCACCGTGTGGTTCTGTTGGCGGAATACAAAATGAAATTTGAACCTCTGCGCTACAAAGAGAAGACTATTGAATTCTTCGGCAAAAAAGGAATCAGCTGGAACTGTACGGTAGTATTCTATCTATCTGATGATTATGGCTCTGACGTTGAAAATACATCTCCACATCACCTCTATATGTTATTTTACGACCACATTGTACAGGGTGACACTCAGAAAGACGTAAGTGCAGTAGCATCACTGCTCAACGAGGCAGTGATGCGGCTTAAAGAAGACTTGCCAAAGTTGAGAGAAGTTGTAGTTCTCTCTGACAATGCCGCATGCTACCAGAGCATAACGTTACCAATAATCTTATCGTTTATTGCGAAAGCAAACGGATTTTCACTCTTACGATTTATGCAGACCAAGAGGCAGGACGGGAAGAGCATGGTTGATGCGCGTTTCGCTATTGCCATGACGCATGTTTCAAAGATTTTTGCGGAAGGACTGGACATAAAAACTCCCTCAACTCTTGTCAAAGCGCTCCGTGCGGGCGGTGGAATGAATAATACAGCCGCAGAATTGATACGATTCGATCAGGAGAACATAAAAACTCGCGCTTGGGATAATCGTCGAGGTCAGAACAAGAACAGATTGCCATGGATTGGAAGAAATAATGAGAAACAATACCTGGGGTGGTGCGCAAGCTGGAAAAGGGTTAGCGCTCGATGCAATAGTTATTCCACAGTTGGAACTGGTCGAGATTGTTAATTCAGTAGATATGGGGCATGTAAGCTACCTACGAGTTCTGAGAGAGTTGTGCCTTGGAAAGGACTTTGTAACTCAGAAATTGGAGAGGAATGTATCATCGAATTCGCATACAGCGCAAAAAAGTTTGGAAAAGAAACTGGAGTATTAGATCTTTCAGAGCAAGCGTTAAACAAGTTTCTTTGGCGCAGAAAAACGAAGTCAAGAGCCAAAAGGTCTCGCTTCTTTACAGAGGCTTGTTCAACATTGAAGGTAGACAACAATAGTACCGATAACGGTTATAGTGATTCTGACTATGATTGGGAAATGGGAATCGAATGCAACAAATGTTGCAGGCAATTTTCATCGGAAAGGAGACTCATGCAGCATTTGCAGAGATGCAAAAATGGATTGCAGTAGAGGGAAACGAGAACGGTTTTGGGACGTTGTGTTAACCTCCCTAACTGACTTATACGGTACAAAAAGATTTGCGTTATGTCTGTCAAAGATGATGAAATCTTGGAAGAAATTGATGTTTCCAACTCTATCATAGATCCCCAATTTGAAGGACTGGCTTGTCGGGAAAGAAAATGGGAGACGTTTTCAACTTTTTTCGATCAACACAAAGAAGCATTGCAGCATCTGTTCGATAGGGGGTCAAAACATAGGTCGTTTAAGATGGGATCTTCTGTAATGAGGGAGCATCTCATGTCACGGCTAGGAGATAGGTTTGACATTCCAACAGAGTCGGATATACAGATATACATACAGGTTATGTTCAACAGACAGAAGCGTGGTAGCAACAGAAGTGTAAGAGCCCCTGGAATCATGGCACCGTATCGCAGTATTGTTAATAACATAGTTCAAGGTTCTAACTACACAATTGCTCCACTTGCAGTTGTAAAAGAGTTGAAGAAAAGATTCAATCAGGAATCATCCCTGCCGAACAAACTCCATACTGACGCACAAGTGAAAAATAGAGTTTCGTCGTTGAAAACGGCGTACAGAAAGGAACATTTTCTCCCTGATGGATTCTAAATTTGCTTCAAATGTCATAGATAAGCATGAAATGTTTACGTGAAAATTGGACAGTGAGAGGTGAAGCACGAAATTTGAAGAACCAAGTCGAGATGGATGTCTGCTCAAGCTCGTGTGTCACAATAATCTTTCAAAGTACGACATTGTGAGAATGGATGGTATGGCCACGTCCAGCCTCAAAAAATGGTTGCACGCACATAGCACTGGTTAGGCAGGCAGATACAGCGCGAAAAGAAGCTCGAGCTCTCTGATTTGTAATTGCCTCCATAGACGGCCGTGTTGCAGTCGGCCCTAGCACCCGCCATGAGGCGCTTGATAGATTAATCGTCGCTAATGCCCACCATTGAGCAAATCCACACGCCGCCGCCGTGAGCACGCGCGAGAATTTTGTCTTTGAATGTGGTTGTGCGCGTGTCAGGGGGCGATGCGTCTAGCGTGAACTTTACGCTCGCCTCTATGCGCAAGGTGATGAGCGTGTGCGTTTCGCTTGCGAGTGGCGCCGTGTGACAAAGCGGCTGGTCGGTGAGTGGGAGCAGCAGCTGAAAGCGCCACGCGTGAAACATGAGTTGTGCAGCGTGCTTACCAAAATCATGCATTCAAGTTCGTGAAGCCATAACGCTCGTCGCCTAAAACATGCGCACGGTTATAACGTAAATGAGGTCTGACCTGAAGCGTACTGACCGTCTCAATTCGCACTTTTACAACGTGCAGAAGCGCGCTTTTGTCGTTAGCATTTGCTTCAACAACGCTCTTGGGGTGTCTTCCTCCACTGTTTCGCTGCAGCACCGCCGTTCACAGACGGTCTTTCGCAGGATGTCTGACCGATGGCGTAATGGTCACCGAGCAACAGCCTAGTTTACATGGGTCGTTCATTCTGATGGCTATGTACTGTTTTTCATAATGCGCGTGGCGAACAGTGAGCTCAGTCATTCGTGCGCACTAGCCGTCTTGGCGATGAACATGAGCCCGTAAGGGCCTTTATCGAGTCTCAACACGAATTCTGCGCGCGTTGACCACGTGCTGTGCACGCGTTTGTGGCGCGAGTTGACCAGCGTGCCACTTCAGTGGCTCAATGCCTGGTGCCACTTGGAGTTGCCCACCATTTTGCTGAAAAGCAAATGCCTGTCTTCGTGAAGCACATACAGCGCGAAATAGTGGCAATTTAACTCCTGGGCACGTTCTGTTTGTCTTATTTGTTGGCCTCAACGCCTTGCAGGAAACCGAGTTGTTGGGTTGCGTTGTACTCCAGTAGTAAAAAACTTTGGAGTGTCACTGCGGAGACAGTCGATGGCTGGTGGGTGCCTTGGAAGGGTTGCATCCAACATGTGGAGTAGGAAGCAAAACAGGTCATGTCAATCTTGGTCTCTGATGGCTTCAAAGTCGCAACGATCGTCGCAAAGGCGGAGACAAAGCGAAAGCATCTTCTATTGGATTGATGTCAAACGTGTCGCACTTTATCGTGGTTGGTGGTCAAGAGCGCAGTATCTTGAGATAAATTCTTCCATAGCAGCTTAGTATGTTTCAGCGTGCGGAAATGTGAGTGCAACGCTGACCTGCACGTTTTGAGATGTGCTCATTGACTGCAGGTAGGCATGCAAGTGCCTGCTTAAGCATGCAGCAAGGTGTTTATCGATGCAGTGGCCGATACAATTTTTGTGCGTGTGAGCAAAATTGACTGCGGCAGCAAAGCAAGCTACTTGCTTACCAGTAGCAAATTTAGGCGCACAGTAAGCTCCCTGTCATCTGAGCAATCTGAGATGGCGACGTGTATAATGTGCTCTGGTGCAAATCAAGAAATGAAATTTGCTTAGAAAGCTGTATTTTTGTTGAGGTTTATACAAAAATCTAATTTAATGTTGTTTTTTTTGATGCACAATTTCGACACTTTTTCTTGAAATCTTGAAACTGTCAGGTGCATTTTTCAAGAAATTGTTTCATAATTGGCTTTGTTGAGTATCATAATTGAAGTTGTTGTGCTTTTTTTGAGCAATTTGGTGAGTTTGATGGCCTTCCGGGGAGAATGTCATGCTTGCAAATATTGTAAGTTCCTCAAAACAGGTCGAAAAAAGCCTCCTTGACTGACGGACTCTGTGTTAAGCTTTTTTGATCAAGTTTTACTCGAATGGGCCGGTTTTTTAATTTAAACTCCAAATATTTCTGCTTAAACATAGCAAAGGGTTTGTTAATTTTGCTGAACGTGTAGCCTCTTTTAGCGACAAGCGACAAGACTATCAAAGAAGAAGAATTTTACAATATTTAAGTCAGATTCACCATTAAACACGGTAGCCAATTCAACTCTGACATGTTTCGTTCACGGGTGAATTCACTCTTGTTTACCAACGGTGGGCAGGGCCTCTACTGCCACGGAGATGACGACAATAAGGGACCAGGACTGTAGACACCACTTCCCGTATTCTGCCGCCTTTGTCTTCCCTTCACGTCTGTGGATTCGTCTGTAGAGCTTTCTGAGGAGTCGGTCCCCTACTACTCGTTTTAACCATGTCCACAACTACAGTTCAGCAAAGCTCTGCAGCGGCAGTTATGAAGCGCACGAAGGACTGCACAAATGTTCACGCGGTGGTGCCATTTCTACCGTTCTCGACGCTTTCGAAGAAGCTTCTGGGGCCTAAACCTATTGAATCACCGCGTGACAATGGATGCGTATCGCTGATTGTGGAGAGACCAGATATAAACCTTCGCAATATAGTGAACTCTACCAGATTGACTGTTGGTGGCGGAATGGAGAACTCTGGTTGGGTCGAGCGACCAGAAGTAGGCAAGAAAGATCAAATTTGTGTGATGTCGGAAGCCGTCATTCGTGCCATCACCAATGGGGATGACAAGGATGAATGGGCTGCTGCGGGGGATAACCTATTCGTTGATCTTGACTTAGGAAAGCATAACCTGAAAGTAGGTGATCGTGTCCAAGTTGGTGATAGGGTTTTGTTGGAGGTTTCTTCAAAACCTCATACTGGCTGCATCAAGTTTTCAACAAGGTTCGGACAGGATGCTTTGAAGGCGGTCAGTGTTCCCCTAGCAAAGGAGAGGCGCTTACGTGGAATTTACTTCTTTGTTGTCAAGGGCGGGGAGATCAAGGCCGGTGACAAGATAAAGAAGCTGAAGCCTGAGCTGGAAAGCGAAGCTGGTAAGGAGACAGATGCATCCCAACAAGAAGAGAGTTGACTGTGGTCGGGGATGCACCTGTAGTGCACTATCACGACTTGAATGCCTTTTGCTATTGCATTTGATTATGGTGACAACTTCCGCTACAGAAGAGCCAGCACTCTGCAAACAGGGTGCAGTGGCTTTCAAGCATCTTCGTACCTCGATGTAGAAGTAACTCTACCCTAGATTAGGCTGCTACGCAAGCATGGGCATCCCAAGGGATTTCTCGACGTTCATTGCCGGTTTCTGTACGTAAACAACAGTTTTTCTCATGTTATATGCTTTCTCTATTTAGCCGTCATGAACCGAGAAGAGTATTCTCGTTAACTGACGCACATGTCGTTGTTCGGGGTGAAGCTGAGATCCCACTGCTTCCCTCCGCCGAGTCTGGTGTGCAGAACCACGTCATAGTATACCATGTACAGTTTCGGAGCAATACCGGTTGATATTATTGGTAGAGGTGATTTAGATGCAACTTGAGGCATGCAACGCATCATGGGCTTTGGCTGCAGTGAAATACCCGCTCGAACTGAAAGGTGGGTGCTCGAGTACGGTCATGGAGTTTGGTGTGCAAGGGAAGTTTGCACTGCGCACACTTGACGCTGATTCTCCGTGAAGATATCGAGTTCCTTGCATCAGTATATGCATTGTTTGTCTCAGAACCATGACACAGGAATGATTCCTCGAGCCGGTCGAATTTCTTAGGCCTCGCCGAACAGAGACGTTGTCTAGTAGTTGTACTCCCTGCAGCTGTGGATGATTACCATGATCGTCGGACTTATGAGAGAAGGGCCCACAAAAAGGTCACTGTGCGCGACGATAAGCGGCGCAATAATCCTGCTTGATCATGCGCCTTCCTGTGGGGCAAGGGGTACTGATGTCCCAAATCGGAGCGTGGCGTGGTTGGCGGGCGATTTGCACCCTGCCTTGGACATGAAGCCCTTCTCAATCTTCCCGTCAACAGTGCCCGGTTACTTGAAAGGAGGATCCAAATGAGGCCCGGACCAAGCGGCGACAATTTGGGGAGGTGATAACGGAGCCCACGGAAGCAGAATGCACACCCGCATTCAGGATGCTCAGCAGAGCGCCACGCACTGCCATGCAACCTGAGAACCGAAAAGTGATGCATGCGCGAAAACAGCGTTGGCGGTTGGCCATTCAGAAATGACCGCAAAAATCGGAGTACGAAACTCCTGTTCCCCTGGTGTACCTTCGGTATCGTTGGTACCAGGGTACAAAGGTACCGAAAGGCAGCAAAGGTACCAAGGTTAGCACTCCAGCGCGTAGCAATCCTAACCCTTAACCCTTATTTCAGCATCATCGCTTTCCCCGTCAACAGCGACTCCTCCTCAGACTCGTCCCGCTTCCGTTTCGTCACACAATGCAAGAGCAGCGCTACACCCGTCTCGTAGCCCTGAATGATTCTTCACTTGATGTTGCGCTCGACACCTTGTCCATCTCGCGTTCGATAGCTTCGCTGCCCCCCCGGAAACGACCCACAAACATTCCCGACATGTTCTCCCCGTTCAACTATCCACAACCTGCAAAACCCGTCGAAATCCAAGAGGAACCCTCAAACGTCATCAAACCCCTTTCTAGAGACGTCGTAGCCGCTCTGTTTGCAGCCGCCCGTCCGGAGTATCCAGGCATACCTCCGCGCGAGAAGCACAAACTGTTGCGTCGTGAAAACAACAACAACCCGGCCCAGCAACCCGATTCTGCCAACCCTGATGGTGCTTCAATGCCGCCGCGAAAATTACACACCAGGCGACACACAATGAACAATTTAAACTCCAACATGTCTCAGCCGGACAATCCCATGGCTTCCTCTTTTCGATCTGCCAGATCACGTTTGCCGTTGAAGAGGCGTGCCCAGCTTGCTGCGCGGCATCGAAGAACCCCAGGAAGAGATGAAATGCTTGAAGCCATGTCAAAGTCTCTTTTTGGTTCGAAACGAGCACGTCTCGAAAATGATTGCCGAGAAAGCTCCTCTGATATCCCCAACGTTCCGGGCGCCGAACCAAAGTTAGTCGAGATGGTAACGCAAGAAATGCTCGAGAAAGCTCCAAATGTGCAGTGGGATGACATTGCTGGCTTGGACTTTGCAAAGAGCTGTGTCAAAGAAGCTGTAATATGGCCTATGTTGAGACCAGATATATTCGTCGGGCTTAGAGGACCTCCAAAGGGTTTGCTATTATTCGGACCTCCTGGGACTGGGAAGACCATGATTGGTAGGGCAATCGCTTCGCAATCAAAAGCGAAATTCTTTAACATTAGCGCATCGTCGTTGTTGTCGAAGTGGATGGGCGAAAGTGAAAAAACTGTCAGAGCGCTCTTCCTGACAGCAAGAGCCATGCAACCAAGCGTAGTTTTCATTGACGAGGTGGACAGCATTCTCCAGGCCAGAAGCGACAAGGAACATGAATCATCACGGCGGGTCAAGACCGAGTTCCTGGTCCAGATGGACGGGGCTGGTACCAGCAGAGATGATCGTGTGTTAGTCGTGGGTGCAACAAATAGACCGCAGGAACTAGATGAAGCTGCAAGGCGACGTTTTGTGAAGAGATTGTATATTCCGCTCCCTGACTCAGGTGCCAGAACCACCCTGATTAATCGTTTGTTAGAGAAACAAGGCACGGATATGAGTGGAGAAGACGTAGGTAAGGTTGCAGAAATGACGGCAGGATACTCTGGTAGTGATTTGTACGCTTTGTGTGCGGAGGCGGCACTTGAGCCGGTGCGAGAATTAGGGGATCGTATTGGCAGTGTGGATGCTGAGAGCGTAAGACCGATTCGAAAGCCAGACTTCGAACAGGCTACCAGAGCTGTGCGAGCAAGTGTCGCGACATCAGAGCTGAAGGGGTATACAAAATGGAATGACAGATATGGATCGTTTGCTATGAACCAGGATGCTGCTAAAACTGACGATGGCCACATTGATCCGTCATAACGTGTATAGTTTCAACAAGCGTACGGCGAATATATACTCACATGCTGCTTAGAACACACCCTCAGACTCACGAAGGCCAACCCTCCACCATCTACGGCACGCGAAAGCTTTGTTTAGGTTGTCATTTTCTTTATTACCTCGAGATCGCGATATCTTCACAAGGCTGTGACGTATGAACGACGATTTTCCAGCCACCTGTTTTCCTACACTTTGTATGCATTCGGGTATTCAGACGTCCTAAATTACGAGGCAGTCGCAGTTGTATTGGTTCTTGTTACACTAAGGGTCTGCAGATAACGCATATTTCCTTAAAGCAAAGGATAAAGACACAGTGTGGGGACAGTTCCTATCAGCTTCGCACTAACTGTCCGTTTCGCTAGCATGGCAAAGAACCGAGAGTACTCCCTGGCATCGGGAACGGTAACCTTCGTACCGTAGCAGCCTTGGTATCAAACGAATGACATCGAAGGGGAATGAGAATAGTCGGAAGCCCTTCGTGGACTTCGCTCGTCTGCAGTACCTCCCAAGTAACTTGGATTGCGCGACTAGAGACCGGTTCCTCATTTCCACTCCAGTACATATCGATATGCCGCGTTCTTTCGGTTCTGAAGAAGATCCATAGCTTCGTTCACCTTCGACATAGGTAAATGCTCTGTTTTCCATCCATCAATGTCCTTCATGAAATCCATATTTGCAGCGACAAGTTCCATCATGTCATCAAGCCGTTTCGTGCCGCACGAGCCACTCCCTACAAGCTTTCGCTGGCAAAAGATAAGGTTTCTCCAATCTCCAGAGTACGTGCAATCTGTTGAAAGAGGAACTCCTACCTTACACAAGGTACCATTCAGAGCCAAGAGTTCCAGGAGCTGGTCTACCGCTGGATTGATAGGAGATGTGTCAATGATAAGGTCAAGCTTTCCCGTCGCCTTCCTGCGGGCTTCTTTGTCACCCAGATTCACAAAGTGGTGGGCTCCTGCTTGCAGAATGCCCTCTCTTTTCGAAGGTGTTCCGCTTATTGCCCACACAATGCAACCACGAAGTCGAGCGAGTTTGACGGCCGCAGTGCCAAGCCCTCCAATACCCAGAACCCCTACATGAGCTCCAGCTGTAACATAGTCGCACAGAGGCTCGAAGACGGTCGCTCCTCCGCAAAGCAGTGGGCTAGCCATCTCAGGTGGAACTCCGTCTGGAATTTTGACAGCAAATCGTTCTTCAATTCTTTGATAGCGAGCGAAGCAGCCTCCATGGAGATTGTATTGCAACGGGGACTTACCGATCGGACCAGCAGAAGAGGAAAGATATATCGCTTGATACCCATTTTCACACAAGTTTTCTCTACCTTCCTTGCATCGACGACATCCAGTGCATGAATCACGGATCCACCCAATACCAACTGTATCACCAATCTTCAAAGTTCTCACTGCAGATCCCAGATGGGTAACGACTCCGACACCCTCATGACCGAGCAGCATTGGATAGTCTGAAATGCCCATATCATTGTCTCGCATGTGAACATCTGTGTGGCAAAGGCTAACCATTTGAATCTTAACCTGCACCATGGTTGCTGTCATGGGCGGGAGAGTAACTGGTTGAAGCTCAAGTTTGCCGCCTTTCTCATTCACCACGTAACCTTCAGTCTTGAATGCCGCATTGACAACATCGACGCCATGGCTGGACTTAATCTTGAATTCCCCTGCAGTCTCTGTCAGAGTCATGACTGAATTGTGTAGAAAGTTGAAGAGGAGTGAAGTTTAGGGTTGGTGATGAACAGTAATGATGATACTACAGGTCCCGGGTGACGCACGGCAGAGTCCTTTATAAAGTCTGGTTCTACCACATCTTCAAGGAGCGCTGTCATGTAAGTTGCACAGGATTATCAAAGATCGAATAAACTCTTCTTATAACGAGCTATGTGTTTTTGGGCATATCTATGAGAACCGATCAACTGCCTTGAACATTGAAAGATGTGTGTTGAAGGAAACGTGTTGAAGGATGTCCAGGGCTGTTGCTTGTTTGGACATTGACACGTCTTGACCTGTAACCTTCTCCATACGCACACTTGGAGTAGTTTTCGTGGACGCCTGGTCACGAGATATGCAGGCCAAGAAGTATCAGTTGGTATTGTTTCTACGGCCTTGTTTTCTCAACAATAGTACGCAAGAAAGGCTTCAAACGAGATGGGGAACAATGGGTGGTGTTGCGGCATCTGCACTACAAACATAAACGAAGGGTAGATACAGAACAACAATGTCGGGCAGCATGCGCGATTGAACGTGCAATGATTCGATATTCTTGTGATCGAAGGCCAAATACGCAACGCTTACTTCTGATGCCTTTTTTTTTGGAAAATATTGGTCTTGAAAGAGATGGTGCAAAAAGAAAAAGGGTCAACCTTTTATCAGCATTTATGAGGTGTTAGGGTAAGTGTGCCAAAGAGGTGCCTGGGCTATAGGCTCGAAAGACTTGAGACACTCGAGACAGAAGCAGCAAACGTTAATGCCGCAGTACTGACCAATAACCAGTGGGGGTTGATAAATATAGTGCTCAAACAGTCCGAGGAAGCAACTAAGCTTCCATGGTGAGCAACCGGCCCGTAGGCAGCTCGAGAGAGAATCCCGTGGCGTTGCGAAGGTTCGTGTAATTGAATGCAGTTGTGCGTTCGGTCTCAAGGCCAGCACTTCATGACGAAGGTTCATGGAGACCATGCCGCAATAGCAAGTTCGAAAATCGCTTTTGAGTAACGTGGCCACAGGTGGCGATGTCAGGCAGTGCTATATCCAACACAGGCGCACCACGAATCGTCGTGTCCGTCATACAAATCGTTAACGAATAGCGAAGGCGGTAAAGAGCAGTCTTCGCCTTACATAAGAGCATGCAAAACAGGTGTCTGATGGATGATTGGTCGTTTTGGTTGAAGCGGTGCTTCGTTCGCTACTTCGGTGTTACCTGCATGAGCTACATAGGTCTTGCTTCGCAAGGCACACAAGGCTATGGTTTCGATTATCGCGGAGGGAATAATGCGCGGTACCGACGGGACCTGATGCGGAGCCGCTGGCGTTCCACATCTGATCGTTCATCACAGTTCACAGGACAGCAAACAGACTTGCGCCGCAACTGTAGACGAGCTACGACAGGTTCAGTTGGGACCGCTTCCAGGGACACAAATGCGTTTCCGCTAAGGAAAACGTTCAGTCCACTGCTGTTTACAAGTTACAGGAAAGAAAAAAAATGTAGGGTGCGTTCTTTACCATGTTGAGACATCGGAGGCACGGGCGCCGCTGATGAAGGCCTTGTAACTCCATTCGGTCTCAAGCTTGGTAGGTTCACTAATCTCAACGCCTTTCTCAGTAACGCAAGCAATTTGAATTCGATCAATAGTTCGGGCATCACGGTAAAACAAAACAGTAAGAATTTGTTGCAGCACTTTCTTTCCTTCTTCAACAGTTATGTCCTCACGGTAGGCCTTTCGAAGCAAAGGCAGTCCAAGATACTCTCCATATCCAGTAGCTATAACCTCGCTTACGAAATGAGATCCCACAAGATCGACATAACCCAACACGGGCTTGCCATGTTGCCAACCGGCAACCAACATGTAGTTCCAGTAGGGATCCATCTTGTTTCGGCGGTTGTACATGATACGGGCTAGCATTTGATGAATGGCACTAGCCGTAATCATATGTCCATCATCGTAGCAATACTCCAAAGTGGTTTCCTTTCGAACAGTTTCACAAAGTTCAAAGAAATCGGACATGTCGCCGCCGCCTCCAATGACGCAGTGGTCCGTAGCCTTGTACAGACGGGAGATCTGTCGAAAGCGAGCGAGAGAACCGTATGAAGCTAGTGTGTCAGTGGCCATTACGACACCGTCCTTGCAGCGCATGGCGATTACGGAGGAGCCTGTGACGATGGGGCGGGAGGTGTGCTTCACGGGGGCGCCCGCCGCGGAGGCGAGCACGGAATCATCGCGATCTTTGAGCGGAACGCCCGCGGTGAGACGCAGACCGGACATGACGGAGGACGAAGCGGACGGCAACAGCGGTTTCCTCTGCGCATCGGTTTCGTTGACATAGATCACCTTTTCCATCGCATGAGCGCTGGAACCGACCCACGTTGCCACGTGCACAACGCTGCCAAATGGACGTAGAGATATTGACAGACCTGTACAGCTGCACAGCAGTACATACATGGCCACGGTACGTCGTGGACACACATGTCATGCAGTAAAATGACTGTGCAGCAATTGATGACAGCAGCGAAAGTTCGCCGAGACGCACGCCTTGTCCTTGTCACCCCACACGTGCGTGTTACACATCACAGCGCACCGCAGGCAAGAGCTTCCGTCCTTCCTTCCCAACCTATATCGCAACCCGTTATCTTCCACTTCTGGTTCCCGGGGTCATCGCCGCAGATAACGGGTTTTTCCCAACTACTGCCCGTCAGCTCACAAACAAGTGTGCTGCCGCTTGTCATTCGTCACGACATCGCTCGATTTCAGGCAATCCGCATCACCACCCAAGATGACTCTCTGAACAGAGCTCAGCGCCGCGTTGCTCGCCGAAACGATTAACAGCTCCTTTTGGTATGGCGCAGTTTTTCCATCTGATTCTCGTCCCTGTTGCCCATCCTAACAGTTTGCTATTGCTGCGTGCAGCGCCTCGAGTTGAAATTGTCACGCAGCGAGCCTCAAAAGAAAGAGAAACTGCTGCACATCCCCTGACACCATTCCATTAACTTGCCTGTGTCATCTGTAAGCCGTCATCATCAATGCCTCAACCAACCCAAGTTGAAATACCACCCTCCCTTTATTAACATAAACCACAGTATACCACAAAGCAGAGAAAATCACATCACCCACCAAAATACAAGAAACATCCTCATCCTTTACGAAGCACGTTTTAAAATCCTATTATACAAATAAACCATATAAAACGATTTCTTCCAGAATTTGCATGCCCCAAGTGACTTTACCCTTGGGTATCTAGACACATCCCGTCGTAAACGAAACTCTGTTCAAATTCGGGATGCGTCCTTTTCACCTTAGCTAATTCGTGCCCAACCTTACCATCCAATCCTCGCATTCTTCCTCATTGAAAGACTTTCTTCGAAGAAATTCTGCACGAAACCACTCTGTTTCGTTTCATCACCACCACCGATAATTGGCTCTCACAGCTTTACTTCCTTTCGAGAGTTATGCTATAAACCAAGAAACTGCTTCAGTTTCCATGCTATTCTTCACGTACCGCCACTAAATTCTGATATTTCTGATTTGTCTGCACCTTTTCTTCATGACAATGAATAGTGACGCCCAAACGATTCCATGGCAAATTGTGAAAACTAATGGAACCACTGAAAGTCCTGAGGTTTTCTTCTATGAAGTAATCCTAAACCGTCTTGCTGTACTCAATTTTTGAATGCAATCCGTCACCAATCTCCTTCTGTTTGTACATCTCATGTGAAGCAGCTCTTGTTGTATCATTACTTGGAACAATTTACAAGCATAAATTCCCTTTACTACAGTTCGAACTTGAGATCGTCTATCACAATTGCTGCTCACCGCCAAGTAATCGCGTTGGGCAGCGTTATTAACTATTCTAATGGGTCCTGCACATAAACGCAGATCCATCGTTGTCGCGCATTACGCGACCTTTTCATTACTTTCGAAATGTCGTAACATGCGAACCACAACTAGTGCTGCGGCAGATCCAATTTGCAGTTCTGCCTTCTTCTCGCATGGCGATCTTTCCGGCCCCCGTGACTTTTAGATCCTCTCGGGATGACAGGATAAGTCCTGCAGAAGCTGGACAGGCAAAAAGGTACTTGTCGGAAACAAGCACATCTCTTTCAAAATGCGAGCTGCACCTCGTGCAGGAAGCGAGATTTGCACAGCAGTACTCCATTTGAAGGCATTTATGACTGTTCAAAACAAAATCTTGCAGAAGAATTAAGCTCCTCAAAGTAATGCTCACGTGAATAGTTTCCTGCAGGACGCACCCAAAACATTGACCCTGCTGGAATTCATCACCCTCTGGCAGTCCGCTCTGTTTTCTCTGTTTCACTTCCAACCAGCAAAAACTGCCTGGGAGCCCCCTCCCGTTGGTAAGATGGAGCCCTGATGCCATCACAGCTCTTTTCAACGTTTGTTGGATTCATTTTCAGAGATTTACGTGAAAGTTCACCCTTCAGCGTAAGCTAAACTCACAAGTCACGATACTTGCTTCCTTCCGGTCCATCAGCGCGGGATTGCCGAAAGCACCATGGATATCTGTATCCCTCAGACCACTTGGCGTCGGGACCGCCGAGGACGTTATGACGTGTCATCCATGTAAGGTATTCATCTTTCATTGGGACATTTATGCGAACTGGGACCGCGCATTTCGTTTCTGACGCGTCCGATTATTGGGAACTCAGGGAGGACTTTGGATATGCTCCATGCCGCCGAAAGTCGTCTCTAAGGGACCATCGGCATACACGTGTTACAACGAGAGCTTAATGTTAAAAACTTGGAATAACTTGAACGTTTATGAAGAGGCCCTCTGGGCCTTAGAAAAGGCCCACATTTAAAAAATTTAATACCTGAAGCATTGCATCATGTGCACATGTGCATTTAACTTACATGTAATCTGCTGTAATCGAGAGCAAACTCCAGCAATTCTGTGGTCTCGCACCCGATGACCCCTATTCGCGTAACAAGAGGCTGTGGACCTCACAGCTCTGACGAGCAGAGTGGCTTCGCAGGAAATAGCTGATGTCTTCTAATCTTTTCTTCCAGATCATCATTATTAGTTTGTCTGATTCTGGCATCCGAAAAGGGTTTGCCGTTAGAGTATCGCGCAACTGCTCATCTGGTGAACATCGCTGTCCTACCACTTCGAGTTGCCATGATGTACCACTTTCCACCGTCTTCGCGCTCGGGGCGACTCCGACAGTGCACGAAGTACACCCTTGATTATACGTGAGGTATTGATTGCACGCATAGAGTGTGTTGTAACATCAAACAGGTTCAGCAGGAGTATTCCATCCAGTGACTACTTCTTCAGAGCTATCTCGTGTTATACTAATCGTACATAAGAGGGATCAATTTGACTGCATCCTTGAGGGCCTTGGGTTGGAACTATGGCAACAAGTCGCATTGTCGATCCGGCGCTGAAGGATTGAATGTTGTCCGTTCGAAGTCGATCTTGTTGACGCTGAATGCCGAAAAACTGAACTTTGTCACATTTCATGGCACTGCTGTCGATGCGTGACACAGAAAAAGTGAACATTCCAACCTTCGTTTGAACACACTGTAACAAGAAACAAGTGTTCGCTGTGACAATTATGGTTGTGTTCAGCAGCAAAGTTCTTCAATGTCTCACCACAGTGATGCGTCTTGGGTAGAACTATAAGGTGCTCACATAACATGCTTTGCTTGTCAACGCACAATTTCGTCACCCTTCCTTCCAGCCTTGAAAGGTGCTTTGTTTCCCTATCGCCTCAATCACACGGAAAACGTAACAATGGCATTGCAGCCCATCCTTAGGGACTCTTGGAGTACAAATGCGGCCTGAAGTGGATTATCAAATTCAGGAATTTCATAAGTTACCTCCGCTCTCACATAATAAACGAGACCGGCAAGGTCACTTTTTGGTACTTGCAAACTTATTATTGTTGCGGCGCACTTGGGTTCAAAGAAATCTCAATGAAACATTCATCGCAGCGCATATGCGTGTTCCATACAACAGCACGATCACATTACAGTACTGCCTATCTATCTTGGTTGAGCCACTTGAGTGAACAAACGTGGAGTTAAAGGGTTACCAAGGTACAGCGATGAAGATCGTGTAGGTGTGCCTTGAATACTTGTAAAAGCCAGGAGAGAGACAGGAACTATTTTGGGTGTTTTCTTGGAGCTCGAGATTAGAAATCAACAATTCCTGCAACGTGAAATGGTGAGATACTACGGACTCGCGTGACCTACGGTAACTAGCAACGTATCCAATGCAATGACTCACCTGCTTCAATTGATGTTCTGCGAGGTTGCATTGGGAATACAAGAGACCATCCACGGTTAGCACTTGTTTCCTTTCTGGAAGAAGGGAGTGTTGTTCTTGTCACCTTGATACGGAGGATATTGACCTAGAAGGCAGTTTGGCATTCACTGATGAGGATGCGAATCGAGACCGCGCGAAATGCCTGATTCTGTCAAATGTAATTTGTGCTGGTGAAGTGATATCTGGCGACCCTTTCGCAGCGACGGTAGGCAATCAGAAAATGCCAAGAGATAGTTTGTGGAGTGTATGTCATTGGTGTACGAGTGGTGAAGAAAAACCACGTGTTTGGAAGATGAGGATTTGTGTGGCTAGAGACAACTCTCGGGGATATTGAAACGTGCGTTTGATTTGTATGAAATGACCGTGTGTGGGGCAGGGGAGTTCAGGATTAATGGTCGATCTCGAAAGGGAAAAAATTGGTAGAAAAGAACATTATGTTGGAAACAGTGTGAAGTATCCTGAACAAGAACGTGTAGAGGGCACTCGAGATGGAAGAAAAGATGCGAAACTATTCGCTGGTCACATGAAGGCGTTATTGACTGATAGAACGTGCAATACACCAAAGGGAATGACAAGCCGTAAAGCTTGGGCATGTGCTTGAATATGGATATAATTTGAAACGATGTATCAAGATAGTGGTTGGGGATAACTTTCACTAGTTTCTAAGTTCAAATTGTTTCTTGATCCAAAAAGAACTCAACGTATGGCTTCAAGGGAATTGAAGATGTGCCGGAACGAGAAGCATTGAATGATAGCCAAGTTGAGGCGGTTGGAAACTTCTGAGAGGAGGTGTCAATTTTGATTGGGTATTTGATTCCAAGCTAACCCCAAAAAGCATGTGCGTATCTTGCAGATGGCGATATGAGGGCTTTGTCGATGGAAATGTTTTTCTTGCCGCTGAAGCTGTGCGTGGTGAGCTTTTTATGTAACCAATAGATGCAAAAGAAAACGCATAGAATCAAGAACTCGTCAATATGTGTGGTGTGTATGGTACGATTTTGTGGACTGGCAGGTCGTATTACACAGAGAATATAGATATGAGAAGCGAAGAACGGGCGTGGGTATGGCGGTAAGCGCCCTAGAAACCGCTTGTTTGAACCGATATACGTGCAGTGCCGGATATGAGTAGAGAGCTCGCGTTGCTGATGGTGGGTCATGTATGTGAGTGAATGGGGATGTAAGTGACGAGATTTTGACGCGTTGTGTGATTGGTAACGCACATGATGATCTCGCAGAGTTGATCGCTGTTTTCCGCCTCGTGAAGCTGGCGGTCTGGGAGTGATCTGTGGTGCAGGGTTGGTACAAGCCATTGAAACACGCAAGGGCCCGGACTAAACGTTGCGTCGACACGGCGGGAGGGCTTCTGTGATTGACACTTGATAGATTTCTGGTACGAAAAAAAGGACAACACGTCAGCGATAAAGGGTGGACAGTGTAGGGTCGGTACCCGGCGGGCGGGGTTGCCGGATGTACGCAAGGACAGACGGAGAAGCAAAGGCGGGGCATCGTTGATGATGATAGCATGGTTTCCGAAGGCAGCGAAATGGTGATAAGGCTCTAGGCGCCGTTGGTTGCATTGCGTCGGGGAAGCTCGCTTCTGACGTCATTTGACGAAGGTATGTTGGTCGGCGAGGACGGAGCCTGGTAGGGTCGTGCTGTATCAGCGCCCTGCCGGTCTTCCATTTTCCAAAAGGCGGCATATTCGTACAGCGCGGCTCTGTGTCACGCTGTCACGCGCCTTCTGATAGTGTTTTAAGGGAGCGTCGCACGGGGGCCCTGCTCCCTCCGGCCGTTCCCCTATCCTCTGCACGCGAGCGTCTACTTTTGCTGAAGCGTTCTCCTTCCCCCGTTTCCCCCCCACCCCACTTTCTGCCCCGAAAATGTCACTACCATACTCTCGCTCTTCGTCATCGTCGTCGTCATCGCCATTAGGCCATGCAAATGGAAGTTCGTCTTCGTCGTTTCGGCGTTCGCGGCCGTCGCCGAGAGCGCACAAGTTGCCGTCGTCCATGCAGTCCGCGGTGTCAACGTTTACAACGCGTGTGGGTCCGCCCAGACACGTGCAACCAGCGGGTTTTAGAGACTTTCGCGGTTGGCTTCTCCGGCTCAACTCGCGCGAAAGTCAGTACGTGTGGGATGAACTTTTCTCTCAGGTGAGTACAGCGGCTGGCGGAGACGTACGTGCCATTCACCTCCACAAAGCGGATATCGTACGCTCCATCATTCGGACCGTTGTGAAACCGCGCGCTGATGAAAGCTCGAAGCTGGTGAGCACTAACGCGGGACGGCAGGCGGGAAAACCGCGAGGCTCCGGCTCAACGTTAATGTCAGTTTTGGACGAACAACTAATGCGATGGCAACGAGCATCGAGCGTGCCATGTTCTTCCGCGGGCACGGCTTCTGGTATGTTTCGTTCTCCAGGGCGGAGGAATTCGATGTCGCCGTGTACACTTTCCAGAGCGTCTTCGCTGGGACGCACATGTTCGCCCATCGGGAAACAAGGACGCGATCATCCGTATGGACAAAGCCGTTCCGGATCGGTTGCAAGCGCAGATCGATTACCTTCTCTGCAGCAGATGTTACGTGGCCCAGCTGCGTCACCGACGCAAGGCCCGCTACCGTCGTTTCAAGAACTGGAGGAATCGATTTCACGGCGTGCCTCTCCCGGAAGACCACACGCTCATCACCGTAGCTCGCGTCACGAACATTACGGTAGACGATAGTGAGTTGATTAAATTTTGGGGGGAGAAAAGAGCCGGAAACCACGACGACGAACAACAAGTGCACAACGGTAGCCTAAGAAAAGCTCTCCCTTTTTAGAACACGGAGTAAACGCAGTGCGGATAGAAAAGAGGTTTCTTTTTTTGATGTTTGCCGATAAGCTCGGCGTTGTTGCGAACTGATGATAGTAGTGATCACTTACACAGACGGCGAGTGGGTGTGACGTGTACGGGAGAACGGCGGAGAGTACGCCACGCATCGCGGCCGCGGTGGAGGTGGCAGCGGGCGAAAATGGTGAGTCAGCGCGACGAAGCAGCAGCACGACGCATGCGGGCAGCGCACCACGTCAGCGCACTTCATCGCCGTGTACAAAGTCATTTTCAACTCGTATTGTTTCTCGCGCACCTTCGCGAGTGCACCCGCGGCGTATGCGCCTTCGCCGCGCATATGCACGGTCTTCACAGTCCTGCCCCAAGGGGCCCCCCTCGCGAAGTTACATGCCCCCCCCCCCTCCCCCCTCGCCGCGATTGGATGACGGTTCGCCTTGCAGCCAACCACACTGCGACAAGTGCTGCAATCTGCGCTTCAGCCTCAGATATTTTCCGACCCTACGCCTCTACGTACCTTCAACCGACGCCGTGCCCCATCTCCTCCGCCCCACCGTCTCCCGTCCGCACCTTCGTCACCCGCCGTCGCGATGACTACAACGCCGTCCTTCGCCGTCTCGCCGCTCCGCGTCGCGCATCGCGCCCGCGTAGTGCGCGCCTGCGCCACGTCCCCCCCGTCAAGCGCCCCGCCTCCCCGCGCAGCCGCCATGACCGAGAAAGTGCACAACCATCTTCTTCGCGAGGAGCAGACGTCCATGGACGCCCCACCGTCCTCACTCCCACCACAGCCGCTTCCGCTGCAGCTCGATCTGCTCAACTACCACGCGCGCCGAGCATCGCGGCACGCGCCTGATCGCGCCGCAGCCCTCTTTCAGCGCGCCCTTTGCATCAACTCGGCCGACGGCAGAGCCTGGCTCGGTTTGGCGCGACTGCAAATCGCCGCTGGCAAACCCGACGCCGCGCGAGAGACGTTTCGAGCGGCAATGCGAGCGTGCCCGAAAAACGCCCACCTGCTGCAGGCGTGGGGCGTGCTGGAACAGCGTCAGCACGCTCCTACACGGGCGCGTGGTCTATTTCGGGCAGCAGTACGCGCGCACCCGTCACACGCGCCGTCATGGGTTGCGCTTGCTCTGTGGTACCAGCGCCATGCACATGATCTGACAACAGCTAGAGAATGCTTGCAAAGAGCCACTGAAGCACAACCTCACAATTACTACGCCTGGCAAGTGTGGGCGCAGCTGGAAAGCTCCGTAGGAAACATTTCCAAAGCAAGACACTTCTTCGCACAATCTCTCAACGTCAATGCTAGGAATGCTGCTACATACGTGGCGTGGGCTTGTTTCGAAGCCGCCCAAAACAATTTGGACATGGCTGTGCGCATGTTTGAAAAAGCTCACAAAGTATCTCCGAGAAATGTACGCGCGTATGTGGCGCATGCGGCGGTGGCAGAGCGCGCGGGCTCTCGAAAACGAGCGAAGGAGTTACTGACAACGGCTTTGAGCATTCGTCCGGACCAACCGGGCCCGAGGCAGATGATGGCGTTGTTGCAGTTTCGAGAGGGCCGCATTCAAGACGCACGGGACCATTTTCGAGGCGCTTTGGAGGTGGATCGAACGCATGGCGCGACATGGCATGCGTGGGCGTGCGTAGAACTGAGTTGTGGTAACGTGCAACGCGCGCGAGAGCTGTTTCAAGAGGCGATTTGGGCGACGCCGCAGTCGGAGCATGCGGTGCGGACGTGGCATGCATGGGCCAGTTTGGAAATGCAAGAGCGCCAGTTCTCGGCCGCCAGACGGTACTTTGCACATGCGATGGAGATCGATTCCAACAGCGTACCGATTCTTAACGGGATGGCCAAGCTGGAAGCGATGACGGGCGATATGAGCAGAGCGAGACAACTTCTTGAGCAGAGCATTCGTCTCAAGCCGAATCTAAAGTCGACGTGGAAGCTGTACGAGGATTTGGAGTTGGCGTATGGGTCGGTGTATCGGGCGCAGCTTGTGTATGAACGATGTGTGGTGTTCATGAGACAGGTTGGGGAACGGCTGGTGGTGTCTGAAGCGCTTCCTGGTGACTTCAAGGCGGGGGGGATGTGGATTGATGCGCTTGAGCTGAGTCCCAGTGAAAGTGCGTTTGACAAAATCGATGAAAAGGATGACAGGGGAGCGAAGTTGGGCTTCGGTGGAAAAAAGAGCAACTCTTCCGTGAGACGGAAGAGTTCGCACATGCGCGGCTTGCTGCCGAAGCCTGTCATGCGTGACCCAGCCGCATGACATGAGCAGTCTTTCGCGAGTAGAGCATGTACATTTGTCTAGCTAGCTTATCTCGCTACCTTAGCTAGTTTAACCTTAACCGTTTCCCTACGGACGATTAGAATGTATAGCATACCTGCGTCCATTGGCTGTTTCCGCCGCCCTTCACTGACGGCCTCATGTGCTCAAATAATGCCCAGATTTCACTAAGGAGGCCCCCTATGAAAACGACTGGGCCGGCCACTCCGGCGCTCTTGTACTGGTTCTCTGCGCAGATCGTTCATCTTCTTATACTCCCCTTCCCTGAGGACGTCGACCCATCTCTTGTTTGGCATATCTGCTGGCGTGGAGCACCTCTCACACTACATCGCGGTTACATGCGCATGTTACTGTACGTCTTGGACCAGGCGGGACTTGAAAATGACTTGCCCACAGCTGTAAAAACGATTAGCCAATCCGGCGCTCTTGTACTTCTTCGCTGCACAGATCACTCATCTTTTTGTACTTCCGAGCGTTTTCCTACGCCGCGCGCTGAACGCGAGAGGAGCATCCCCTCCGAGGGGGCACTCTGTGCGTGTTCGATGCAACCTGCTCTGCACGAGCGCGGAGACCGGCTTCAGACTGGACGGCGTGACCCTGTATTTCTTATCAACACCCTCATGGCGACAGTTTCACCCTTGTGCCGCTTCGTGCAGACGCACTCAAAACCTGCTTCCTGTCTCTTCGTCATTCTTCCGAGACCCAGGCCGCGTACATTCCCGACCTGAAGCGCATCCTCTCCCATTCGTCGCAGACATGGCAAACGTACATCTCTTGAAGCGACGTCTGCTGTCACTGCACGTCGTTTCGGCTCTCTTTGTCTCCTCTTTGCTGTCCGCATCCGTCGCAGCAAGTTCAAACCACAAGCTTTGCCAGCACTTCGATCCACAGTGTGGCCTAACTGCAAAAGAGGCGCAACGAGCTTTGCTCACCCCGTACGATGACATACTCCCCAAACTGCGCAAAATTCAGCGACGTATTCCGTGGGCCATGTCGGTCGGCCCCCTCATTCGCAACGACGCTATGGGCGGCCTGCTTGACATCGACCGGCCTCTTAAACCGGCTCGTCCAAACGTAAACACCTCCGTCTGCCCCGGTATACCATCCCCAACGGTTCGTCAAGCAGTCATCTGCACAGTGCTGAACGACCCGCTCAACCCGCCTCGTGGCAATACCAACGCGTCCAAAATAGGTTACTCTACGCAGGGTCGCCCGTTGCTGGCTGTCCGTCTTGGTAACCCTCGTTTTAACAGTTTGAACGTCATGGTTGTCACTCAACAACACGGTAGTGAACCCGCTTCTACAGAGGGTGTCATCAAGTTCTTGGACTTGGTAAGCCGTCACAGACGTCTCAGAAGACGTCTTTTGAGAAGGCTCAGGCTGCTGTTTGTCGTGCGTGCAAATCCGGATAGCGGTGAACCTCTCGCAGAGAACAATCCGCCGCTAGCTCCCTTCACGGCTTCGCAAGGCTTCTTCAGACAGAACGTCGATCCTTCAGCGGGAGGCGGCTTTCGAGCTGAAACCGAACCGCAGTTCTTTGGCGTTGTTGGACGGGGGTATGATCTCAATCGCTATCACTTCGTGAAGCTTGACGGTCCCATCAGGCCTGTCGAAACGCAAGCTATCATTGCCGCATTACACAGCTTCCGGCCTCATGTCGTACTTGACATGCATGGTGACCTTCAGAAAACAGCCTGTGAGATCGATCCTGCTTCTGTTACCCCTAGAGCAGTAATCGGATCACTGTCCTCTGCGAGCTGTCTCCCGCCCGTGGATAAGGTGCCAACCGTTCTCACAGACCTTGAGAACACTGTTATTGGTAGTTTCTTCGCAGATGACAGAGTTCGTACCCGAGACAATCGATCTACCCCATCGCGCAGCTCTTTCACGACGGATGAACTATGGTTGCGAAACATTCTCACCCGCATCATTCCTGTGCTACAATCCAGACTGACCGGAACTTTGACTCGCTTCAGTCAAATCGTGTTCGAAAATGCCAATTTGACTACTGCCGCACTGCATAAAGCGCCACAGGATCTTGGTATAGTTGCTTCAGGATGGGAGGTTCTCAGTTACGGCATGGCTATTCGGCCAGCGGTAACGTCTGTGAGTATTATAGACGGCAAACCAGTGCCTAGGATTGGAGTGGATGTTCCCGGGATAGAACCATGCTGGCTGTCCAGTAACATTTGTCTGCACGAAGTGTTCCTTCGAGCAACACTGATGATGATGTCGATGAGAGGGTGTCCGCCTGATGAGAATGCAAAATTCTGTGACCTTCCACTCACGACTGGTGGGATTCTTTCTGCACCATCTAACTTGGGCTGGGGTGCGGCGAGTTTGGAAAACAATACTCTGGTTCCGTTTGGCATGCAATTCGGGGTACCGACATTTGGTTCTGGTACGTGTCCCGTTGATTATTCTTCTTGATGGCTGTGCGGAAATAGGACCTTATTTCCGCAGAACCATCAACAAGAATAATCTTAGTTAAGACGCTTGTTTGAAACGTATATCTAGAAAGTCATCGCATGCGTGCGGACACGTTCTTATAAACATGGGACTATTGCTTTGAAACTTTGGCTTTGTCACGTTTTGTGGTGCACTCCTGGCGTTGCCCAGTTACAAGGTATGCTTAACAAAAAACGTTGAGGCTTCTTGGACATGATGCGCTTTTTGCGCGATGCGAAAGTTCCGTGAAAGGTATCCTGGATAGACACACGCTCCGAGATCCCACCAGTTTCGTTCTGGGAGCTGCAGATGTGCCTGCTACAGAGATGATCTCCTGCTCTAAAACACAATGATACGGTGGCCTGCCTGATAACAATAGCAACTTGCCATAGAGCTGTTGCCGACACGGGTTCAACCAATACCCTACTGTAGCTGGTCGAAGCAGAAACCAGACTGGTCTTGAACATGAAGACTAGTTTGGTTTTTGCTTAGATCACGTGTATCATGACACAAGACAACCAGCGTCCTTCTCGAAGAGGCAGCATCATGGCCATGGTGGCTGTTCGTGAAGGATGGCGTTTGCCTTGTGGCGTGATAACCTTGGTAGTACCCAGGTTATCACGCCACAAGGCAAACGCCGTCCGTTTCGTTCCCTCGTTTCTCCCACAAGAAAGCGCAGTGCCAACTTGCGGGAACGACCAGACTCGTCCATACATATCATGACGCCGTACGGGCATCATCGTGGGGGCCAGCGGTTATCTCCAGCCTTTCCCCAAAGGATTTTTGAATCGTTGGGCAATTCAAAGGGAATCGTCAACGCGGGTGCGACGGATTTTTTTTGAAAATAAAGAGATCATTTGCTTCTCGGCCCCAAATCCGTCTTCCAGAGGTTAGATGAATCTAGTTCAGGACTCGGGCCACGGCTATTAGGCAACACAGCGCGCATCTTCATTGACCCCCTGAAGCGCGAGCCAAGTTGATCTCTTCGGACAGATCCCTAAACTGTAAAGAGTTTGGAGCTGGAGCAATGAAGCACATGAAGATCCTCAAACGACCGAGTGCGACACCGCCACAAACGCCGTCAGCGCGCGTGCAACGCGAGGTGACTCAACTCCTTGAATCAGCTCTGCAACGCGAACGAAATCGTCTCGAAGCTTCCTTCCGTCAGCGACAGGACATGTTGCTTCGCGCAGTATCGGATGTTCTCAATGACACTTTGGAACGCGTCGTGGCCACTGCCGCTCAAAGAGAGACCGAAACGCTCATGCAAGCCTTTCTCAACTTGCAGGAATCCTCTCCAAAGGCTACCGTATCCGAGGAAGATACCACTGCGGCAAAGGAAAATTTCATCAAGGCGTTTGAACAAACTGTGTTGCCGGAGTTTGAAAGCGCTATTGCAACCATGTTGAACTCGCTTTCCAAGAACGTTGAACAAGCAGTCGATGAAAGGCTTTTGGAACCTTCTCAGTCGGTGGTTACTTCCCTGGAAAACGCGGCGGACGACATTCGCGGTGCCAAGAGCGCTATGGCTGATATGGCGGCGAGTGGAGAGTCGGCTGATCTAGCTGCAGTACAAGAGGCGTTGGATGCTGGTAATGTGAAAGAAGCACTATCGCTGTGTTCTGGCAAGTCGACGGCCGTCAAAGCCAAGGCTGTAAGCGGAATTTTGGATTCGTCAGTTCGGCCGGAGGACGCCATGGGCGGGGTGGTACCGTCCATGCTGGACCTAGTTAACTTTGCGGCACTGCTGAGTATGGACTTGACTGATCGTACGGAGGCGAGACTGGCATGGCTTTATGAAATTATCACGTTGATGGACGACGCGGAAAGTGCGGAAGGGGATGACGTGGAGAGCATGAAACGAAGGCTTAATGGCACAATAGACAGACTTTCAGACTTTCAGAAGAACGGATCTCCGGCACCGGGCGAGGCCAAGCATGCAAAGCTGTTAATTAGAGTGTTGAAAGCGCATTTGAGCGGGATGTAAGCGTAGGCTAGTAGCGTTTTATGGGTACTGTGCAAGTTAGCGTTGTTTAGCTTGTTTGTTCAAATTGGATAAGGGTATGTTCCATCCTGTGATTCCGTTGAGGTATTGTATGTCGTATGAGTATTCTGCGCTGTTGGCGACGTCGACCAACAGGTGCTTCACGCATGTGAGCTTTTTGAGGTCTTGTACACGCGCCTCCAGCGGGGGTTCACACGTTTCTGCTAGTTTACAAAGCGTTGTCACGGCGGCCGTCCAGGACGGTGTACTTCGGAGCAGATTGAGCACAAGGTCGATGGCTGTGTCCGCCGTGATGACGGCTTGCTGTACCATGGTGGCGAGCCCATCTGAGTAGCCCAAAAACTGAGCTCTGTCGCAATGAATGTGGCGCGGCTTACTGAATTGATGCGCCGCTTCTGCGGTGAAGGAATTGCTGAAGCGTTGTAGTAGCGAGTCTCCACAGGCGGATAAGGTGTGCACAATGTTGGCGGCCCTGGACGGGTGATTGCACACCTTGGAAGGATCAACGAGTTCAGATGTGGCGGCGGCAACGACGTGGTGCTCGGCGACGGGCTGCTCTGGACGGGCCATGAGTTGCTGCAACTGCGAAGCGGCGCGTTTGACGGGGACGCGGGCCTGTGCTACTGCGGCGAAGAGTCGGTCGCAGTTATCGAGGGGGGGGTGTCGCTTTCTTGGTCGCTGGCGGGTTTGGCGGGGCGGTCGATGCTCTCGCGGGGGGGTGGAGTTGGGCGTGTCGCCGTTGAGACAGGGGTCTGAATCGGGGTAGGGGGTGAACTTGTTGAGATCGACCGAGTTGAGGGCGTCGACAAAGTCCTTGAAGGCATCGAGAAGAGGGGTGACACGCTGAGCTTCAGCGGGATCGATGTCGAACTCGAGACGGACCTTCATTGCGGGCGGGAGGAAGAAGGGGTTGCAAAGGGAGCGCGATGGCGGACGGGAAGGAGGAGGCGGGGGGGGGACGAGAACGGTGGGGTGGAACAGGTGCAGTGGGCAGAAGGCGCAACGTCGGGTGTCGGGCGCGGCGGGTGTTGGCGGCGCGCGACAAGCGGAGGCGCTCTACGCGTTTTGGAACCAGCCAACTGGCGGGCGCCACGTCGGCTGTTGAGCGACTGAAGTGCGTGCGCCAGCGGCGCTCGCTGTCAGCGGGGGCGCATTACAGCAATTACAAAGTGATGTACCCTTGGTACATGGAATGCGGTTTGGCGCATAATTCGGGCGCCATACTTGTCGGCCGTACTTGTCACGTGAGCAACAGCGTGTGTTTTGGTCCGTCGAAGGTGTCCGTAGCGCTACATACGTCGCTTCTGCGCTGGCGGGTGTCGGAGGTAGCAGTTACCAACGGTACCAAAGGTACCAAAGGTAGCCGTACCGTTGGTAGACGTGCCGTCGCTTTCGCCTCCAAAGCGCTCCGCTCCCCGTCTTGCTCTAAACATGCTACTTGCTTGCTGCGCCCCTTGTGTTCCCAGTACGCCCCACTAGCTCGTTTTGTACCCCGCGTCTCGCCACTCTCGCCAGCAACATGTCCGCGCGCGAAGGAGCAACCGGCGGAACGGGCTTCCTGTTCGGTAATATTGATCGACGAGGCCGTCTTGACGAGGATTACCTCGACGACGAGACTAAGAACAATATTGACCACGTCGGCGCCAAAATAGAAACTAAAGACAAGCAGCTGCGCGAAATTGAATCGCTCCCCCTCAAGAGGGACACCGTTTCCGACGACGATGACCACTACGATGACGACCCCAAGAAATCAGACTACTACGATATTGATGACCCTGATGACCTCGACGAGGCCACTCGTCAGGATATGCACGCCATTTCTTCCCGCCCCAAACCCGTTATCGTAGACGAGGATGAAAATTACGATGATGAAGATGGCGACGACGACGGCCCACAGCCCGAACAGCCCGCTCCATCCGCTTCAGCACCGAAGCCTCACTCCACTCCATCTTCGCACCCAGCCTCACCTGTGAAGCCGCATCAAAGCCCTCGAACGCTTACCGCTCTTGAACAACAACGTCGTCTCATGAGGGCGGCGCGCGAGGCGGTCAAGAAACCTATCATACACCTTGTAACTGCTGCAGATGAAGAAGAAGAAGACCCGTTGCCATTTACAAAGCTGTTCTTCAAACCGCCACCTCCTCTACGTTTTGTCGCCGCCCAGAAACGGTACGGCATTGTGCGCGAGCCACAGCCCATCCAACTCGCCCCGGATGCCGCTGACAGATTGCAGAGCGCACCGGCCTTACCGGAGGTTGACCCCGTCAGCGTGGTCCTGGTTCTGGACCAGAAAAACGCTCAACAGAGAGAAGGAAAGAAGCAGCACACTCAACAACTACCCGTGTTTACCGAAGAATATTATGACGCCGCACTGCCGTTGGAGGAGAACGGCCACGTTCAACCTGTTGTTGAGACGCATGCTTTGGTGCAGCAGATGGATTGGGAAGGTGATATCGCATGGGGAGAAACTAATGAAGATGATGAGGATGATTGGGCTATAGGACAGTCCTGTGAGAAACCGCATGTGCGCATAATGGATAGTGACGATGACGATGACGAGTTTGAAGATCCTGTACAGCTTAACGTTGACAAGCATCACAACCAAGCTGGTGCTGACTCGGATGATGATATTGAGTGGGAGGATGGTGGCGTAACCGCGAATAATGCCAACACCGTTAAGGGTGACACACTCAAGGGTCCTGACAAAATGGACATTGATGTTCCTGCAACCCAGGTGTCGAATACAAAAGAGAGTTCGTCTCATGGCTCTCAGGAAGACAAGAAGAACCCATCTGCCCAGTCCGACCCAAGTGAAAACGGAACCCAGAATGCCACGCACACCGATAGCACGGCGAAAGCTGGCTTGGCAATTCCGCCCCAATCAATCCTAGAATCCATACCCCCTCAAAATCCAGATCTTCGAGATGGCACCTGGGTTCGCGGCATTGCTTGGGACTCGCAAAGCGAAACGGAACCAGATGATTCTTCAACTAGTTCAGGCAATCGAAGCATCATTAGTGACCGCGAGAAACTGTCGAGACTGATTTTAGATCTTAACGACGAGAACATGATGTTTGAGCAGGTGTCCGAAAACTCAACAGAAGAGAAGAGTGGAATGCTAACCGGGAAAAACGTTTTGAACGTGCACGGTCAAAGCCGGGACCTGTTGCAAACTACTGGAACAAAGCTTCAACAACTGTTGGAATCTGATCGTTTCAATATATCTAATGACTTGTACTACGCGAGTGGGTCTTCAACGCATCAAAGAATTGACCGAAGATCGATTCTTCGGGGGCTCCAGAATGCTCCACCAGCTGTTAAGTGTCAGACAACGCATCATTCTGCGACCACTGCTTCGCTTTTGTCCTTCAGAAGACCAAAGCTGTCTGCTGATAACTTACCCAAGAAAGCGGTGCTCCAACCGTTTCGGCGAAAGAGGCCAAAGGGTGGCAAAGCACAAATTGCAGGACAGATTCCGAAGAAGTTATCGGAGCTGCAATGCTCAGTCAAGGATGCCTACAGAGTATCGCTATTTGAGTACGCACTTGAACGACAGCCTTCGGTGCTTCCCATACCTGGCATGGCGTCCCGAGTTGTAACTTTTGCGAGAAAGGATTCAGCAGCTGAAGCGGCGCAAGCATCAAAGAATGCTGCCGGTACAGCAGAAGCAGATACGGTCTTCTTGGCACCAGATGAACCGCCACCCGTGAATGCCGGCGATATCGACTCTGACGGAAAGCACCTTTCTGTCATTGAGTCTCATGTGTACTCTGCTCCATGTGCCAAGACGACAACGCCAACTACTGACTTTCTGTTGGTTCGCAACGATAATGAAATGTTTGTGCGCGAGATTGACTCAGTAGTGTCGGTCGGTATGACCGAACCTAAGATTGAAGTTATGGCCCCGAACACCGAGCGGTACAAAAAATTTGCCAAGGATCGTGTTTCGTTGTGGGTGATGCGCGAAGCTGCAAGACAACGAAAGGAATTTTTGAAGCAGCAAAAGAAGCAACAAAAAGAGGATCACAGTGCCCCTCGGGAGGAGCCGCAACCCTTTATTGAGAAGGAGCAAATCTTCAGAGCGTTCCCTCGTCGAAGGACGTATCCCGAGACTTCTCTGATCAAGCTGTTGCGAGAAATGTCGAAGAATCAAAACGGCAAGTATGTCATTTCAGAGGACTTCACTAAGAACACAGCTTTTAGAGAAGCAAAAGAGGCTGAGTTACTTCGAACATTAACCCCACAAGAAACTACAGCCTATGAAGCTATGGAATCCGGATGGGAACACCTTTTGGACATAGGTGTTCAAACATTCACGTTTCCAAGTGGACAAGGCAATATCCTCGCTGCTTCAGAAAAGACTGGACATGAAGCTGGACAAGCTGTAGCAACTTTCTTGAAGTGTCACTTACTGAAATCGCCTTGGTACCAGTCACAGAACCTTATCGCAGCACAGCGTATGCAACGGAAAGACCTTCTCCAGGTATTGTCGCTAGCCAGGATTGTCAATGACCTTAAAGAAGGAGGTACTTCAATGGAGTCACGGCTCATGACCCTTTCTGCCGCAGAATTGAACAGCGTATTGATGAACCATTACAGACTCAATCAGAAGAAGATTCCTAGTAACTTGGAGGAACGGAGGGCATTAATTAGAGAAATGGTCCAACGAAAGCAAAAGAGTAATGTACAAGACCTGTCAGACTACTCGAATGTTATTCGAACAGTCTTGAAGAAGCACAGAGATACCGGGTTGGCCAAGGGGGCCGCTATTGCTGCAGTTGGAACAGCGATGTCACGCGGTACCATGCTTAGTCTCCCTCTCCAGGTTCAGAGAAGAGCACTGGAAGATGGAGAAGTAGATGAACTCCCAACCGAGGCTGACGACTACTTTCCAGAAAAAGATGGCCCTGCTGTTTATGCTGCGGCCCGGGCAGTGTTTGGAGAACGTTCAAAGAGAGACTTTTCTAAGGATAGATTGGCGCCCACTCCGTCAGGAAGGTCAAATGGTTCTGGAAATACGCCGAAAAGGAAAACCGGCTCCGCGGTGACAGGCAGCGCAAGTCCAGCGGTTGCATCCTCTTCAAAAGGTGGAACAGGTCCTGGGAATGGGGCGAAAAAGACTGCGGAGTCTGTGGAGGACTCCCAGAGAAAACTGAAAAAGAAAGTCACGCGTCTCAAGGTTACAAAGAAAGTAACAGGGGCAGACGGGAAACAAAGAACAGTGGTGACATATGTAACAGATCCCGAAGAAATAAAGCGCCGCCTAGAGAAACGAGGGGCTTCAAAGAAGAATAAGAAGGAGAGCGTAGCGAGCGGAGGGCCCAGTGGGAAATCGGACGGAAAGCTTAAGATCGCTATTGGGCTGAGAGACCTGCAAGGTGGTACGAAAGGTGTAAAGAAGAAATCGAACGCCCCCGAGAAGAAAAAGAGCTCGAAGAAGACTAATCCCCCTACTGCGCCAACGCCTATGGATAAACCGATCCAGAAAATCAGTGGAGAGCGGAAAGGTCAGATTGGAAAGATCAAGATTAGCACTAAGCAGATTAACAAGCAAAAGGAACAAGCAGCCTTGAAACGCAAGAGATCACAGTACGGGGACGACATAATCGACTATCGCGCAAAGAAGACGGCCAAAACCTCTCGTCGGAAACGGAACGGCACGGTGCAACTGAACGGAATCTTGGAACAAATTGAGGAAATCGTGCGCAGCACCGAAGGGTATATCGTTCCAAATATGTCGGTCATTAAAATCGCTCGTCTTCAAGACGGTGAATCTCCACCACCTGGGGTGACTGCTACAAATCTCGCGGTGCCCAAAGACACTGGGTTGGATTTCACGGCTCCTGTAGACGCGAAGCTCGTCCCAACGTACACGCAAATCGTCAAGAACCCGATGTACCTGAACTTGGTACGGCAGAAATGTAAGAAGATGACGTATGAAACATCTGCGCAGTTTTTAACGGACATGGAATTAATGACATCCAACGCTCGCTTATTCAACAAGAGTGCAGATGTGCAATGGGTAGTGCAGCATGCGGAGTTACTACTCGAAGTTGCTCGGGAACAAGTGCAGAGGCGATCAGATGACATCAAAGCCGCTGAAGAGATGGTGAAACTGGAAAAAGCTGAAGCAAAGGCCTCCGCATCATCAACCAAGACGAAGAAGAAAAAGAAGTCAGGAGGGGGGAGTAAGAAAAAAGAATCCACAAAATCAAAGGAGGTTATTGTGATTCAGGACAACCCGGATGACATCATCGAAGTTAAAACTATGTCTAAACCAGACGTTATCAATGTAGACGAACCGTACAATAGAGGTTCGGAACGGGCTCAAACGTTCAGTAGCACATTTCTAGGTTCCAGGATCGCGGCTGATGACATTTTCCCGATGGACACGGACATACCGACAACCGCTGGTGGTGCTGATGCCAATGAACGCAGCATTGTCCTGAATTTGGATGGGGGTGGCGATTCTATGCTTTGACGATTTATAGCAGCCCATAGTACCAAAACGGTTCCTACGTTCGATCGCATCATTCTCTTTTGCGCACCGCAATGATGGACCAGATTTAGAGTTCAAAGGCCTGCGCTATAGTGTTCTCATGATCCTTTCGAAGTCTTGTACCTGAGACATTTGATAGGTTGGATTCCAAGAAGGCTGACGATGGTTCTGTATAACATATTTACTTATTCGAAAACACCACTACGATCTTCGGAAAGTGGCTGACTTCGTACTTATCGAAATGCTTTGCAAGATTCTGAAAGTAAGGATCAAGACTCGAATCTATAATGAAGCGATGTAACACTTTGTAAATTTATTACATGTACCCTTCGGTACAAGGGTACGAGGAGTTTTACTCCAGTAACCCTATCTTATACTTCGCAACATGTCGAGGGGCTCAAGAACCGTTTCGGCTTTCCTTCGGAACGACATAGTCGTTGGAAATGAAACGCTTCAGCGGTTGAAGACCCCTACTGCAGCAACTGGGATATACTTTACAAGAACTGTAGTTCTGACCGGCCGATAGTCTGCCCTCACTTCTGCAGCTAACGCGTCACACTTGTTGATAAGGCGAACAATTAGTTGCAAGTCGACCCAACGGACGCAACGACGGAGATCCAAGCAATTGAAAATGCGGTACACGGCACCTTGACCTCAGCGGTCGCGATGTCTGTTTCACCATTGCCTTCTCCCAACTTTCAACGTCCTCGTTCAAACCTTTCACTTTTTCACGGCAGACCGTATAGGATAAACCATGTAGAACAGAAATTGTTTCACGTTATCGCGATGATGAAACCTCACTAGGTCATAAAACGATGATAATTGCATACTAAATGCAGTTACAACATGATCAAGTTCTTCCAGTGTCTCTGGCCCCATCTAGCAATAGATTATATTCCTTCTCATAAACTTGAACCATGTCTCCGCATGAACAGACCCTTAAGCACGGGCAAATTTTTCTTCTGTAGAGAACATAGCTCCCTCCTTCGGAGCCTCTGCTAGACTCAATCCATCACAGCACCTCCTGCGCCCTGTCCACGAACTTAAACACCCCCAAAGAATAACGTGCAAGCCTTCGCCGCGCCTCTGCGCATTCAGCCAGACTTCAATACGAGCCTTCTCGCAAGGCTGAAAGTTGTCTCCGCAGGACATCACACGGCCCCTAGTTCACATGAACAGACTCTGCAGCGCCACAACGCCTTCCTCGGAAGACAACAGAGCTCCCTCTCTCGGAGCCTCAGTTACACTAAATTCATCGCAGCTCGTCCCGTGCCCTGACGACGAATCGAAACACCCTCACAGGGTATAAACAAGTCTTCGCAGCGCCTCTGCGCCTTCGGCGACAGACAACCAGCCTTCTCACAAGTCCGAAACATACTTCGTTTCGCAGGATTCACAGAGTCCCCTGATTCGCTTGAACAGGCCCTGCAGCGTCACAACGCCTTCCTCGACAGACAACGAAGCTCCACTCTCTCGGAACCTTACGTAAGCGACAGCCAGGAGGGCTTGGCGAGGACGGCATCGTCCTCGATAAAAGTTCCAGTTCTGCACGATGTCGTTGGTGATTGATATCCACATCAGTCGAACCCCACACTGGTAGCACTACCTTTTGGTACCGACGTTAGTCGACACAACGCCTTTAGAAAAGTCACGTCCTGCTCGGGAAAGGGCTAAACTACACGACGTAGATAGTGTAGGCGAGTCAGCGCGCATTTGCACCAATAAAAAGAGAGAGTCAGCGGGCACGTGCCACGGCGAGCTGCACAAGTGCCCGTGCCACTTCAGATCTTACTGTAGCCAATAATACGCCCCTATTTTGGATTTCAACCAGTAGATCCGCAGAGTCAGAGCATTCCCTCTATCCCTGCTCTCTCCGGCCGCCAAGTCAGCACAACGTAAATGAGATGTAGATGCAGTCGAGGTTACCGCGCGGCGTCGTCAAATTGTGTGGGAATGACAGATACGTCAGGTACTACGTCCTCCTTCACATCTTCGACGACCCTTTCAAAGACTGCTGACTCTCTCTACGTCCCAATCTCCTTCCCGGACCGCTCTCGTGTACTGTTCTATTGCTTTGAGCAATGGAGCAAAACAAAGCGTCTGACTACGTAGATATTCTCCCAGAACATGAACTTTATGAAACCTTTACGTCGTTCTGGGAGAATCTTGAAAAGCGTACGCAAATGCGCATCAGTGATGGCTCTGCGAGTTCCGAAGTCCTTTTTGCGGTTGTGAAGGACCATGTAGCCAGAATCTTGATCGCAGAAGGCAAAGAAACATCACCGGTTTCTTTGGTACACAGTTCAAAACCTGACTCGGAAATGTGTAGCGATTTGATCTCAACAGCTGTTTTGAACATGGTACCTTCTGTTGGTGTGGCTTTTGCCTCATGTTCTATTGGAGTGATGCTGACAAGGCTATCGAAGTCATTCAAGGGAAAGAAGGGAAACATACCGGAAGAGGATTTGGAAGTGTTCAAGAAGTGGTTTACCTTTAAAGGTAATGGTGATACAGAGATAAACACCGTTCTAGTCCCATTGAACATGTCTAACAGCCATTGGGGTGTTTTGGTAGGGAAGAAAATTGTCAATGCGGCGCGAGGAACGCAACGATGGACGGTTTGGTTTGGAGACAGTCTTGGAATGTCTGTTGATCGAAGGATTATGAAACTGTTCTCTTTCTTGTTTCCCTTTTGCCTCACAGGAGATGAAGCGCTACGTGCGGTGATATCGGAGCGGAACTACATGCTACAGGTAAAAGGGTTTAAGCGACAAAAGGACTCGCACAGCTGTGGTTGCTATGTTGTTTCCCTTTTCAACATGTTCAGTGCGGACCACGGCTGTATCCCGAAGCGAACCTACGCCTCTGGGTACAGCCGAGCATTGACTGAGAGGATTCGATGGATGTCCATTAGAATCCGGATTCTACACATACTCATGGCGAAGGAGTTCTTTCAAACCGACATTGTTACTGAAACAATGGTCGTACGGCTCCGGTCAGAGCATCGTTTAGAACTCCTTCGCATGAGGAAGGAAGGTAAAAAAAAACGGCAGCGTACGAAACGAAGCGTGGAGCGGAGCATTGGGATGCAGACTGGAAAGGAAGAAGCTGGAAAGGAAGAGGGAACGGATGTGAATACAGTTCTGGGAGAACGAAAAGCAGGAGAAGGAAAGGTCGTGGATCTTCAGCCAATGCCGTTGGGTACGCGCGACTCTGAGGCGCGTGCTATACGGAAAAGCCAGCGAACAAAGCGTGTTCATGAGCTGAACCAAAGTTCTGTTCAGAGCAGTGGGATGTGTCTACCCCTGAAGATTCGCATGAAGCGACGAGTGCAGTTTTCTGATTCTGCTCCGGTTGTAGCGGACATTGTGAACACATTGATTGAGATATGTGTATCACAGCGCTCCGAGATGGTGCACAAAGCGCTAGGTGAGAAAACTGGAAGAAGTTCTGAAGTAATTGGAGCATCAGGTGTAGAAGAGGAGCAGGAAATGATTCAGACTGGAGAAGGTAGTGAAGTAGACATGGAAATTGACGGACATTCACCAGCAAAGACGATCAGTCGGACACAGGCACAGGTAGAAGTTGAAGCTGAAGAAGGAGCGAAGGATACCGCGGCGCCTTCCGAGCTGAACGCAGAAACTGAAAAACATATTGAAGAGAAGAAGCAGGCTTCTGAGAATGGTGGTCAAGCTCAAGAGCTCAATGAAGAGCTGGCAGCCTGTTCTGACGCTCAGATACAGGAGAAGCCGCACATGGAGCTACCATCAATGACTATGTGTGAAGGACGCACTACCAAGACCGGGTCATGCACTGAGGATCAGGCAGACGTCCAAGAGACATTTGAAAACAATGGAAGGCGTTTATGGGTTGATGTGAAACTTGAGGACGGTGGTGAATGTAAGACAGAACTTGCGATGTCAAACGAGAGGCTTGTCTCAGCTCTGAAAGGTTTAAAGGAGGTCTTTGACCTCCCTGCACTGGTTGCCTACATCGCTAAGAACTTTGGCTACCTTTATGGTGTACAATACTTCTCAGTGTTGCAGACGAGGAAGTCGAGGTCGTCTGCGCTGCTCACCGGAAAATTGCGGTGTCTGCGGCACAAGTCGCAGTGCCGCTCCAACATTCGAGCAAAGTTCTATCCCATGGAGAGATGTTGGGTAATTGAACAGGACCTGATACACACGCATATTTCGAACCATACCCCCCTTCCAGGGAGCCGAGTTCTACAACAGCTCATCATGCTACCTCCTAGAGCATTCACATGGTCCTTTATCTCAAAGCAATGCAGAAACAGGAAGCGAAGACGATATGGCGTATGGCGACTCCAGTGGGGCTGAGGACTTTTATCCCTTCTATTGCGTGTTGCATAGCACGAAATGCCCTGAGAGGGGAGGTGTTTTTGATGGCCGTGCTTCGCAAAGAGCAGTTCACGAACCCAAACCCGAGCTTTGGAAGCAACACTCCTCGGTTTCACAGGAAGGAGGTAGGCCGTTTTCCAATCTACCGAAGAGGCCGCAGCAAGGACCTATCTCAAGGGAAGGCATCGGGAAAGGTGGCGTAAACGATGTAAAATGCTCGGATGGACTTCTGGATAATGCGTTTAACGTCGAGAGTGGCGTAAGAGGCGATTTTGGCATTAGCTCTTTTGAAGCTGACCCCCTGCTGCTTCTCCGAACTCCTCAACACAAACAGTGGACGCAAAATGCGAGCGTGCACGCCACAGCGCTGTGGGCGCCGAATTAGGCTCAAAAATGAGTGAGGAGAGTGAAACTCTCAACGCAAACGTTGCATATGCGCAGCAGGTTTCAGATGAGCAATCCGTTGAAGAAGAGGAGGCGCTGCTGATTGATCGATTCTTGGATGACGAATAAGAGGTTCCTTCATGCTTCTTCGAAGACTCTGATGGTGGCATCCTGAATGAAGAAGAATCAGAACCAAAGGAGAAAGATGTCCTTGGAGAGAAAGACGAAAAGTACTGGACAGAAGATGGTGATGAAGAACTGGGCACGGAATCCGTACAGAACACGATACCGAATGAGAGAATTGAGGAGTGTTTTAAAGCAGCAGTCTTAGCCTATCTGGAAACCCTTCCTCTCAATGCTCCTGGTGTCACGGTTCTGAAGGAAGTTCAATTTATCGCGGACTGCTTCGGGTACAGCTTATTCGTAAGGACTTCTATATACTTTGGAGAACGAAAGCGATCTCCGGATAAGGCAAAGTCTCCCAAGAGTCGTGGTGCTGAACGTGGGAATAGAAGGGTGCTGAAGAAGGGAATCTTGAAGTGCGATCAATACAATAACAAGATGACGCGATGCCTCTTCTCGATAACGATTAAGACGGAGGATTCTGGGCAGGAGGAAGATGGTGGAATGATCTACGTGGCTAATTTAAATGGTTGTAAACATGGACATGGTCCCTCTGGGAGCTTTGGTATTAGACATCTCAAGCCGCAAATGCGTTCTGAAGCGATACATATGACGAACGATTTGCATATGAGCTTTAGAGATACCATACGATACCTGGAAGACAAGTACAATCAGAAGATTAATCCGGTATCGGCGAGGAAGAAGTTGAGGTATGCTTCCTCCACAAGCAATCCCCGCGATTTGGAATGTGTAAGGTTGTGTGATCTGCTCTTTTCGTTGAGCCAGGAGGATGCAGGGAATAAGGGATTCTTCGCTGCGGATGATTCGGGTAGGATGAAGTACGCTTGTTGGTCGTTTCGAGAGTGGATGGAAGACTACCAGAAGTTCGGCATTGTTCCGGGGGTATCTATTGATTGTAAAGCCATAGCCAATAGATACGGTTTCCCTCTGGTCACCATTAATGGAAGAGCCAATGATGGTCATGTGTTGACATTTTTCATGGGGTATATGTGCTCCGAAACAGAAGAGGACTTCGTACGAATTCTGTCCTACTTCAAGTCTATAGTCGCCGTCTCACCGGCGATGGTAGTGATGGACCAGAACACTGCGTGTATAAATGCAGCTGAGAAGGTGTTCAATTCGTCCTATATAAGCCTCGACGAATGGCATCTGAACGAGAATCAGAAGAAGAATGTGGCCAATTGGTGTAGAAAGATTGGTAAGATGGAGTGGATGCACGATATGAAGAAAGACCTGTTCAACCTCAGAAAGTCATATACGTCGGAAACGTTTTTCGAAAGGAGAAGAATGCTAGAATGCAAGTACTTTGATGCTTTTGACGATCGTCTCCCTGTGTGGTATAAGTACTTGTACCACTATAAGCCGCATATGCTGGTGTCTTGCTTCCGAAACGCGGCTATACCTACCCGTTACATGTTCCAAGGAACTGGCTACACCGAATCTTCTAACTCTGCATACAAGAAGATCATTATATCGAAGAAGATTCCCTTGTGCAAGGTTCCTTTGGAGGTTCGGCGTATATCCCAAGAACGGGCTGATACCCGGAACTTGGAGCTTGTAAGAACCTTATCTTCTCAAAGTGGGAGATATCGGAAGACAAGAGAGCTTGAGCACTTTCTACCTGTAGAAGTTGTAGACAGCCTGGTGGCTGAGTACACGAACTACGCCTTGGCGCACTTCGTAGATTTGAGCTTTAAGCCCTCGAAGAACTACATTCTTTCCAGCACAGAGGTTGTGGATTATTCACAGGAAGCGTGGCCAGAAGCAATCAGAAACCTGGAAAGTAGTTCAACCCCAGCAATGGGACCTGTAGCTCGCTTTAAGTTGAAATGGGGAAGCCATCTGAGTCAGAACCGGAATGCGTCGGTGGATGAAGAGCGCTCATCACAGGAGACTGTTGTGCAATTCTCAAAAAGGTATACGGGGTCGGGGGATGACGTTAAGGCAGAGTTTATTGGTGTCTGTTCCTGTGGGCAGCCCTGGTCCGTTGGTTTTGCTTGTCGTCACATGGTTCGATGTGCTGTGGTTTATCAGGAAGAACGTCTGCGTTTCCCTGAACTACGAAACATACTAGGATACTTCATACCTCTTGAAGCGCTTTTCTCTACATACTGGAGAAAAGATACTTCTGCTATGACAGTCCCATACTTGGCGAAACTCAGGTCAGAGACCCGATACTTCAACAACGAGGAGATGGATTACCGACTACGCCGTTTTGATGAGTCGACGGAGAAAGAGTTTATCCCCATTGACTCAGATATACTTAGAACCAGTAGAGAAGACTCGGAAGTAGATGGGTACAATACGTACATGGAAGGAAAAAACCTCTACGATGCTTTACATCGACAAGCTACTGGAATTGGACGTGTTGCGGTGAGTGGAGTTCTACGTCTTTTAAGGGATGCCATCGCAGACATTCAGCAAGGAAAAGCGACACACTTCGAAGCTAGAGGTACCTTTAAAACAAGGCTGGCTTCATTAACAGAACACGCGGAAGAAACAGAGAACACTGTCACTTTACTGCATCCATCGTCTTCTAAAAAAGATTTCAGTTCATCAGGGATCCGTCCGCCAAACAATGGACGCCACAGAGCACAACGGAGAAAGAAAAGCTCCTTGGAGCGCACGAGAAAGCGAGCGAGGACAAGCCCACATTCATCCCAGGAAGTGTCTCAGAAAGACTGTCACCCACCTTCAACATCCTCAGAACCAGCTGTGACACCCTCAACTTCCATAGCCCAAGACGTGCAAGACAAAGCACTTCGAATTATGTCAAAGTCTCTCGGACACATCCACTAGCTGTAGCATTGACCACAGGCGTTTGATCCCTTTCCTTCTTCCATAATTTCTTTGAGCTCTTTCTGCTCTTCATAAAAGCCTTGAGGTCTTGCTTCTTTCGCCTTCTGCTTCACTTTAATTCTTTATTAAACTTCTAGATATCGTCGCGTATTCTAAAACCTCGTCCAAGAACGCGTGAACAGTCTTTCTTGCATCTGAGAACCCCGAAATGGAAGCCCAGTTGGAATTGTTCCATGCACCTCGATCACTGAAGAGCCAACGTATCTTTGAAAAGACTAACCAATAGTATCACCTGAACTCATGAACAGCAATCGGAGATGCAGTTTCTTCCGACTTAACTTCAACTGTCCCCAACAGTACTTCAGGTCCATGCTGGTTCACGTCGGACTCGTCAATCCCAGTTACACAACTCGAATCTCTTGTTATAGCTTCAGTCGTTGCACGGTCCACACGCACGTTTTCTGTGAGCATACCTTCTGCGACCACAATGGGAGACTGCTCTGAGTCGACCTGTTGAATGTCACCTAATTCCTCAACGACTGCTTGACCGTATACCTTATCCGGATCGACAACATCTTCATAGTCTTCTTCAATATCAGAATGAGCATCAAGGTCTGCGGGTCTCCCTTCCGCAGTTAAGTGAAGCTCCTCCACTTCGTCCCGAACATCGAACTCAACAGGCGCTTGACCGCTCAGGCCCTCATCGTCCTCATCAGCTTCGTCGTACTCATCATCATCCTCTCCTACGACATTGAGAGTAACAAAAGCCATTACAGGTGGCTCTGCTTCAAAGTCCTCGTCGCCACCATACTCTTCCCTTTTGGCATCAACTTCTTCAATGTACTCCTCGTCTGCACCCTCCTCAGCACCTCCTCCCTCAACAACAGCCGCATCTACATCAACTACGAGTCTGGGAATTGATTCTTGTTCCTGCTCTTGCGATGTGTCCACATCTTCGGTAGGCATTCCAGCATCTTGCCCTTTAGCTTCGCCCTCGACATCGAAAGCAGTCGCTTCTGTTTCAACTACGCGCTATTGGCCAGTCGCAGAGATCTCGTCGTCTTCTCCTTCGGCCTTTTCGAGTTTGTGGAGCTCAGTTTCCACTGGATTCTCTGTACTGCCGCCATCATCCACCTGCGTTGCGATCACCACGGCTTCCTCCGCAACAGTGTCGATGGTCCCTAGATCCAAATTGTGCTCTCGAGGCTCATCTTCGGTAATTGGGTGGGCGTCATCCCCAGCCTTGTCCACTGGGTCCTGGGCCGTAGTGTCCTCTGCAACGCCAATAATACCCACCGCACGATCACGATTCCCTAATACTCTTCTTCCTCGGCTACGCTCACCCGTTTGCACAAAGATGGCGCCAAATGGCAATTATGATATTTACGTTGTGCTGACTTGGCGGCCGGAGAGAGCAGGGATAGAGGGAATGCTCTGACTCTGCGGATCTACTGGTTGAAATCCAAAATAGGGGCGTATTATTGGCTACAGTAAGATCTGAAGTGGCACGGGCACTTGTGCAGCTCGCCGTGGCACGTGCCCGCTGACTCTCTCTTTTTATTGGTGCAAATGCGCGCTGACTCGCCTACACTATCTACGTCGTGTAGTTTAGCCCTTTCCCGTCCTGCTCGAGGTGATCACAAAACCACTGTATTAGAGTGCAGGATACCACGTGTACAACACCCTTGGAAATCTACCCGACGCCCCCGACACTGGGTTCTCGATTCGTGCTAAGGGTACGAAAGTAAGGGTTAGATATTCTCTAGACAATGTCTGGTAGGTTGCGCACACTATCCTTCGTTGGAAAGGCTTACCAGTTCCCAGCCAAATCATATCTGGCTCGGTGCAACGTCCTTACTCCCGCAATGGAACAGCTGTCATCAAGTTCATGCTTCATCTCGGAACAACTTCTGTGGCGATCTCGTATATCTCGCGGCGGTGCGCCCTTGTTAGTTTCGAAGCACCCAACTCGCCGATTCACGATCATGCCCCGCGTGATGTGTTTGCACTCTGCTGCTGCAAGCCATATTCCTAGGGGCTTGACGGTTGAGGAATACCATGAGTTGATTGAGACTGGATTTTTGGACCATGCTCGTGGCGAGCTGATCGACGGCTTTTTCATTCAGATGCATCCTCAATCACCCCGTCACTCTGAGGTCGTAAAAAACCTCACCCTTCTACTGGTAAAAAGCTTTTCCGACGTGGCAAAGATTGGGCCAGGTACTCCTATTTCTCTGTCAGACGGTAAATCAGAACCAGAGCCAGATATGACTCTTTCTAAGCAACGCATTTATGGCCATCCTGAACCAAGAGACATCTTTGTGGTGATCGAGGTGTCGAACTCCTCTTTGGATTTTGACAGCACGACCAAGCTGACTAAGTACGCCACCAGCGGGATTCCAGAGTACTGGATAATAGATGTCAATAAGCGCACTGTGCGCATCCTTCGCAATCCGCAAGGAAACCGTTTCATGTACGACGAGGTTTTCTTTAAAGGCCGCATCACATTAGCTGCCTTTCCGAAGAAAGAAATGGATATTGGCGACATCTTTCTAGGACTTCCTGCTTCATAACGGAAATGTCTGTTGAGCAGTTTGGGGTATAATTGTTCACCTTAGAGTGGGGCAGCTCAACAGCTCACGAAACGCTTCAAAACAGATATACAGCTCTGTATTTTAGTGGATATGAAAAGGGTCCCGCCTCTCGGCCGGCACCAGGTCAACGCATTTACCTCTCCCTCCAAACAAACAGGTCATGGTGCATTGCTTCTGCTGGTACTCGGCATCATTCTGGCACATGCAGAGAGTCGATATATCTCTTCTAATGAATCATCTTTCCAAGTTTCTCTCACCAAGAATCGTCCGTACGCAATGAAGCCACTTCACTGGAGACTCTTCAAACTGATCATTCTTTACAAAATCCTTTAACAAATAGATTGGAGAATACAAAGACAGTGCTCAGCTTCGAAAACGAAACAACCGCGAAGTGGACTAATTTCTCTCTGACTAGCTTTGAGTACGGGTTTGCTCACAATTCAAAGGAGACAGATGCAGATCATGTGCCTTGGAATTTGAACTCTGGCTCAAAATCAAGTTTTGGAGTTCTATCTGATCTAGGTGACGAGGCACCGAAATCTTCTCCGGAACTGCTTAGCGACAACGCAGAACATAGCTATACTAAGGATTCAAGGTTCACAGGGCTTCACTGCTTCTTTTTCTATTCTCTATCAGCAATCGTGGACTTAACGTATGAAACTCATGTACGACTCATATATCGCGGTGTTCCCTCCAATGTCGTTAAACACTTTTACGATGAAGATTTGCGTCATTTATTAAAGAGCGAGTGTTTCTGTGAGGGCTGTCGTTTCCAAAGTTCTCGCAAGTGCATGTACATCACATTTTGGCAGGGCGTTGGAGGGCAAGAAGCTATGCTAATGTCGAGCGACTATGTGGTATTCTAGTCAGAGACAAGCTTAAAAAGCCACAAGTCCAGAAGTTTCCGGTATATCACCGACTGGCTGCAACCCCTTTTCCGAAGCTATCGATTCTACAGAGAAGCATCATTGATCCCTCAAAGCAAGAAACGCTGAGGAACGCTGCTAAAAGCGATTGGGGTCAAACTACGGATAGTTTCGTGCCTCTTGCCGTCTTTCCTGAGAGTGCTGAACTGTTTTATGTTGGTGAACAGTTGGATACTCGATGCAGTTTCTATCAAACCATAACACTGGACTTCCGGCAAGGTTGCACATGGCCTATGCTCTTGGGCTTGGACTTCAGGTTCATTTCAGTTTTGCGGAGAATGAAAAAGCAAGCGAGCCGATTGACGATGCGTGTTTCCGGGCATACCTCATAGCTAAATGTCAAAAGCAAAGTGGAAAACCGAGTGTCGTTCCATACTTTGTACTTGAAAACTAGGCAAAACGCATAGGAACCCTTTTGGGTAAGTACGGATATCGTGATGATCCTGATGCTCCTTTCGTGAAAAGTAGTTCTATATTCCCAAGTTCTTCAAACATCTCCCAAATCATTCGTGTTGGGTTCCACTTCTTCCAAAGAGAACGCCCATGGGAGACCCATTATTCTGGACACCGTTGGACATTCCATATACATGAGAGATATGAGGGCAGTATTGTTGGAAGATGTATCTATGAGCTCTTTGTACGTCTTGTACAGTTTTGTTGGAGGTTCGAAAGTCTCTAGCGGCGGTGTTTCAGACGCGCATAGTGATGTTCCGATACGCTGTCCAGATGGATGGAAATACGTGCATCGCATGACTCTGGTCGACGATGTCTATGAGTACTGCTGCTCACTGCAGTGTTTCAGCTTGAAAAGCTAAAAAGCTGTTGGTCTCCGTGAGAGACCCAATCGCCTGTCCATTTCGCTTCCTTCTTTGGCGGGAGGAAGACGGGTACACCTCGTGAAGGCGGATCGGCTTGTACCCTTTCAGCTTGGATCATACGGTAATGGTTTTCATGGTGCAAAGGGAATCATGTTGCGGCAAGTGCAACTATTTTAGATGTGCGGCTGCCACTGATGAGGTGGTTGGGTCAAAAGAAGTAACGGACTGCCAACCGAAGCATACACTTTCCGACAGTGAGTTTTCTCCTCTCCTTTCGACTTTAGACTAGTCTAACCACCCTGCAACGTTAATTTACATATGACTTGTGCACAAGATGAGCAAATTTCAACCTGAAGACAACATCATGTTGCATGTCCGATATTAGCAGCTACTCATAAATCACAACGTAGTCTGGAAGCTTTACTGTAGCGCGGGGATCACGGCCAGGAACAAGTCCTTACGGAAATGAGCACCCTTCAAGGTTTCTGGTACGTAGGATAGAGAAGTGACTGGGAATGATCCGGTAAAGACTTTTTATTTACAGGTATGGAAAGACTTTGAGTTATAACTTATAATGTGAATACGCTGAATGGGTTGCAGCGTAGATAACCCATGGGCACGCACAGAAAGATGGAGACGAGAGGCTAACTCGCTAACGAAGTCGCTGCTCTGCTGATTCCTGGCGACAAAGGACGTTGCAGTTATTCAACACCAACGTTCATCCATTCTGTGTAGATTGGGCAACAGTTGGCTTAAGAGGGATATCCCTGGTACAACGGTACCCTTCTCGTACGAGCACAAAGTAAATGTGATGAATGATTGCTCATAATGCAGCCTTACTCCATATAGATATGACGGTAGCCATACACGCAACAAAGGTAATCGATCTAGTATTACCACCCAACACCTGTGGTGCCGCATAAACGATGATATACAACGCCCGGAAACCAACATACAAGGCAGTAAGCACGATAAACGCGGTGTCACTCTCTTTCAAAGACAGGTTTGCCGCAACGCCTGCCGCGTATACCCCAAGCATCTCGATTTGATTACTGTGACATCCAGCCAACCGAGTCACCAATGCACGTTTTTCCTTCGGGACAGAAGACTGTTGCGATGTATGTGCGCGCGGATCCTTGTTATCAAACTTGCCGAATTTGGTCAGCAAGGTCACCTTCATGAAATGGGGAAGGTAGGCCAAAATGATGGCCAGAATGACCGAGAAAGCTGGCCAGGAGAAGTTAACCATTGTTGATGTGAAACGGGATGTGATGTTGAGAACAGAGTCTGATGCACACTGCTGCTCGACGCACGAGCTCGCGCCGGACATGTTCTTATATTGCTCTCGGATGTGTTGCGGCAGTTCCGTCGGGCAACCGCGACGGGGATTGTGTTTCGCGGGATTGCCGCGCCCAGCGTTTGAGAATCGCCGCTCAGATCAAATGGTCCAATGGGAGTGCGCCATATCTCAGCGCCTTGATGCGACAAAAGAACTGCTGCCGAGCGTCGAAAACGAGCATGTCACCCACAGATCTCTCGCCCTATCTGAGCCGAGCCAGAATCCGCTTCCTCACTAATCGCCCAAAGCTAAACAGCAACGTATTGGCAACGGCATTTTCACCCGTCAATTACATGCGGTCCCGTGTCTTCAGGTTGGACAGAGCGGAAGAGAAAGCCATTCATTTCAAGAGGGGACGGTTGGATAAGAGAGAAAGTGTCAAGAGGTACAAAGGTAGGGCTATGAATTGTGGACGGTAGCGGCTAAAGGGTTATCCCTTAGCAGCTGCCGACGTGTATTTATAGCGGATGCCGTCAGTTTCTGCATGGTGCATTCAATTCTTAAGAGGATGTTGTCGAATTGCCAGCGTGCTTCTGACCCTCACAAGTCGGATAAAGGTCTGGGAATAATCTGGAAGCTGTTCTCCATCCGCAAAAACCAGTTAAACAAAATTATACTGCCTATTCGGCGTAGCCACTTCTGCTTCTGCTTCCCCTGTACAGTTGGTAGCATCGTTTTGCCAAGGGTAATTATCTAGCTTTCTACCCTCTTCTCACGCAAATATTGCCTGGACCATCGAATCGAGAAAGTATGTCCAACCTCAGCACGCGTTTTAGAGCAATACCGCTTTGCTATTGTTGCTCATGGGCGCACGCTACTGACTCAAGCGAGTAAAATACGACGATAGCCTTTCTCTTTAAAGCCTTTGATATGCGATCCGTGTACCGTCTCTCATAAGAGATGGTATTACTTCTGAACAATCGAAAAAGGGCGAGTGAGGGAACTCAGCCTGGTATCACATGTCTTCTGCTTCAGTGTTACCGGCATCCCTCTAGCTCTTCAAGAGAAAAATATAAAGAACACAATTTTTGCAGCAGATCGAGACTTCAGTCCCGAGCCCATATTGCTTCCCCCACTAGACCCGATCGAAAGCGGGCACATCTCGTGAAGACAGACCAGCTTCTGCTTTTTCGGTTGCAGATATTTCGTAATCTGGACCGTCTTGTGCACTATAACGGGAATCGGTTGTAGATATTTCGTAATCTGGACTATCTTATGCGCCATAACGGGAGTAATTCTCTGTAAGACAAGTCTTTTCTTGCACCGTGCTGCTATCCGATAGCCGAAACCTGTTTTTGTAAGAATCATGTCTTCGCTTTGAACAATGCTGGCAAAACTGCGTTAGGCACCGGAACGATTGCTTCCGTTCACTCCAACCAGTCTCTTCTCCGAGTACGATAATTAGTCGGTTGATGGGTTGTTGAAGGCAGATTAATCCTGATAACTCCACGAGCTATAATCTCTGCCTCGAACGGCTAGTTTGTAATGCTCGCCTGTTGCTGAACCTTTTCGTTTTCTTCTGATTCCATTCAACAGGAAAGTTGGCACACCATGCAGGAGAAACATCTTGCGTCCTGGGTTGGACTGCTGTCGTTCCCTGTGTGATTCATCACCGCATCACTCATCTACTACATACTCACTGAGCAGCGCAGCTCTAGATGAGTTGCGACAGATTTGACCCTGTTCCTGTCGTCTCAGCGTAGACCAGTTCTCCGGGCAGCCAGTGCAGTTCAAAGACTTTCTCCCACTGATATTGAAGGCCTGCCGTCAGATAAACTTTTCATGAGATCGCTGCGCTGCTCTCCCCAGCGTCCCAGCAGCCAAATTATTCGAACATGAAAATGAGGGATGAATGTAAGCTCACAGCTCACGGTGCCCTAAAGATGATCACAGAAGAAACTCCTCAATCTGCTTTCGCATACTCTCCATACCAACACGCTTTCGTTCTTTCTTAGTAATTTCTTCGATGAGTTCCGAAACACGGTTGCCCTCGCCGTCCGCACGTTCGACACAAGCCCGGCAACCTTCACACAAGCCCACTTTCGGTGAACAACCGCAATACTGACAGTCACCACAGTTCGGTTCAGCTTCATCGCTTGTGACCTTATTCAAAACACTCTTGCAAAGCAGACATCTTTCCCCCTCGTTTTTGTTCAACTTATCTGCTGTCTTCACAATGTTATGGACTGACGCAGCATTATCTGCACCAGCATGTTCGATGAAGCGCTCAATAATGTCATGAATGCCCGCATCTGACTCGCTGTAGACAAATTGTTCCTTTGGTAATCGCAAATATGCATATCGAACAAGCCATCTCACCGCAATATCTCGGACAGGTCGCAAGACTTTGACTCCATCAACTTCAAACCTTGCGCTCTGATCTGGGACTGCCGTTCCTCTACCTGTGATAAGCGCTTGTAAAACGTCAGCAGCTGCACGATTGGCACAAGTTCCCAACATCAGGCTATCCCATTTCTAGTCGGAAGCACAATTCAGCTATGCTTTCATAACAGATGCTTGATGAATAACAAAACGGACGCTGTTGTCCCGGATTCCGCTAGCGCCAAAAGCAGGTGGCACAACTATAACCGTCGAGTTCAGAATATGATGCGCTAACGTCTGAACCACGGGTGGTGCACTGTGGTCGTTGACATGCACTATGTTTGTTTGCATCTTGGGTGCTTTTGGATTGGGCGCAAGGGTATATATGTATTGCGCATATAGTAGATATACTGCTGCGGACACAGGACCTCCGGAAACGGCAATGGCAAGTCTTCGGCGCCCTCCTCCCCCAAGACGACCAATAGAGGACTTAAATGTCTTGTGGAGGTAGTGTTTGAAACAGGAAGCACAGCGCGGTGTACCCGGCATGTAGACAGTGGCTTCTGACGAACAGCGAATGCATTTTGGAAGTATGGTGGAAAGAACGAGAAAAGTCAAACGCTCTGTTTCCTAAGCCTTCAGGTTTTTGGAGGAACAAAAACGCTTGCTGCACAGAATGAAGAACGAAGAACCCTCAAAAGAAACACAGAACGACAAGCAATGAGTATTATCGAAGGGGCACGGCACTGAAAACCTTGACCTGATATTCGGGTCCTAAAGTCGATGGAGGTGCAATATTCAGAGCTTCTGGGATCAAACCTCCACTAACAAGGAGGGTACCAAGGCTAGCGGACCGCTAACCCTCTTATCTCCGAGCATAAACCTCTTGGAACAAAGATGATCTTTATCATGCATTGCTCTGCGACGGATGGGTTCTATTACGCATCGCTGCAACGAGGGTCAAAAATATGCACAAAAACGACCAACCGATTTGCACGGTATCAAGGTATTAGGGATATTACGCAGAAGGAATTCTGCATGACGTGAGCAAACAGAAACTGCCACGAGGCACACATGGCATCCAATTGCAGAATTTCTGCAAGACGGCTTCACCAAATTGCAGAAGCACGCCATGTTACCCTTCTCAAGGGCTTAATTATGAACAGGGGGATATTTTGAACGATTTCCCGCCACTCTCTTCACAACCGAAACGCCTCGCCCACAACCGAAAGGCCAAAACAAGAAGAGTTTAAATGCCTCCCGCCAAACAAAGCATGCGCATGTGAGCCAGCTGAAGACGATAGACGCCACCAAGGCTCTGTAGACTCTCAATCAGATGAGTAATGTAGTCAAAACACTCCGCGGGACTCCCATAGCAGTCACGACACTACAATGCCTCCCTCGATGCGCAAGCAGGCAGCAGACTACAAAAAGCGGATCCAGCGACTCTCAGCTCAGGCCAAGAACCGTCTTTGCGCCCTTGAGCTCCTTAAGGCAAGTGAAAACATTCGCACTATAGCAAGAGCAACACTTGTCTCAACTGGAACCGTGCAACGTCTTTTTTCGTGCCCTGTTTCTAAGAACGACAGGGAATTGTCTCGCCTGACAAGCACAACAATCTGTGCTGGTAGACCGCGCGTTATAAGACCTGAGGAGGCAGAATTGATTAATTCAAGACTGAAACGGGCAGCCAATCGAGGGTTTGCTGTTGGAAAACCTCAGCTTAAACATTGCTTCTCTCGAGCAGCAGCCTACGGACAAATGGGATAAAAAAATGGCGTTCCAAGCGATGAAGTAATTCGCACGTATCGTGCAAAAAACAAAGACATCTCCTAAAAACGCATTGAGAACAAGGAATTTGCAAAGCTAGCCGCCGAGAAATACGCTCAAATCGACACATTCTTTGCTTTCCTAGACGATGTGCAACGCGACCACGCTATTATTTTATTGAATTCCCATCGTATGTGGAACCTCGATGAAACTGCAGTTGACTGCTGGCTTAGAACATGGGAAAAAGGTTTCACTTCAAGTGACACGAATAATAGCGGACACGAAGGCTTTAAGTCGACGTATGGTGCAAGTAGGCACATAGCACCGTAATTGCTGCGTCGGCTGCCGGGAAAATGACCCCTCCATACTTTATAATTGCAGGCAAACGGATGAACGATGATTGGCATAGCCCAGTTTCAGGGCATCTATCGGCTCCACCGTTTGGTATCATCAAACGGTTTATGCAGCCTGGCTGGTTCCCATCTGACGGTTGTATTTCTCGAACAGAGAATGGGTCTATGGAAGGCCCCTTGTTACAGGAATTTGTGCAGCATGTTCATAACACCGCTCGAAAACAGATCACAGAGAAAGCAGCCTTCCTTCTTTTCCCTGATGGTCACTCGTCTCGCAAGCATCCAGTATGGATAGATTACTGCTCTGATAACATCATGGAAGCTATAATTAATGCCACCAATACGTCGCATATTCTCAAGCCATGCCGCCAACTTAAAAACAAGCGCGTCCATGAGCTTATGCGAGGTATTCGAGATGAGTTCTGCAGACAGGGCGTCTTTGATTCAACCAAAGTGAACTTCAATCTGGCATGTGCTGTTTATGCCTGGGAAAACATTACTCCAGAAATGATTTAAGCCTCGTTCAAAGTTACTGGCACGTTTCCGTTCCAGCGGAAGTTCGCGGAAAATACAAGACGTTTAAAGACGAGCAAAATGAGGTGGTGGATGCGAGAGAAAAACAACTGAATGGAGCCACAGTCGCCTCTAGGGTTCCAGCAGTTCGCAAGCGCCACTCAGACCAAGTCATTTTCAACCAGATGATGAACATTATAGAAGGCAAAGAAGGTGTGTCAACGAAGATTCAGAACATTGAAACAATACTGAAGAAAGAGGAAACGGTTAACAGCATCTTAATGGAGAAGATAAAGGGAAAAAGTAAAATGCAAAACAGCGACAACAGCCAGCGGCGTGAGCGAAATCTGTATGATGCTGGAGCCACAGCAGAGTGGGTAACGCACGGGGAACAATTACGTCGAAGAAAAGCCGCGGAGCAGGAGAAAGCAAGAGCAGGACAAGAGCGATTGGCGGAGAAAGTGCGCAAAACAAAGAAGCGAGTTGCTGCGCGTGAGAAAGCGGAAGCAGCTGCCGAAAAACGGGCGGCAGAACGAGAAAGAAAACGACTTCAAAAACTGGCAGACCGAGAGCAACGTCGTGTAAAAGTTCTGCAAAGACAGAAAACTGCAATTGAAAGAGAGCAGATTAAGGAGCTTCGTCGGTGCGCACGCCAGTTTGGTTAGAAGTTGGCAAAGTAGATGCGTTCAAACGGTAGTAAGTCACATCAGCGCAGCGGAAAGCCAAAGCACATACCTGTATCTTCGTTTCAGTATGCCGCCCAGCTTGTTTTTGAGGTTGTTGGAGACGCTGCAGACGTTGGGAGCGAGGGTTTTTCCGTGTTTCAAATTACCCCCGCCCCGCTTTGATGGAGGTTCTGGGTGCACGGGAGAGATATTGAGGTTCTAGCCGTCATCATGAAGCTTGTGCGACGTTCTGCATACCGTTGTAATCAGCTCTCTAAGCTGCATTATTTGTGAGCCGTTTGGAAACGAACGGCTCAAAAGAAAATAATTTGTCATTTAAATTACCGTTAGCTGTGCCAAAGTTAGCCTCTGAGAAGGGTAGTGAAGACAACGTGCGTATATCTTCCCGCCAATACACCACCACGCTCCAAGCCTCACACTGGAGTGACCCTCCCACCCACAAATATGGGTGAACCTATCCCGCAGACACCCCCACCTGGTCAATCACCGCTCCCATTGCCGGTCTCATCGCTGATCCCGCAGCCTGACGCTACGGGAGCCAGGCCGCCACTAACGCCTGAACCGATGTCACGCGGGCGCCGTTTTAAATTTAGACCCCAAGAAAATTTGATACTTGTCCACGAAAGAGCCGCTGCAAAAGCTCATATTGCACAGCGTAATGGTGAGACGAGAGAACGATTTGAGATCACCGCATCTAAGGCAAACGCTACCCGGAAAGTATCTTCGGCTGTCACTTGGAAAAGCGTTCAAGACCGATACAAGTTTTGATGAACAGGATAAGATTGAGGCTCGCATGAGCGGAATATAGGGGGGGTTAGAGAACTAGACGTAATGCTGTCTCCAATGAGGGAGGAGAAAGAAGCGATGGAGACCGAGCGTAAATCTTAGCGCCAAAAGTTGCTCGAGAGAGATGAAGAAAAAGAGCGTTTAAGTGCTTTATTACGTGAGCGGGCGATTACTCGCCCGGTTGGTAACAGCGGAACAGATGATGAAGACCCGACAGGCGGTGAAAATGACACAAAGAAGTCACAAAAGGTGTCACGTGTGAAGCAGACTGACGTCTCCGATGCGTTGAGAACAACAAAGCCGTTTTTGTCTCCCTGATACAAAAGCGGACACGAGCCACCACGAGGTTGAAACGAAGAGACTCCACCTTGATCGGGAGAGGTTCGATGGAAAGTGCATTGGTCGTAGCACTAATGAGGTGGAGCGAGAGAAAGATCGTCAGGAGCGTAGGGAGGAAGGGGAAAAGACATCCAAGCTCAAACTCGACAAATTTCGCCTCACAATGGAGGTGCTCGCTGACAAGCTTGGTAGCCCAAGCCATTCCAGCGCAGTTGCGCAGTCCCGTCGACAGGAACCGAGTAACGCTGCTGATGAAACCTCAATGGGGCTCCGCTCCGCTCGCCCCATTGGGTATCATTTATTAGCGCCAGTTGATGAACGTTTCTAAGGTAGGGGGTTGGCAATTAAAGTAGTCTGCTACTTGGTTAGAGTGGAGTGCACTTCTTGCGTTTGAAAAGAGCATGCTACAAAGATAAAAAGAACCCACTGGTGATTGGAGAACGCGTATTTTCCGCTTGTAGTCAGCAGTACTCCAGTACTTTTTGACCTCCTTAAACATCCATTCGACAGTTATACGTCCGCTGGACATCGCGCTGTTGAATGCTGCTTCGTTTGGGTTCAGTTCTGAGCCTTGGAATGGGATCCTAAGGTAGTCACGCTCGTAATAACCACTGTCTCCATAGAGACAGAACTGCTTCTCACCGAAGAACAAGATCTCCTCAAGCTCCTTGTCCATTCCTGACCTCACATAGAGGGTCCAGTCATGCCTGCGCCCTTCAAAAAGACCGAAGACATGAAGAAACATGCCGTCTGGCGTTGTTATAGCCTGGAATTTCAAGCAATGCTTCTTCTTATGGCCATTATAAACTACGGCCTGAAAGGCGTGGTCAGAAGGCCTTGCGATTCCAATCACAGTCCCATCCATAAAGCCTATGCAGTTCTCTAGGGCTCCGCACTTGTCCCTGACGGCGACAGCGTACCGCTCAGCGTTCTGCTCAATGCATTAATTTGACAAAGAGCCAGTTAGTAGATGTCCCCGAGTGTGTATGAGCTCTTCGATGCCCTCTCAGAATATTTCACACAACTGTGATGGGTATTTCCTGAACAGGATCTCAACATCTGTCCAACGGAACGGCGTAGCCAAACGTTTGAGAATGACACACGTAGTAGGTAAAGCGGAGGTGGAGTAGCGATTGCAAGCGGTGACGTATTCACCGGCTTGTCCTTCAACAAACGACACAATGCGGGGTATGTCGCATTTGAGAAAATGAAAATGACTGAGGCAGGTAACATCATTCATGTTTGCAAAAACAGCTCCAAATGATGTCTTTGAAATCAGGCGGCAGTGTAGTGCAAAATTGTTGTACTTGTGGCGTGCTTTACCAAATAGACGCAGTGGCACGTAGATGATGTTTGTGGATACACACTCCTGTTTTTGGGCACGCCTCTGAATCAATAAAAGAAGGATTGTCCTCCATCTTCTGGCGTCACGGCGGGACATGGCCTTTGTGCTCGCCTTCAGAGTGGATCTACGTGGCATAACTGAGTTGATGGAGTAAAGACGGACGGAGAGGGGTGCAAGCCTTCGAAGTTAGTACTCCTCTGGCGAAGAATAAGTTGATGCGTAATTTCGATTCAGCAACTCCGTGAGCAAAGTTCGAATACTTACAAAATCTGCTGTAATGTTTGCATTTCTCACGCAGCCATTGCAGAAGTGCTGCTTGCGTAAGATCTGTAACATAAATAATTCGTCTCCCAGGGCACTGGTAACGTCGCCATGATCGACGTAACCCGCAGTCCAACTGCGTTTGAGTTCCGGCAAATCCGGACGTTAATTGCCTAAGGAGAACCTTCGGCCTCCATACCGGGGAGCGAGGAGAACGGGCCTCCTCAGTCGGCACAACGGAGTCGATCTGTACCGAATGTCTTGGGGCTCCCCCCGTTAGTTTCCCGAATGCTTCGGTTTCTCTTTCGCTACAGCGGTTGCTGGTACATCACGTGTCTGATGGACCTGTGAAGCCTCGGTGTGTTGAGCTGCGGGTATGGTCTCTATACGCGGTGGATCCGCAGCAAAATATCCCTTGGCTTTCCAATACATTGTCGCAGGTATACCGGCACGTTCGGGTTCCGTCAAAGCCACGTAAATCGGGAGAACACGAAGCAAATACTTTGCTGGGAGAGTGCAATCAACCACCAGATGGTGGCGTCCATAGCACACATAACAGATAATTCCTTCTCGACGTCAGCGAGGGTGAGCATAAGGGCGGTTGACAGTGCGGTTATCGATCGATCCAGGCTTGCTGGGAGTCACCCCTCCTTATGGAGATACCGTCACAGCGTATAGCTGTTGTCTACCCTCCACTAGGACAAGTCCCGAGCATTCCAAGGGCGTGCCAGTAGTAGGCAGCTCCGTTGTCCAAATCGACGAATCTGGATAACCAGGTATTGCATCGCGTCGCCCAGCATGTCCCCGTGATCTTCGTGAAGAAAAGACGAGTAACGAGAGTCCTCGGGTGAGTCCGCATACAGCAGTTTGCTGGTTTTAGGTTTCGATGTACGGGGTGGGCCCGTCCTTCGGCGCTGCGAAAGCCATCGCTCGGCGCTGTTGTCCGCGGGCGCGCACCACATCGCCTTCAGCTTATACGAACTGGACTAGTTCCAAGAAAATCATGCTTGCATGCTTCTCCCCTGGTCTCGCAACCAGGTACTTAATAGCCGAATCAAGTCCGTCCACGAATAGAGGCATCTTCTCGTCCGTCGAGTGAGCATTTCAACATTACAGCTTTATTCAAGCGAGGGCTGTACTCCAATTCGTTCTCTCCAGGTTTCTGGGTAACATCCCTGAGAGTCAGGATCGATTCAAGAATGGCGTTAGACGTCGTGTAACTTCGCAGCAGATACTGCACAGCTTCCGGCCAATTGGTGACTCCACCTTCATCCACAGTTGGTGAGCCGGACACGGCGCGATATGGTTTTAGCGCTAAACCCGTCATGAGGTGTGGTATAGCCACGTACGCTTGAGTCTCAGTCATTCCTAGCATATCCGCTTCGGCCACAAACCGAGAAAGAAAATCGAAGATCAGGATGGGGTCCTTTCCGTCCAACTTGAGATCATTCCTGCCAATTCTAAATCTCTTGGCCTGATCCTTTACCCTACCTGTTTCGCGACTTGTTCGCTTCAGTTTCCGTATCTCCAAGCAGTAGAGGCGGTAGTCAATGATCCTCATATATAGCGGAGTTGTGCATGGGAGAACCTTAATTCCCTTCTTTGACGGGCCTTTCTTGCGGCGTATCCAAGCAGAAGTACTGCGTCACTTCTTTCTTGACCTGCGAGTATCATTATCACTGGATTCATCCTGTGACGTATCCTCCTCAGATTCTGCTGAACTGGAGCTATCGTCCCTGAGTCTTCGGAAGCATCCAAATCTGAATCTGGTACGGGCTTCCGCGACTTCCGATGCTTCGTTTTCGACTTCTTCGAGGGGGATTCCACAGCAGTGGATTGTTTGACATCGATCTCAATCGGACCATGAGCAGCAGTCTGCGCATTAACCGTGGCCTCTAGACTTTCGAGGCGAGTGTTGACATGAGTGAGAACCTCGTCCACATTTACGGTTATTCCCGGCAGTAATCCGGATGCATTTCCCTGACGCTCCATCAACTGGTTAAGGTCTTCTTGGATCGTCTGCACTGTTTCAGTCATCTGCGCGCTTTGACTCTGGCTTGCCAGTGCGTGGTGTTCCACACTTAAGCGGTCCAGTGACTCGTTCAGGGCAGCGAGCTACATTTCCAATTCCGTGATACGGGTTCTGTGAGACTCCGAATCGGTTCGAAGACGTTGAACTTCAGTGCATAGCCTGTACTTCTGTGAGGGTCCAGCGGGGTTAACCGCTATTCCCATTCCTGTGGTTGTATTTAACCCCAGGGCCAGTACATCCAATTCAGCTGGGACCGCGCCTGTCGATCAGCTATTGACTGGACAGCTTGCCTATAAAGGTTCCCGGGTTCGACCGAAGTGGCTAGCGTTCCGTCGGCGGGGGTTGTGCAGAAGGACCGGGCTGCGCGGAACTCGAACGACTACGAGTAGGGACCATGCCAAGTATCTTCTTTGCAACACTTTGCAGCTAATGTTCAGTCTCTTGGTGGTCACGCAGTTAAAATCCGGGTTACCGGAGCGAGTAGTATAGAACTCGAGATGGGTCTGATCCCAGATGGCAAATTTGATGACTTCTTTCAGTTCCGTAATCGGATTGACACGTGATGTCCCGCAATCAACGTGGAAAGTATCTTCTAGGTCGGGAGACAAATTTGTGTGGTATCACGTATACTTCCCCGGAGGGATTCGGTAGCTCGCGGTGATCCGCACAATTAACCCTATATGAAAGGGTGCCGCTTGCGGCGGCGAGTGTCCTATAGATACCCCGAGCAGCGGTGCGTGGCAGAGCGTGTAGTCATGGGTAGTCGTTTGGCGAGTGATGCGCTAGGAACGGGGCCGGAAGCTGCAATTCATGCACTAGTTTTGGAAATCTGAGCAAGAATCCAAGATTAAGGACATGGGTTCATTTCCTTCTTGCCACCGTTCTCTGAGAAGGTCCAAGCCTCAACGACTAAGTACAGCACGGACAGCCGCTCCTCGCTACTGCTAATCAGAAAATATCTAGATATTTTAGGTGTGTGCGCGTCCAAATTAGTGGCACAATCCACATATGAGCGGCATCACCCAGTGCACCCATCAATAGCCCATATGGGTATCCCTAGCTACCCAGAATTACCATCCTGGTGTGAATCGTCGTCAGCGACTTAGGCAAAAAGTGTGCCTCGAAATGCCGAACATTCCTTATGCCACAGAGTGTACAGGAGAAAGATTGGCTCCACTGGTACACACTTTGCAACACCGAGAAGAGGACTCGACGCAAGAGAAGAAACCAGGCCAGCTTCTCCAACAGACACTGCAGTCCGCGCACTTTCCAGCGTCTTAGCTTCACGAAGCTCACCGTCCGCGATAAAAGGCATCGCATCATTGTCGCTTTCAGCAGGAGCAACCCATTTTCGTGAACTTCGATTCCCAGAACTTCGGTGCAGGATATCGTCGCTGGCCACGACACTTTTCGTGGTTGGGACGGTAGCCAATATCGCTCGGAATCCCGTATAACCGCCTTCAGAGCCACAGTCGCTTTTTCCACATTCGTGCCAAAGGAGAAGTAACCATTAACAAAGGCTCCATAGCTCAATTCCGAAACGGCGATAATACTCGTTATCCAGCCCCTCGACGATACGCTGGCAGACTCCAGCAGCTCCTGATGAATGGTCTGTGCCACGAACACAGAGTGTGACCACCCAATGGGCATGGAATGCATAACAGGGTATGGCTGCGAGTCATGCTTTTCTATCAGAGGTAAACCGAAATAGGGGCTTAGCCATTCCCGTATCTTCATCCGATGAAATTGATTGTCCATATCCGATTTACCGAGGTATAGCTTCTGCGCAAGGGGCATGCACAAACGGGCAAGGTGTCGTAGATTCGTTAAATCAATCTCACCAGGTGCTATAAAGGCTTTATTCGGGTTACGCCCCTTGACAGTCAGCCTCTGGCTTCCCTTATCACTCTTCGTTAGCGCAAAAACTCCATTAATTACCTTCAGTTGTTCCATAGTCTGCCGGACAAGCCCGGTCTTTCGCAGTTACAATACCAACGTTACGTAATCTTCATTTATAGTGACACATAAATGCGTTTCCATTGGCTCGCGCTCACGCGCGGACTTCAGTAATTCCATCTTCTGTAGCATACCCAGGCGGAACTGTAGCTCATTAAAACATCAATATGTTTTCTATGACTTGGATCTAGGTAGTAATTTTTCAATAGATGTGCAATATGTCGTGCACCAAAATATGGAGCAAATTGTTTGAGCTCAATGGATGACCCCTTGATCCAACCTTGCTCCCCAAACACCAACTCATCAATACTCATTCGATAGGTTTTTGTAAGCTCTGCACCGTCATTCTCCACCTTCCGCACACTACGTCTTCTTCTCTAACCAACCCATCACTGTTTGTTTCTGTTTTGATTCTTTTTTGTGATTCAGTTCGGCGTACCCTGGGTATGTAGCCGTCACTAGGAGTTCGATGGGCAACTGCTTCGGCTCCCAAGGAATAAGTGGACCTTGTACTCCTTGGGGCTGGTTATGCTGGGAATGAGTTTTTTAGAGGGCTTGTGACCAGCGCCTGTCGACATTAGCAAGTTCTACTTATCCCGTCTAGCTCTGGGTCTACTTTTAGACCTATCTAGTTGACGCAGGCTGTCAGCAAGTTGTGTAATGCAGTTCTAGGGGTCTCAAGCTGTTGTTCTTGGGCCTCGTATGCCACGAAATTCGTGGCTCGAACGTCTTGCACGCACACTGCTATGACGTGACGAGGAGTGCTGGTATTTGACGCACGGATGTCTTCTACGGTTTTGTCAAAGTTTGGTTTCGGTATGCTTGCTTTCCAGTAAACTTACACATGGAAACTGATTGGCTTTGAGCTGGATAGGTAGGTAGGCACTTTCGTACGATTGCTGAAGAACAGTTTCCTTTACAATGGATACAATACCTCATAACACATCAATAAAACCTCGCTTTCCTTTTTGCTTTAGATTCTCTTGGCGCTCGACATTTACCAAAGTAGATGGGTGTAAGCATCGCTCTATATACCCAGATTGCGTGTAGGGTACCGTCGGTATGCAGAGAATCGTGAGCGGAACAAAAATGGACGTACCATGTATGGTACGGAACAAATGCTCACGAAAATGGCAGCAGCTTGGAGCGAACGAACGTATTCAGAAGATTTTTACACCCCCAAGTGCGTCTGAAGATGGGAACACGCCATTGGATAAGTCTCATGGCTATTGGTACCACTTTCTCCCATTGAGAATGTCAATTGTAATCTTCTCGGCCTAAGGAAGGTCTTTACAGAGCCTCGGAGAGGCCCAAAACTCATCAAGTCAAATGATGCACGAAGAAGTAATCAATTCAAACTGCGTCACTCCGAACTGTTCTTATGCTCACCCTCTACATTGCCTCTTGCATTTGCGCTTTCTCTTGGCCATGAAATCATAAGCCTTTCGACTCCTAAAGTGACTTTACATCTCAGTTCGTGAACTGCAACTTTCTATCGCATCGGTTGACATACGGCCAAACACAGGGAAAACAAGTCCATATCGTCTTAGTTCAAACAGTATATCCCGAAACGAAGAGGTAAAGTAGAAAGAGACGTAGATAGAGGTATTGGCAGCTATTGTAATTGTGGGCACAGAAAGTTTCTGGCCAGTGACCAGTCATTGTCTCTCACATCGGGCGACCCAATAGTTATATCAACTTCCTTGTGCCGCACAGGGTCGTTGTGGATTTCTGCAGTGTGCATGAGAACGACTACCAGCAAACGTTGTCGATTTTTGCAAATGAAGATAAATCGAAGCGCCGCGTGCTCCTGTAATCTGCAACCCTCTGGGGTGTGATGTCGAGGTCAACATCGCGAGGCTCTCTCTCCCTTCTCCAGCTTATTTGAGAATCAATACGGTATTGAAGGCAATGTCGGACGAAGGCCCATCATGGTGGGGCACAACAATATGCTCCAGACCAGAACTGCTTGGCGAATAAAAAAAACATGGTTCGTGCTCTTTGAATTCTTTCCACGGAACTCGCAAGAACATGCCTTCCTCCGTGTTTCCGTGTGTGATGGAACTACATCCCAGGATGCCTTCTTCATCCACGACGAGATATTTTCGAGGTATGGCTATGCGCTCTCGACCAAGGATACCCATGATCTCTCCCAAAAGTTTCGAACATTGTCGATCGGACTGACACAGGCACTCTCACTGTTTTGATGGGAAACGGCCAATTTGCTGTGGTTGAGGTCGCTTGTGAAGAGGTGAAGCCCACGCTTGAGCTCACGATGAAGGAGGACCTAAACTCAAACGAATTCGTTGACTGAGTTTCAAAATATATGACTTTCGTTGGTGAGTTGATAGAAAGTGCTAGGGAGGATATCGCCCTGTGTACTAGGCAAAGGAACGAAATTTTGAAGGAAGCTCAGAAAGCAGCCAAAGCAAAGAGAGATGACGATGAGCTGATGACCAAAGGCATGCGCATGATAATGAAGGCGAAGTGGGACTAATGGCAAAAACAGTGATCTGCGATTTGTTTTTGGGTTTCGCCATGAACTTTGACAGAACAATTCTGCAGTGACCGAGCGATTCTGTCAAGTTCTCAGCATTCGTGACGTCTGCTTTATTTATTTTTACAATATTCGGGACATTCTGTTCGCATTTCCAACGCCTTCGAGTACCCTCTAGAAGATACCGGACGAGTGTGGATGAGCAAACTACTCTGGAGATGATGGATTTAAGAGTGAGTTAGCATCTGTTCTTTGTAATGGGGACCTTTCTTTGAAGGACATGATAAGTTTGAAGATAGTGTCGTTCTCAATTTGCGATCTAGGACCTTCACGGTGATCGAACGAACGAACGCAATGAGTTTTGCCTATGGTGACCAGTATCTTGATAACGCTGTCATATGGTATTTTTGGGGTGTACCTGTACCTTGGTATATCATACCACGATAGCGCAGTCATAGAAAAAATGATTGGGTGCACGATTTGAGAATGGATCAACGGTTTGGGCCGGCCAGTTGAAGTTTAGCTTTACGTGCCTCCCGACGGGAAGTTTCCGTTCTCGTTGTAATACAGTTAGTGGCACAACTTACATTAAAGCCAGTGCGCTTTCGCAGTGCGTTGTTACCTGACCCGACATGGAATCCAAGCTTCAAAGTCGAACACGAACACTCACCACATGACGTTTAGTTCACCCTTGAGGAGTAGACGAAGTCGCGAAACCGAAAAGAAAGCGTCATCACTAAACACATCATCTATCAAGGGTAGCAATGTCGTTCGCGTCTCCAAATTCTTTCAAGAGGATGCTCTCAAAGACGTTTGTTTGGGTGCGGTTTCCGTATTTTGGCCGATCAAAACGACTAGGTGAAGAACTGCTTCGCTTAGAATGGATACAATATCTCCTAACACATCAATAAAAACTTTGCTTTCCATCTTGCTTGAGATGCATCTGGGCGCTGGAAGTTTTCGAAGATGGATGGGTGAAGAGGTCGCTCTGCATACCCAGATTGCGCATCGCTGTGCATACTTCTCGTCAAGAGAGGGCAAACTGGGCTTGGTGGTATTAGACTCTTGGTAAGATGCTGTGCGGCAAGCTCAGTGCTTGTTGCTAGGAATTAGAGCACAATTTCCACAGTAAAGAAGAAGATGAAGGTGTTTGACGCTCTTTTCCTGCCCACGGTCCGGACTCTATAGGTCTGCACTGACCAGTACGGAGTGATTGGCACTTGCCCCTGAAGAAGGCGCAAATTCTATCTGCAACAAAACGGGCATTGTTTTCGCCGCGATGAGTTCTTCTGCCTCCCTTTCTTAACGAAATTTCCATCGCTCATGAGGCCAAAAAGTGGTCTTTATTTGGTTGAAAACCTGACGCCTCATGCTGGTACTTGTCTAACACTCGCATTAAGCGTTTCGGAAGCACGTCACAGTGCGTTCTCTCTGAAAGCAGCGTGCACAGCATATATACTATGTTTGCCAACGGCCTCGTGAAAACACTTTCATTCCTCAACCTACACAAAATCTCGAGAGCCCCAGTAGCGCTATATCCTTCTCCATCTTTCGTATTGAATTCCACACTCGTAACAGTCACCACGACGCTCACACCCTTGATGAGATCAAAGCTGCTTATCTCTCGTGCAACGCCCTCATCCCAATACTCCAAGCGCTCCTCGCCATGGTCTCGGAATACTTCAAATCCCCTCAAACGTTCTACCCCAGCCGCACACCCGATAGCATTTGCCGTGTACGGAAGACCATAAAGCAATCCCTCCTTTTTCCGAATCTCCATCAAAAGCTTTGAATACTTCTTCTCTGACATTCGTCATAGATAGAGGAACACATCCACCGGTCAGCAATTTACCAAATGCGCCAACGTCAGGGTCTCATCCAAGATGCTTTCCAGCACTTTCAACGCCCAGACGCCAGTATCCAACAAGTATTTCGTCACAGAACCATGACCATCCTCATCCCCCGTCGACGAGTCCCAGCACTACAAAGCTGTGTCGAACAGACGTATGTACCCTAGATGCGAACTGAGTCACCAATAAAACTACTTAAAAGGCGGAAATGGGGTTTGAGTTTCTTAAACGAACAATGAAAGGCGCGAGAAAGAAACGTCATCGAAAGTATGCTGAAGTGAAACGTCTCGTTTCTCCGAAAAACTCTCGTCTCAAGATAAAGGAGCTTTCAAAGCGAGATGCAGCGCCAGCCGTTGAGAAGAAACTAGACAAAGACTTCTTGGCGAACAATTCCACTCCTTTTTCAATTTTCTTCCAATTCAACCCTTCCCTTGGACCTCCATTGAGAATTCTATTGGGTACAAACTTCATTAACTTTTCCGTGGCCAACGAAATTGCCGTAACTCGTGGAATGATTGATTGTCTTGCAATGCCTTCTATCATCTGGATCTCAGATTGCATCATCGCCGAGCTACAAAAGCTCCACAAGAAATACTCTGTTGCTTTGCGAGTAGCACGAGATAGACGCTTCAAACGACTGGTTTGTTCTCGTAAAGGACCTTATGCCGACGGTTGCATCATCCAGCGTATTGCCATACATTGTACATACGTTGTGGCTACCTGTGATAACGATTTGAAGAGGCGTATTAGGAAAGTTGCTGGAATACCGATCATGTATATTTCAGGGCATCACTACAAGGTTGAGCGCCTTCCCGAAAAGTTAGCTCCAACACTGAAGTAGTAGCTTATACAAATTTATTCAATACTTTGCATTTCCAGTGTTTCTCTTCCCATACCCTTTGTGCTTCTTGAAGGACAAGAAATATTTCGCGATTTCCTTCTACTCGGACCATGTCTGCCGTTCACGAAACAGTCAACATTAATACATATCTCGCTTCCTGGGCTCCCATGTTATTGGATGTGTCTCCTCTGTCGCATCTTCAACTTCTCGCCATCTACGAACCGTCTTGTCTGTTTCGCAAGTAACCAGGCGACTTCCGCTCTTATCGGAAGCAAGTTCGTGGATGCGATTCTCACGCTCAAGACTTCCATGCTGAACCACTCCCTTGGCTTTCTGAACGCAGTGGGTTGAGCTGTAATCCCAGAAAGCGCCAGTTCCGTCGTCGTCCGCCAATTGCGAAAACCATGCCTTCGTTAATTACCAAGGCGTTGAGAAGCTTCCCTCCATGTGCGCCGCTGAAGTAGTGCATGATCGTCCCATGTAGTAACGCCCATGTTTTGATGTTATCCGCCAAAGCAGACTCAAATGAGAACTCTCGAGGATGTTGGACCAAAGGTCACATGCCCTTCTTGTGATTTTCTAGCGTTCCAAAGCACTTTCCAGCAGCAAGCTCTTGCGTTCAGATGGTCGAATCGACGCTTGCGGAAATGATTTGGGGATCAACAGACTGAGTCAAAACTGAGTTGACTGTGTCTCTATGAGCGCCCAAAACAAATACTTAGGCCCTTTTCCGTAAGTCCCAAACTCTAACGGTGGACTATCGTCCTCCTGTGACCAGCACATCAAGAACTGGAGGCAAAGACACGCAGCACACACCGGAGATGTGATCATGATAATTCCGAATGACCTTGTTTTGTTCCAGATCCCAGCACTTAACCTTTTTTTCATCTCCAACCGTAAACATATAAGTGTGACGTTCTGATATTGCAATTATGCAAACGGTTGGAACATGGACAGTTAGCGTTAGTTTGAGGCGCCCTGTAGCAGAGTCTCATAACCTCACGGTGCTATTTGCAGAACCAGTGGCAAACCCGGCGTTGCTTACGTCGAAAGCAACACATCGAACCAATCCCAGGTGCCCAATAAGAACTTGATACCATAGCCAAGGCAGATGCCATGTTGGCTTTTCTTTCTCCAAGGCGGGTTCACGACTTTTCACCATCTGCAAGATAGAATCCGTGCTTCGCGTTGAAGTTAGGGCCTTAATTTGTTGCTGGTTTTTCTCCGATCTGACCAAAGCTTTTGACGGTGCATCAACATAATTTCCCGCAGAATGACAGTCTGCATTGAGTTCACGGGGTGCTTGTGGCCTTGGTCTCTTTCTCGCGTGAAATTCGTTGAACTGCGCGCGAAGAGTCTCACGCACTTCAACGACGCCGATAGCTCCTGAAGACGCTAAGAAGCGTTGTCCACAGGAGCTGTGGCGTTTCTCTCGAAATCCCACCTCCTCCCCACCATGAGATAGTGTATTTCTGCAACTACTCAGAAACAAATTGCTCCGCCAGGCCTGACCGGGTCACCGTAATCATCAAAAATGGTGCCAACTCTGTTTCCGTCGAATAATAAAGTACTTTCAGAGTCACTCCTTTTCTTTCGACCATCCGCTCCAACGTCTACCCCCACTGTATATTCACAACTTCATGAAAAACTTCCACTCCCGATGCTGAAGCTCTTCCGCGCCGCCCACCGTGAATTCTCTCGACAATTTCAATTCCTGCCAGCAGAGCTTAGCTTCCGTTACCGCTGTCTCGTGAAAAATGCAAAGAATTGCTAAGTTCCTCATAAGACCAAACTCATCAAGATTTCCTCACTGCAGTGGAAATGGCATCCAAAGTATGGCATCTCATCGAAATATTGTTTATGAGGTATAGAACCCATGACATCCGACAGCACGTAGAAAAGCATGTGCTTCCGAGTGTTGCTGAAAGAATTAAAAGAAAAGGTACGAATCATATCTTCGACTCTCCAGGCGGTTGTGTTCCGGAGTGTGTTGTAGCCGCCAACCTTAATCGCCTTCATTTCGATGATGTTTCCGATACTACATTTATTCCCAGACAAACTGAAGATAATCTCAGAAAAGCAGAGAGAACCAAATTGTTTTGTGATGCTTGATATCAAACGTTCCGATCCGCAATGGCTGCAGGCTACGACGATATGATTTGCCTTGCAAGACTCAGTCTGAATCTCACTGGCCTTCGTTTCTTCCGCAATCTGATCGCAAGTAGCAGTCTCTGAACGACTACGGAAAGAAATGCGCTGCCCAGATCTCATGTCCCAGCACCATTTACGGACTTTGCCCACGTTCTGGGTCATTCATTTCTTCTTGAGTAGAGTCCGAGGAGCCAGTATCTTCAGCAGCAGAAACAAAACTCGTTTTCCTTGAGTACTACGCATGACCTGAACCATTCGGATGTTGTCGTCAGTACACGTAATTTTATTACCTTCTTCAAAGGTATGAAAAAAGTGCTTCACGTCGTAGCGATCGAGAACAACTTTCAAAGTTTAATGCCCGTCCGAATTAGTTAGAGAAAGAATGAGATTTTCCTCCACGCCTACCCTCCGAAACTATAAATGTTTCCTTATCAACTGCAATCGGTTGTACAACTCCGCGGGAACTTTCGAGGCTGTTTGACACATTCCCTACCGCTTTGTTCTTTTATTTGATATAATTCTCTCTTGCCCTTCATTCACTTGATCCCTGTTCTTTTTTCTATATCGTCTTTGGCGTTTAGCACCTGCAGTGGTCGAGAACGTCTTACTTGGTCTCCGAATTACTTTGTGACTTGAAATGGGCTTCCACGGCGCAGCCGGGATTTCATCACAACTGTAGTGTTCAACACAATTAAATTTTGATCTCACGTCTTGTTCCAGATTCTGGGAGAAAGTAAACCTCGAAACGTGTTCTGAAACCACACTATACATCAGGAGTGGTAAAGCGTTCTTTTTTGGAGCACGGTGTGAGACCATTCTGGGTTCAATACTGTTGCACGCAGAACACACCTTTTGGGCAGGAGAATCCAGAGCGGCAAGAGATTTTCCGGTTAGCCACTGGCCCCATTGGATAATGTTCTCCGATGCATGTGTTCCGCACTCCATATGAAGATCGGCAAGGCACACAATGCACTTTACAAACAATGCAGATCCAGGGTTGGCTGCGTAAATACAGTTACCACGATGAAGTTCCTTGCATGAATTCATGGTTTACTCTGCCGCATGAAGAACTGGCAATATTGCTCTAGGAAAAGGAAACAGAACAAAATCAACGAAGCTCTATTTGTGCTCAGAGATATCTGAGGTTATCCAAACATGATTCACTGCAGTCCGCCTTTCTTCTCAAATCCTCTCTGGGTAGCTGGAGACCTCGAAATGAACAATTTTCAAAGCCACGATACTTCCAGATATCTAGATACCACACATGTGTCTCAGGCTTAATTAGGAGAACATCGATATGTTGGCATAGTTTCGATTATGGCTCCTATCATCCAAAGCCCCAGGTTCCCCTCTAGGTCTCGAGCCTCTTCTTCGGGATTTGAAGATGATTTCGTGCTCTCTGAGAATGCATCTGATCTTTGCACTAACGGTGAAGAAGCTTGACCGACCTACTGCTGGAAAAGAACTTCCTAAGGGGCGTTCCAGCAAAAGATTCGGTCTTTCCAATCATTCTTCATCTAAAAATCCGGTGATGGTTGCCAGCCAATCATATGATGCCTTTCCGGTGACGAATTCAAAAATAATTTGGACCATGACAACATTGCAGACTGTTTCCGATGTCAAAGGCGAGTTTCAACTACTTGGGTCTTGGAGCACTCACCTTCTCGGTGCTCCTGTCCGTCTGATGTCAAGCTCTCTTACCAGCACCGTCTCGTGCTTCCCATCAGCTGGTACCCGTCTGCAATTTCATGAATGCATCACACAACTCAAGTATTGTCAGAAAGGCTGAGGAAACGTAGTGTCACAGGGTTTTGACGGGTATTTATTACGGTTTCCTGCTCGGTCGTCTCTGGAGTACATCTTGAAACCGTCTCACAAATTTGGTCAAATAATAGCGAATCAGGTGAAACAGTTAATGACAATGCTTGTGTTCTAACAATTGATGACAGTTCGTAACCCGGCACCAAGCACTACACGTTATGTTCGAGAACCAACCGTCCGACCAATACACCTTCTATGCGTCAAAAAAGAATGTCTCTCGCACAACGGATCTTTCCAAAACAATGCACCAAATCGAAGAAAAGGTTTTTTCTTCTCCCTCAGATAATACTCTGGTACGCTTTGCTCCCTATTGCATTTCTTGTTTTCAAGTTTTCGGAGACCAAAGCACGTAAAGAGTTGGTGCAAACCATTGAATGCATATACTTACTGAGAGATTCACGTGCTACTCTTAGGTTTCTCTGGGGAAATCAGCAAGAGATATTTCTGCAAATCAAGACTTTTAATGGATGCCTTGCTTCAATTTTTGCACATCCGCAAGTTGGTTCGAACTAATATCCGTGATGATATATTCACTTGGAACAGGCTGACGTCTTGCTTTTAAAAGTACTCTGTCGAAGGGCAGAGCTCAAAAGAGGTAGAAAGAGACAGGAAAAACCTGCAAAAACCCCGAAGACCATTACTTGTGGTGTACAATTTGCAGACGAAATGAACGCAGGATATCGTCAGCAAATCAGATTCATCACATTTTGGTGGTGATGGGGGGTGACTAGTCCGCCAGGTGAAACAAAGTAGTCACGATATCGTTTTGGAACGTTTGTTCGCCTTCTTTTGTTACGACTTGGCGTTTTGCATGCTATGGAACACTTTCTGACCAGAGCTTCTTTCTTTTTCTGTACATCTCGGGATCGCCCTCCTCCTTCTTTTATCTCCTGACTGTGATTACCCTTTCCTGTATTGGTTCCGAGACTATCATTACATTTCTTCTCAACAATTGGAGCTTTTCTAGAATGAACTGAATTACACACACTCTTTGGAGAACGATTACTATCATCAGCTGTATAGGTTCTCCTACATTCCACCGCAGTATTTTTGACCTTCAGCTTCAGCAGTACTTTGGATGAGTGTCTAGGAAGCACATCATCCTCGGAAGAACAAGCTTTGTCCTCGTTGGGTGGCCGACGTTCGGTGGGTTCCTCGGACTCATCGTCGAAAACACGTTTCTGATCAGTGATTAAGAAACTAATTTCGTCATTTGGATGCGAAATAGACGCCTCCGATGGAGAGGTTCTCATGGTATTTTCAGTTCGAGGAGGCACATCTTCCTTGTTGAAAACCAGCGCAGTAGCCTCTCTCCTCGCTGCGGCCTTTCGATGACGAGTTTCTACAAGGCCCGATGCCCTTAACGAGTGACTGTTACAAGCTTTGCCGTGTGCCAATTGTGCTTCGTTGCCGTTTGACTGCTTTGATGCTGAATTTGCTTCCCGAAGGCAAGCTGTTCGTTTCCGTTCCCCCTTTTGGTTACAAAGTTTTCCTTTTACCTCCTCATACGCCGCCCATAGATCGGTTGTGGCTTGAACGTGTGGAAATTTGTCTGCAAGGTTCTAACATATCCTCCGAGGCTCTTTTTGGAACTCATACTTGCGTCGCGACATTGCCGTTTCCATTTCGTGAAATGAATACTTACCTTAAAACTTATGAAACAGTTTGGAGGACTCCAGCTCCCTCCCGGCAGCAGCAAGAAGGCGGAAAGAGTATGATTTTCCGGAGCATTGTATCACAGGCATTGCTGTTCTTGGGTTGCGCTCATTCTATATTTGAACTGCTTGTTTCAGTGTCTCTCCAATGTACACCTTCCCAGATTTCCCATCAGAGTGTGGGTGCATGATCACTCCGTTATGTATTTTGTTCATCACAAAACGTGCTAGATTGTTTCTGCAAAGTCCGTGCGTTCAGATCAAAAGATGAGTACTTGCAAGAGGCTTAAATTCTATTTGTTTCAAATTCAAAGTAGTGGAGAACGAAATCCTTGCCGATACAATCAGCCAAGGTGATGGTCATGGTTTGGAAGATGAAGAACAACTAGCCTTAACTTGATTGTAAGTACAGAGCGAAGGAGATTCTTGCCGCCGTTGTTGCTGTCGAGAACGCAAGGTGCATAACACTCGAGAAGATCAATTTCGGGGCTTTGAGGAAATGATTTCACCCCAGCAGGGCGTAGTGCCAAACTCTCGAACTTCTTCCACAATGGAAACGCGATAACGGTTGTCAAGATCCAGCGAAGAGTTGCAGAGATCTCTCACGTCTGTGAAGAGGAGAGCGACTGGGACCGAAAACTCTATATGTAATTCAATCCAACGATCGAAACGAAATAAGAAAACCCCAACCGAAAAGATGCAAAACGTACTTAACTTTGGGGTTTTCATCAGGAGTTGTTCTTGGCTTTCTTTTCTTTTTTGGAGAAGATACCGTAGTGATGAGTTGAACGAAGATGACGGAAGGTGGGTACAGATGCTTTCCATGCTATAATTTTCCTTGTCCACGGGGGAGAATCGTTCGAAAAGCAACAGCCTACAGACATTGGAGAGCAGCTTTACCTCTTCAAAGCAGGAATGTAGTCGTTCCAAAACCACCTTCATTATCATTGGAAGACTTCGAATCCAGTCATTCTTCATCTCGGAAAAGTTTAATCTACACGAAATCGAGCAGGACGCAGTCTGTGATACAGAGAAAGACAGCCATGAAGCATTAATTGCCAAAAAGGGGATTGAGCTGTCCCATGATGCATCAGCACAAGATAATGAAATATTCTCCCTCCAAACTACGTCAGCTATTGTCGATGAAGCGAATGCATTTGAGAACGCCAATTTACAAGAAAAACACAGCATTGATGAGCACATGCGTACGTATTCGTTTCGTTCTTTGATTCAACATGTTTCTGGAAGTATCCTTGGTTCTCTGAAAATTGTACGAAGCGGAAGTGCTCTTGAGGTCCACAGGCAAAGACAGGTAATAGAGAGCATAGGGGTGGACTCGGCCATGGAATAAAACGGAATCGATCAAGACCTCATCGGTACAGAGCAATCTGACATAGAGACGACCTCCTTGAGCGGGTATACTTTTAATGGTTCCGTGGTTCTGGACAGCTTCTCTAGTGACTTCCAAAATAATGGATCTCCTCTCCCATTATTACATTCGCGATTGAAGGAGTTCATTTCTCATCATTCATTTTTACTAGACTTTGCGATTAAGAACCCCTCTGTAACCAGGGGTATGATGGATGACCTTCTCGTACAGTATGGCGCTGTGTACAAATCATGGAAAGGCGTCAAGCAGGCACTTCTTTCCAGATCTGGCTTTTCAATTTGGTCTCATCCATATTGCTCTAAAGGCCACGAAGCGCTCTTATGACGCAGAGATGGCTCATTTCAAAGGTGCTCCTTCGAGAATTGCGCTCAAAACTCTGCTAAACTAGCCAAATTCTCATACATTGGAGTTTGGGAACGCTTGGAAGCACGAATGAGTTCTCTTACGGAAGGTCCTGTGCTGTTTAGATACATTCGAAGATGTTTGCGCTCTTTGGTTAATGCAGATAACGAAACTGACATGAAATACTCTGATATCGTCTCGAGATGCTTGTTCAAAGAGGCAATCCGTGAACTTGGCGGATTAAAAATGGTGCAGAATGACATATTCCTCAGCTTCTCAACGGATGGTGTCTCACCATTCAAAAGTACAGAGTATAGCTACTATCCTTGTATGTTGTTTTTCCTAAACTTACCGCCATCCGAACTCTTTAAGCTGAAGAATGTTATGCCTATCTGCGTTATTCCTGGACCCAATGCTCCTAAAGATCTGCTCTCTTTTTTGCGTCCAATGCTCGATGAACTTGGAAGAACTAAGGAAAGGGAGAACTGTAAGATTGTGGAACGGAAAGGAGGTTCTTGTAAAGCTTCATTTGCTTTTCATACTATCAGACCTTGCGGCGCTTGGAAAGTTTTGTAATCCTCGGGGATACAATGCGCTTTTTCCATGTCGTTACTGTATGATATCTGGAATCTACTCCAGGAAACAAAATCACGTTTACTATCCCAGCGTCGTGAAGGAAGAAGGGAGGATGAGATCCAGAACCTTATGGAATATGAACAGATTGCCTATGCGGTCCACGGAGCAACTCAGTGTGACCCAAGAGAAGTCCAAAACTTGAAAGGACGTGAGCTGGAGGATTAATGCAAAGGCATTGGTCTTTCGTCTCCTCTGGTAGGCGATTTAATCTACAGATCCTCTCTAGTATTGCCATTTCGCAGCTTTCCAATCGGCCTCATGCACTTATTGTTCGAGAACATTTCACCACACATGGTATCTATATGGTGCGGTGATGTGAAAGGTTGCGAGGATCTTGCGTATATTGGTTCAGTGAAAGCAAAAGCAGAGGTTGGTACCAGGTTACTTTCTGCAGGAAAAGGATTCAGTTCCAAAATTAGGAGGCCGAGGAGATTTGATGAGAGTAAGAAATGGAAGGCAACCGAATGGAAGTCATTTGTGCTAGAATTAAGTCTGGTGGTTCTCGTGGGCATACTTGCAAAGAACTTCATGGATGGATGGAAAAAATTTGTCGACCTTTGTGAACTTCTTTGAGGTTGGAGCGTAACTCAATCGGATGTGGATCATATTTATCGCCTTTCAAGAAAGTTCTTTCAGCACTTCAATGACCCTTACTACCAGAACAATTTTGAACGAGTCAACGTCTGCCGGTACGTGTATCACTTACTGCTGCACGTCTCGGACTCCGTACAAGACTGCGGTCCTTTGTCACTTGTGTCCCAGTGGGCTTTTGAGAACTGTGTAGGCGCACATAATCGTAAATGCAATGCTACTAATTTGTTTGCGGAATCTGTTGAGGAGGGAATGAAGTTTTACGAGTACACTATTTTGTATGCGATGAGAACGGAAGTTCGCATTCCATTGCTCGAAAACGAAGGGCAAGAGCCGTCTAACTTATTTAAAAGCCTGAACAACGATGTCAGCAAGCCAGGTCATGTGCTCAGACACCCAAAGTCAGTCCAAAAGCTGGACAAACTCAATGAACTTCATGGTTTGGACTTGAAGAAGCTTCTATGTGACTATTATGTTCGTTCAATGGAGGAGAACAACGACGCGCTGTCATCTTTCCAACTTCAGTGACGAGGAAGAGGTGTTTTGCTGGAGTCACCTGGTGGTCAGGCAATGTGGAAATGGGTACATGACAACCTTCATGGGATGCCGCAACCCTGGAACGAGGTTGGAAGAAGAAAATCATCGACGTTCCTGCTATACGGTTGGTATGTTTCAGGGAGTGTCAAATCGCGAGAAAGTCAAGGTCATGCACAACTTCTACGGTCGTATTCTATTCTTAATTGAGCATTAATTTCGAGGGAGGACAAGTATTCTTTACGTGGCAGACTAGGTAGCTCGTGCGCTTCGTTGGAGAGATCAAGGACAGCTGTATCGTCAAGGATACTACAGTGACGGGAAAGTATTCGAGAGTCCATCTGTGAAATGCGTAACTACAATATCTAATCAGATATCCATCGTGGAGCAGGAATTAATGCATAATGGGCGTACACAGAAGAGATCTTATTTCGTAGATGACATGCGAGATTTCTATTGGCATGAGAACCGAAAACGGGCCAAGCAGAGCGTGAAGACTTTCATTCTACTTCAAGGATTGCAGCAGTGGGAGCAGTTTGAAAACCATATTTCAAGAGCGAGTCGGTAGTAATCGATTTGATTTAATATACAGTTCTCGAAGCAGCCAAGCGAAGATTGCAGAGATCAGGGCACGACATGAATGCTAGAAGCAACGGAGATACAATCGTTGGGATTGTAGTTCGTGAACGTCGCTGCAAGTGTGGAACAAAAAGCTCATATGTGAATAATCAAGCTTGAAGAACGGTATGAGCCCTACAAGGTGGTGAAGAGTGTATAAAAAGATCTGAAAAGAGGTGGACGTGGCGGAGAAGGAAAAAAGGTGGTTATGATTCTGACGAAGGCAATGGGGGAGACGTAAACGATAGCAGTAGTCATGGCCGTGACGGAAACGGAGACGATGGAAGTGGTGAGAACGATAGCAGGGCGGTCGTGGCGAGCTTGAGAATCGATGGACTATGTATAGTCTGTAATTTGCAACAGGATATTCAATCCTGATGCAATGGATAACAAAGAGGTCGTAGTAATACGGCATTCAACTGTTCGAAAAGATATCTATTGAACTTCAACATTTGTTCAATTTTTGGAAGATTAGAAAACAGTCAAGCTATTCAATACGTCATGAGTGCTCATTCGGATGCTTTGAAATATGTGCTCAAATCAGGGCTTTCAGATTTCTCCATTACGATGCAGTCATGCCTATTGGTTTTATGTTGAAGTTCAGTACTGAAGTGTGTGATGTTCAATAAACCAGTGCGTCCCTCACTACATGGCCAATAACCATTCATTCGCTGCCTGTCACAATTTCGTTACTCTCTAATCGCCAGAAGGAGCATTGAAAGCTCTATTGTATCGGGCATAGGATGGATTCAAATCTAATCAAATTAATAAGAAGTACTTTTTATTGAAATACTACCATATCCTGCAAATGAAAAAGTATTGAAATAATAGCGAATGTTTTCCACCTGGGATACATTCCTTGGATGTGTTCTGGTAACACTGCAAAAATATCGGCTGACGCAGCCAGACCATCGACTGGCAAGGAAACTCGCTCCGGTTCCAACCAAACCCACTTATATGGGGGGTCATATCCAAAACTAACGTCCTCTTTCTCTACAGAAAACACCGCTTCGAAATAGCTTCAGCGGTAGGATTCCACTCCGATATCTTGAAAAAAGCTGGTCACCAGCGATTGAACACCGCTTCTCTCTCCTGACGTCGAATGATATGAAAATAAATGCGCATCATGCAGGCCACTCAGCCCACCTGCCAGCTTATGCACGATGTCTCAAGCAGTCTCCGCTTACTAAGACGCTGATTTTGTAGCTTACTTGCACAATCTGGTTGCCTCGTTGCATCACCAACTACGCACTGTAGGGGAAGCCATTCCCACTCGTCCATCGTACCTCAGTGCACGTCTATGTTGTTGTCTTTTTGTAGAGACGCCTCAAACCATTTCCTTGTTTTCCGACAGGGCAGACTTATCCTCTTTCGTCGAAGTCAAGAGTTCTTTTCTCGATTTATCCAAGTTAAGCAATCGTCTTTGGTGAGTTTCGCTCACCAATTCATCCTGCTCTTCCTCCAGTTCAAGCGTCGCACACCAGGTCCCGGTTATGTCCGCCATTACTAGAGCTGCGAGACGCTGGATGGCAAGCTCAACCGTAGGTTTGTCCTTTGCGCGCATAACACCCAGAAAAGTAGTGATGCAGTCGATTATTTTGGCCAGTGTGGCCGCTTCGCGCTTATTTCGACTTCCACTCAAATGCAGAGCTTCAGTCCAAGCAGAGACTGTCGGGTAATTGTTCAAAGCTTTCTGCAAAATTTTCTCTTTTTCTGGAGAGTCCACGAGAGCCACCTGATTCGAGAAAGGTCGGCGCACCAACGTCTTACAGAATCGTTTATCAGACTTTTTGGAAGTCGAAGAAGAAGGTTTTGTACTCGAAAAGCGCTCTTCTGAGTCCGAAGTTCCACTTGCTTCAAGGTCGTCTTTCACTTCAACCTCTACGCGCCTGGTTCGATTCAGAACTTCCAATAAACTTTTCTCTTTGCTAGTCTTCTCGGATTTCAAGCTTTGAAGCTCCTTTTGAAGAGAAGCATGCTCTTTGCGTAGTTCATCACGGTCCTTTTTACGGTCGCGTTGCATCTTCGATAGAGCTTGCATTACTGACGCCAAGTAAATGTCTTCACGATAGTGTGGCGTACGGGATGATTCTGCGTCGCTTCCGTCATCGCTACTGCTCTCCGAAGAGGATTCCTCTTCAGTTTCCTCCGCGGTCCTTCCTTTCTCAGGGGTCTTCTCCTTGCCTACTAAAAGATAGATCCCGTCCTTGACTTGCAGCAGTATGGCGTCAACGTATTCTCCTTCAGGGATTCCTTCAACCTCCTTCCGCGAAGCGTTAAGCAGTGTGACTTTGCTCTGCTTGCGCTCCCCAAGGTATTCGGCAACCCGCTGAACAAATTCTGCCCTGAATAGTTCCAGCACATGTTCACGACTGCCTTTGAGTCGAGCACACAGTCGCAATCAAATGGTCGGTGTTGTTGTTGTATCAGGTCTAACCTCATCGAGCGGCTAGCCGAGACCACTCCGAGGCCCACTTTATCCCGTGGCACAGGTTTGCGCTTTTTAGGAGGGCTGGTCTCGACTGCGCGCTGCCTTAAATAAGGCCAGGCGTCACCTGGTGCTCTCTTGGATCATATGTCAGGCCTCGTACCTGGCAGTCCCCTGAGACGAGCGGCACCACGCCTCAGTTACTACTGCTCGGGCCTTTGCACCACAAGTCCATATTACCAACACCAGCACCCTTATAGAAACCAGCACAGACGCAACACCCACGCCTGCTGACCCTCTGTCTAACTCTCTCTTTTATTCTAACCATTCTAGGTTCACCGAAGCCACTGATTAAAGAAACGTCTTAGGCCACGCCAGTACGGCGATTTGAAGGACCAGAGGCACGCATCGCGCCATAACTAGACAGCGGCCGGTCACAAGGAGATCTACTGAGATCACGATTAAGGACCGCTATATACTGTTTCCAGGTCTACTGCCTAGCCCTATAGCGCGATCTCCCCAACAAGTGAGGATCGCCACCTCTGGAGCTTATATCCTTAGAAATTTCGTCGAACCTATGACTTGAGGCTCCCCTGATTGCCGAGACCCCAATTGAAAGAAATAGACCACATCCAACATCCGTCTTAGCCTAGGTCGGGTGCACTACAGGTTCACCTTTTCCGGGATGCAGACACAGAACGCACTCGTATCCTGGCCCTTCGACTAGAGAAGTCCGGCCTCCTCTAGTTGCCCCTTTGTACAGCTTTCGCTGCCCCGCCGACACCAACGTGGAGGTAGGGACTCAGATTCACGTCAGCAGTAGTCAAAGCGTCACAGGATACTCCACTCAGAAATAGCATTACCTACCTTTTCACTCGGTAATACCAACATTACCTTTATGTTCCGCTGGCATCTGGACACCAGCCATTCGAGACTTAGATATGCCGTCGTCTCTTCCAATTCCTTGATGTGGCTTTCGCGCCTTTATTTTTGTACAAACTCTGTTTTCCATGGTCTGCTTTCCACCTAGTTTCTAGCACGATGGCATGAAGTGAGGTCAAACACCGGAGCAGTATGAAGGAAAGCGGAGAGAGCGTCGCTTGAGTCCTCGGTGTAAACCAGAGCTCCAACATCCAACGATGCGTCGAAGCAGAGAATTAACTGTGATTTTGGCTTGTTAAGGTTCATGACTGATAGTGGAAGGGAATGCGCTAGTCTCTGTATTTTCTCTAGCGCTTTGGACTGTAACACTGATGAATTCTTTTTGTTTCCCTGGCTTTCTAAAAACCGATATGTGTAAAGCAGAGTGAAGAGAAACGGTCAGTTTCCAAGAGTCCTACAGACCAATTAGCCAATGGTTGACTCCACTAACTTCATATTGATTTCTTCTAAGAACTGTAGGGCACGAGCTTGGCGTATTGCTTTCAGAATCTTGGTAAAATCTGGGTCTGCAGTGCGTTGTGTGAGGTCTATCCTCCACACTATGAAGTGGATGATCTCTTCATATAGTTCTTCCAGAGCCCATGACTTGCTCACTTTGATCGGCAGCGAGAATGCTCAGCACCTATCGTAGCATAGCAATTGAAAGGTACATATGTCACGTGCCCTTCAGTCGTTGAAAGTCAGATTGACATCATCTATGATTTCCAGGCCAACCACGTCACCTGGATTATGGCAAATAGAGTTCTTTGACTGCGAAAGCCACAAGAGAACGGGAAGAAGGCGTGGACAGTGCTGGTGGCGTAAGAAGAGTTTGAAAGCTTGTTTTATGATGTTTTGGGCTTTTCTGTAGGTGATAAAGACTGCCCACTTGTACCCCATTGGAATTGTTGTCTGAAGAGGTCTTAGTACTGTGAATGGATCCGGGGTCATTTCTATTTCCTGGGATATGGATTGTAAAAGGTCCTGAAGGAGCTCAAAACCATATAGTGATTCAAGAGGAAAATGCTTTTCCATTTCTGAAGGGAGAGAGCTATATTGTTGAACAGGTTATCAATTTCAAAATAGAAAGCCCGAAGCACGCCGTCTGATGAATTGTACTTTGTGGACACGTCTGGGTAGAGGAGATAAGTGTATGGGGGGTCTGGAAGCATTCGGTTCTGCCATTTTGGCCAACTGATTAGGCGATCGTGGCTGTGGTCTTTGGTAACGGCGAGGGAGAATATGGTTATCTTATCCGCAAGGTTTCTGTAGGCCTGGCATTCTCTTTCAACTACTGACCAGGATATAATCCCTGCCATATGAGCTTCAGAAAGGATGTTGGTGTATTCGGGTCGGGGTTCAAAGATTGTGCACCTCGGCGTTGGGGTATCTGGCTTGGGCCTCTCGCGGACAAGGCGCTCGAGATCTTCCCACGTGAACGTCAAATATTTTGCACTGGGCAGAAGAGTCTCCCAGGAGATTGTTTTGCGTTGCCTGCTTGCCGTGGGAGGTCAATGCAACTTGCATTGAGAAGGGAAAAGTTTCCTCTTGGTTCGTTTTGACGGCTTGAGATTGAAGAGAACTCTTGGAGTATAGTACTCCATGGAGAGTCGCAGTGTGGGTCATTTCCAGGCTCATCAGGCATTTTGTGCTCCTGGGAAACATATGTATTGTCAGGAAGATAGGCCAAAAGGTACCCGAGCCACTTTTTCACTCTGTACGAGATTGAAGAGAACTCTTTCTGCGCCTGATAGTTGAGGTCGGACTGGTTCATTTCTGTGGTCTTTGGTTCATGATGCAGATGATTTAGACCCTCATATTTTTGATATAGCACGGACCGATGCAGTGAAGGGTGGTTCTCTGTTTGGGAATCGAAAAGCTTCGTCTTCTGGGATTAATGATCACTTTTTCTCGTTTGGACGAGGTTGGTACCCTAGATACCTTCGCAAACGCTGGTGGGAGCTTCGGTTCTTTGAAGTTTTGAAGCATTCATTGTCTTCACCTCGCATGCCAACTGCCTGTTGAGTTTGCTCTCGAGCTCTGGAAGGAGGGCTTGATTGGAGAGGTATGTTTCAAGGATTGGAATTGCCACTCTCCACGCTTGGGCTCTGGTTGCGTTCTTTATTCGTATAGAAAATTCGACAAATATCAGCAGATAGAAGGGTCTGAGTGCCACTTCGAGCCAAGCGCATAACTCTAGCGCTGTCTACATAGTGTCGTGCTGGAGCAGGCAGAGGTGTGTGATTCGTGACAGTGTGCAAGCTTCTGCTTCGGAGGCCATTAACTCCCCGTTTACACCGCGTGGGCACTCCATTGTGGCGACGGCTTGCTCCACATTGGAACCCTTACGCACTGAAGATTAAAGAATGGACCCTCCTAGAAGCTCGTTTGCGTTGATAGTTGGGAACGTCAGCCCTTTTCCGGAGTATTGTCCGAGATTTATCGGGCGCTTCCCGCTGTCTTTACCAGTTTTGTCTACAATTGTGACGCATCCGACGGTAAGACGTTGCTTTTTGGTTGAGTTCTCGATTTATGGTGGACTAAGCAGAAAGTTTTCAAATTCTGGGAGCTTGTTCATGTTGTTGGCACTACCATCAGCCTGTGGGAGGTTTTGGGATCTGGCACTGAGAACTCGGAAAACGAAGACGGCACAGCAGAGCATTCAGATGATTCAAAGGGGGAAGAAGACACAGCAGAGCGTGAAGATTTTGTAGATACTGGTGACACCCAAACGGTTATCTGCGAGGCTGTTCAGTCGTCTATATCTACAGTTCAGGAGAACGCTGGGGGTCTACTCTTTCTAAAAGAGATTCAGTCTATCGGCAACTGTTTTGGTTATGATAGTTTTGTCAGAGACTCTGACTACGATAAGCCAATTCTTCGGGATAGCATCGCCAGTCATCACAGCAGTGTATACAATAATGGCATTTCTGATCGTATTGTTGAGGGGCAGAGGATTCTGAAAAAAGCATTTCTGAGATGCTTGGAGAACAGAATAGACCCAAACTGTTCCTTTCTTTTCGTCATAAGGACAAGAATTGGTGATTTGAGACGGGGTGGATATGACGGAAAGGTGAGAGCTTATCTGTGCGAAATGAAGAGTGGGTGTCATAACCACGGCCCAAACTTGAGAAAGATGATAAATCATTTGTCACCAAAGCCTCAAGGAAATGAAAGCAGAGCTGCACATCCAGCTCAGAGATATTTTATGTTTATGAAAAAAGAAATATGATATCTTCATCAAATCGAAAGCCTTGCGTATCATCGGGTACACCAAACATGGGTCAGTGGACAAATATGGGTCGGTTTAACGATTAAATTTACCCACATTTCCAAAGCTGAACACATCTCCGGCTCTTCGAACTACTTCAGCTCCAAAACGGCTCATATGAATTCAAATCTGACGACTCCATCAGATTCGTCGCGCTTTTCTCTATTGAATGACGACATCTCGTGTCTCTAGGCTGTTGTTCTGCTCCCTAACACCACTGAAGCCAAGCCCAGTTTCAAGCATTTGAGTATTTCATTCATCAGTAGCCGTCATGCCGAAAAACCGCATCACCGCCCCAAAACAACGCGCTGACCGCCAGAACTACGCCAAAGCTCTCCCCAACCTTCGTAGCTCCTCCATCTCCATCCAAAAATGCGCGCTGGCTCACAATCTCCCGTAATCCTCTTTGCAGCGTTTGACCCAGCGCGAGAATCACAACACGCCGACACGAGGCAGAGGCCGCAAAACAATCTTCAAAAGTGAAGAAGAACAATTTATCAAGGCGTCGGTGCTCTCCTTCTCGCACCGTGGTACGCCTCTCTCTCGAAATTGTTTGATGGACTTGTTGCAACATTATGTCCGCTCGTTGCCACAGCAACGTAAAACAAAAGTGCCGTTCAGAAACGACAGACCAGGTGATGGTTTGGTTCGGAATTTCATACGGTGACATCCAGACCTCTCTCTCAAGCGCAGGTCCCAACTGCGATAACCCCGTCAGCTCGCTATGTCGCCAACCAACCTCGCAAAACACTTTGCCAGGCTAAAGCAGGTGTTCAAATAGTACAAGATAACCAAACCGAAACAGGTTTTCACTATCGACGAAAGTGGTTTTTCAACGAGGACTGCATCCTGATCCCGCGCAAAAGCAGTATTTGATGCAAAATGACGAAGCAACTCCGTTGAGCTGAACTGGGCGGCGAACGCTCAACACGTCACTATGATGCCGGTAGTCTCCGCAGGTGGCAGAGCATGGAGTCTACTTGCTGTGTTACCAGGAAAGCAAGCCAAGTTTAGGAAGAGACATGGCGGAACCAGAGAAACACCTTCTACGTTTCTGCCTCCCACTGCCTATTGTGTGTATAGAGAAAAGGCTGGAGTAGATACCGATATTTTCTACCACTGGGGTGAAAAGCTTGTGGAAGAAACTTCACTTCTGCGGAAGAGACATCGGAATATCATTCTGGCACTGGATGGATACGGGGCGCATTGTTCTTACAAAGTTCTGAAACTTTTCAAGGACAACAACATCGTCGTTGTCGGACTACCGGCACATACCAGCCACCGTACGCAACCTCCTGACTTTTCGGTTTTCTCTCCATACAAGACTGCGTTTCGAAACGAGCTAAACAAACGCACCATTTTTGTGAAAGATGAGACTAAGAATGACGTCTACACCATATGCGAGCTTCTTACAAATGCCTTCAACTAAGCAGTAAACGTTCAGAACATAACGAGTGGGTTTCAGGCATGCGGACTCTGGGACAACCGAACCGGAGGCATTAACGCTGACGTTATCAAGGCTACGGACATTACCAATCTGGAGGGAGCAGAGTCTCCGTCAGCGGCAATTAAGACCTATCACGATCTGGTTCAGTCATTTTCTGCTTCTGTCAATCTGTTGCGTAGTGATGGAGACGTGTTAGTGAACAGAACCCTGAATAGAACTACTGGGTTATTATTGACAGAAGAGAGAGTACTTAAGGAGTTACGAGAGCGCGAGGAGGAGCGTAGACAAGCAGAAAAGGAGTAAAAGGAGAGAGCGTCACAGGTGGAGGCAAATCGTTGGGCAAGGCAACGAGAGCTGGCTAAGAAGCAGAGGAGGCGTGTTCAAGCTGAAGTAGAGAAGCAAGCGCATCTTGCCTGGCTTGCACTCCGCGGTGAACGAGCCAGGATTCTAGCAGCAAACCGTTCAGTGCGCCGTAGCACTGCAAGGCTACGTGCACGTTCTGGTGGTGCGGTTACCTCGGATTTCCATTGAAATTGGTTTTTAAGGACGCTCGGGGCCCTCAACAGATGTTATATAGACAAAAAGTACCGTAAGAGGTATAATAACTTTTGCCGAGTTGGCCCGTCATGGCAAGGATGTGGCACATGACAAGTTATTATGAGTTGTTGCATATACATAGTATGCATAACTAGGGATTATGCGCGGAGCCTAATTGTCTATAAAAGCCTGAGGTCGGCGGCCTCCAAGCCAACTCGCGCCAGACCACTTCTCTTCCCTTTGGCGACCCCAACCTTCTCTTAAAACTCTCTGCTTCTCCTTGACTCCAACACTATTGTATCCTACTTTCCGTCCATAACCGTGCAAAACGGTCTCATGCATATTCTGAGTGATTCGAATGGCTCGGTCTGGTACGAGATCCACCGTCGTATTAGCTCGCTCCAATCTACGCACTAGACCTAAGATTTTGGTCATGCGCGTACAGTAAAAACTTGTGTATCCATATTGTGCTAGACCTAAGTTTGTGGTCACGCATTTGTTATCACCATTGTTCTTCTCTACCGCTGTTAGTGGGGCCCTGTTCTGTGTAAGCTTTTATCATCACCTATTTCCACCTTGTCTTAGTCGTGGCCGTGCATTTCGTGTGCCTGTCGCTGCAGTACTCAAGTTGCTATTAACCCTTTTCTGTCTACAATCTATTGGCATTGCACGCCAGAGACGGTACTCTCGAGCTACAAACATATTTTCAAGTTACTCTCCGGCAAAGAAGGGTACTAAAAGGGCTGTTGTCGTCCCAGTCAGTGAAAATGCGATTTTCATTCTACAAGTGGGGCAGTATGATAAATTTTGAAGTTGTCCGCCTTTCTGTTTCCCTCCAAAACCCCTTCTTCACTGTACCCGTAGGTCAGCGTTTCCCGCTCTCATCGTCGTTGCGACATCATGTCGGCATCAACTCGACCTCAAGATCGCGACAAGTCCTCCACCGTGCCTATTCCACCCGATGCCATATTAACCGACCCTCTGACCCCCCTCCACGTCCTCTTCAACAGTAATGGAATCTTGGGGAAGGGTTTCAGCAGACCCCTTCCCGACCGGAAGCCTATATGATTCCTCTTGTTTTGCTTGTGGCTTGTCCCATCCTCGTCGCCCGAGCCTCAAGGTCACTCTTACACCAACACAGATCCGCAATCGTTCCTCAGTTGTCACAGGAGATGTTTCGAACGCTTTTCTCCGTCTTGATTGTACCCAAAATCAGACAGTATTGTTGTGTACTTTTTCCCGTGACAGCCAACTAGGCTGGAAAGTGGTGTGCAATCCGGGAAAGTATGGCAAATGCAAGTCAGACAGTGCCCTCAAAAGCTGGAACACAGGGTGTCAAGGTACGAAAATGTCGAGACCCCAACGAAAATGCTCAATATATTCAAGTTTACTGCGCAAGATGGATTCTTTCGCGCTTCCACGGTCACAACGTAACCCGAGTAGAGATCTGACATTGTTAAACCTGCTTTCGACGGATGATTCATCTGTAAAGGATTGTTTCATCTCGGAGTTTTCAAGGCTCTCAGGTTGCGATCATGAATCTGCACGATTCTTGCTAAAAGATCCCTGTGAAGTATTTCTGTGCTATCTGCACCTTAATTCCAGTAGATATGCACAAAAGGCAGCTATGAGAAAGTTTAATGAGTTAAATAGCGTATTCGATGCGTGTGGGTTTCGAAAACGAGGATGTTCGAGCCCAGACTACATGTCCGAATCACGATTGTGGAAAATTCCGTTTGTTGACGTTCAGAGTCCCCGTACCTTGGAAATATTCTCCGAACTGGAGGATGCGGTCACCTATCACTCTCACGGAAGATTACATGCTGCGGATGTAATGGGTAAATTCTGCTGCAGGAGTTGTCACTACATTTTAATGGAAGGGAAGCAAGGGGTGCGCCCCGCCAATTCACTTCAAACTCTGTCGTCACACACCGATCTTTTTGTTCTGAGGTGTATGCTTTTTTCACTTGCCAATCCAGCACAGGCGAACAGGTCCCCCTGCTAAATGGAACGCTACCTGCAGCTATGTCAGGTGTTGCCGTGAGGATGAGGGATAGTTGCATTCGGTCGCACCTAGGAGGTGAGGATGGCGTGCGTATGCTTCGTTTTCAAGATGTTTTCCGCAACAGAAAAGTAGTTATTTCGCAGAGTCGTGATACGACAGATGTCCAGCAGAATATTGTTGGCCGCACGTTCGAAAAGAGAATGGAGCCGGTTCTTGCAGGCTTGAGGTGGTCTCGAGAGAGCAGTACCTGTTGGTTCATGAAAGGGAAGGAACCAGGCGGAGAGGTAACTAGAAGTTCACCCTCTAATGTCAATGTATTGACATGTGTGAGGAAGTTGTACCGATTGCCCAGAGGAAGCAACACGACGCGACAGTAAGGCTCAGAGCGATGCACACCTTCCTCAAAGCGATGCAATATGGACGTTATCAAGTTCTTATCAAATGGAGGGTTACCCGCAGCACCTTCAACTGTACATTCCTTATCCTCCCACGTTCCACGTGCACCAAAATCATAGTCTCTTTCGTCCTTGCTGCAGTAAGACCGCATTATCCCACTCTCATTAAAACAATCAGCAAACAGCTCCGTTTTTACATCGCATGTAAACAACCAAAGCTTGTACAGACTCGAAACGGTTATCCAGGTGGTAACAATATCGTTTCTTGCGTTTTTTCGAATGAGAGCATCCACCAACGCGGTCAAAAACGAAGCACAACCCTTTCCAGGCATCACACAGTGTACACTTTCGTTGAGAAGCGAGACGCCCTCTTTTTCCAAGATGGCGTATGAATCAGGGCGGCACTGCTTGGAGCTCTCGCAAAACCTCTTCTACAATCGCTTAGACAAATCTTACGACAGCAAGTACGTTCGTGTCTGAGATTCATCACAGACAGGTATGAATAATCGGTAGTAGCTGTACTCACCCCTCTGTCCACGAATAGATTGCCATACAATAGAAAACGAAACGTAGCTACGGAAAGGCACATCCACGTGCCCCAAGAGCACGGTTTTTGACCTTCTGGTTTCAATATTTGTAGTGAATAGCCACACGACGCGCGCTCCACCCAGTTGAATGGGTCAAAACGGATGTTAGGCAGGAAGAGTAGAAACAATTTTGGAGCTTTGGAGCAGAATGGTAGATTGTGCGAGGAGTGTCTGTACCGGCTATGGGGTTGTTGATGGGCCGGAAAAACGCAATACTTGCACAAACGTCGCAGGAAGAGATGGAAAACAGAGGTACATAACTTTGTGAGTGCCATGGACTGATTCATTCGAACTCGAACGAACCTGCAAAACATTGGCTGAGAGCGGAAAAACGAGAACTCTTTTCGCAGTTAGCCGTTTTCTTCCTCAAGCCGAAAGTGGCGAGACGAGCTCAGCTGACATCCCGTTAGACGGAAAGTGCCTTAGCTCCTCGACACATAAATAACAGTTATTTTTTTGAATGCCCTTTTTTTGCACACTGTGCATGGTTTTGCACGTAATTAAAAGAAAACAGGCGGTTGGTCACCGACTGGTCCGGTGTCGTGAGATCGTGCAACATGACAATCACAAATACAATGACACGTATGTAGTCAATCAAAGATGTCGCCCGTAGCGTAATTTTGAGAAAGAAAGTAGATTTTGGTGCTTGATCTTGGTACATTGTTTTCTCTTTGAACATATCGTTGTAAAGCTTCAGCAGTGTTTCTTCGTTACTGTGTGCCATACAGGTTTTACGACGTCGAGCGGGATTGTTAACACCTTTGCTCTTTTGGCAGTGCAATTCTGTCTTTTTCTTTGCACTGGATTTGGAGCATTGAAACACAAGGTGCTCTCTCTGCGTAAGTTTTCCTGATTTGCACTTGATTTGCTTGTGCTCTGTGCGAATGAACTTTGTGAGCACGTGAACGACCTGTTTTGGGGTTGGTTTTGGTGAAAGAAAGTTCATTTTGACACTCGTGATTGCTTAGTCTGTTTAGTGGTCAGTTTGTTTAACTTTGGCTATGAATGTTCTTGAGGTTGACGGAGAATACTGATCAATGCTTGGGATCACACGACTTCTTCAAAAGAAAGATAAAGTGGAGGTGTCGCAAGTCATCTGAACACTGCGATTCCCACATACAAGTGCAAACTAATACCGTTGCAAACCCGTAAGTTCGTGGAACTGCGCGGTTTGCAGAGATGCAGAGACCCATGGTTAATTAAGAGAGGGTTCAAATAGTTTCTTCGAGCCTTGACTGCTTAGAGTTTCGAATGCGGATGACTATTCTTCTGCATGAGTGACTGATGCCTTGCTTCTGGTTCTTGCTCCGATCGTTTTCTTATCCTTGTCAGCCGGAAGATTTTTTCCTTCGTGAAGTGTTTCACTTGTTGGCGTCGAGGAACGAGCTCGTTTTCTTGTGGTTCCTCTGCTCACTATTGCACTCTTTTCTGCCCTGGAGCTCTTGATATTGGTAGCCTTAGCAACGTGCGTAGGCGTTGATTCTTCTTGAACTGATGGGTCCTCTTTCTTCGTGGCTATCTCTTCGGAAATGCGCACCTCAGCCTGTGTCCGGCTACTTCTAGGCCGGCTAGTTTTGACGTTTGGTTTGCGTGTTTTCTTAGTCTTCATCCTTTTCTTCGATGAAGCAGATGGCTTCGTTACCCATTCAGAATCCATGTCTTCAGCCAGTGAAGAATCGATACTCTCATGATCTAATGGTAGCCATGTAACTATTCCTCCATCAATTCCCACAGCGATCATGTTGTCCTGAATGCTCACATCAACTCGAGTAACCACAATAGCCTGGTGGTATGAGTCACCAAAAAGAGGTTTATCTGTTCCATGGGGCCCGACGACCTTTGTCTTTTTTCTGAAACCAGAATGACTCCTTCCATTTCTGGGATCTACGCCCTCGCGATCAGAAGAAGTGCCCTTATTCCTATCTTGGGCATCTTCGAAACTGCCACCAAGTGTTAGATGCATTATATCACCTTTTTCTTTTGCTTTTGCAGGACATTTCTCAACGCACCATCTCAGAAGCTGTCCAACCCTTGTGCGAGAAATTGTACACTGATCCTGATCGGGCCACAGAGGTCGAGGAAATGAGATCTCGTGAACGATACCTTCACATCCACCAGTGTATAAGATTGTGCGGGAACCTTTCGGTGATGGCACACTGATAGATTGCATGGTCCGAAAAGAGCTTCCTTGCACGTATACCCTCCTTACTGGATGCTTTGCGTTGAAATTGTCCGTTCCTCGGAGCCTCACAACTCGCAAGTACCCAGTATCACCCCCTACAACAGCAACGTTTGGCTCCGCCATGGACATGCTAAGACTCCCTGCCAACCCTTCCGCATTCTGTTCAATAGTTGCGACCGGATCTCTGATATCTCGAAGCCGAAGAACGCAAGATATCCCTAACGTACAGAAAAGTGACGGATTTAGCCACTTCATATCACTCACAATTGACTCTTGAGCTGGGATAGTCCACTTAGGCCATATAGAACTGTCTGAAGAAGCTTCATATACTTCCACAAAACCGTTGACTGATCCGACAAGCAGGCGAGTTCCATCCAAGGACCACTCCAAAACTCGAACAGGTCGACGAAGAAAAGGTTTCTTGTGTACTCTTAGCAATGTCTTCGAGCACGGCAGAACTCGCACTTTTCCAGTCAACGAGTCATAGCCCGAGGAGGTTTGCGTTACATTCTCGAAAGTTGAAATCAAGATACATCCATCTCCTAGAGCAGCTGCGAAGGTCCCACTCCACCTGTTTGCAGGTTCAGCTTTCACTCTCCCGGGCCTCCACTTGAGATCCCACGTACAGTCTCCATTATGCGGGATAACACCCAAGCATGCTGCACTAGTACCAGACATTCTCCATATTTGGATATGAGCTGGTCCGCTGTATGTCCTAAGGACTTCATGAAAAAGCTGCTCGGATTTGTGAGCGGCAGTGGCAAGAATCCCTCGGGCTGTCGGATGCCATTTCAAAACGCTGACGCGTCCCCCAGTAAAAGCGATCCCACCTTTTCCGGGGAGGGGCAAACTCTCGAACAGCTTTAGTCTTCCGAGGACTTTTTCCTTTGGCAGGTCTCTATGAGATAGCAGGAGCGGGTGCGAGTACTTCGACAACTCGGAGCACTGAGAAGTTTGCTCGGAATCCATCAATATGTACCAGGCTCAATACAATTGAGGAAATCAACCCACAGAAGTTTTTGTTTCCTCTTTGTACCGCTCTCTATTCAACCTGGGGACCGCTAAGGTTCTGCAAATACCTTGATGTCTTAGCGGGGGACTGCTGTGCGAGCTGAAGCTAAAGCGTAGGCGTTGAACAGGAAGCAAGAAAAAGAAATTTGAAATCAGAAGTGTAGCGAAATTCGCGGTAAAGGGTTAGCATCGCTACTATCCTCGAGCGAAACACCGGTCAAAGATAACGGCCAGTGTGTTCTCCCAGCCGCGCGCTATTGCATTCCTGAACTAGAGGTGGAGTACAGGAGACGCGGAAACAGCTGAGAGACAAGTCAAAATTTTCTTCCAGCGAGCTGACATAGGACCCTGCACATCATTCAAGTACGTGTAGAAGATTCTTGAAGCATACTTTATCGCAGGAATTGCCTCCCAAGTCACTATCTACTCCATACGTTTTGCCGAGCATTTCGTAACTCATGATTTGCAAAAGTCCGACGCTCGCACCCCTCTTGCACCTTGCTGCTCATGGAAGTAATTGAACAACAACGCTTGCACTGTCATTGCAGACGCCCTGTATTTTTATCACTACCACCATACTCTCAACGCATATTCGCTCTTAACGACGCAACGGTATCGCTACTAAAATCCCCAACCTTTCACTGGTATACCCCAGTTTTCACATATGGGCGAATCTCCTCAGGTATGAAGCTAACGTCTGGTTCATTCGGACCATGGACGTGGTACGTCTGCCCATCGTCCGCGAGAACGCATGTCTGCAATGAACAGTAAGCAATGTAGGGGACTGGACCAGACCTAGTCAACCCACGAGCGGTGAATTCGCAAGTCATACCATGAGCAACCAGCAAAATGTTGCCGGTATACTTTGATGCCAACAGTGTTGCTGTTTGCGCAGATCTCGCAATGACACGGTCCCTGGTTTCCGGGTAGTCCGGAAAGACAACTGGAGTATGTGTTGTGTCAATAGACGGAAACTTTGCCTTAAGAGTATCAATCGGTAACAACTTCGGGCTCCTTGAAAACCACTCACGGTGCAACCATTCGCTTAAACCCGGTTCTATCTTGATCGGTAAACCAGTAACTTTTGATACTTCATTTGCCGTTTGCACGGTACGCAAAAACGGGCTGCAGAAGATGTGAGAAAGCCGTTTGTCTGAGAGATGTTGCCCCAGTGAATTAGCTTGTCGCAGGCCAACTTCCGTCAGGAAAGGGTCATGTGGGCTATCTGCTTGCTGCTTCCAAGATTTGTCGACGTGATCAATTCTCTCGCCATGTCGTGCGATATAAACGACTGAAGATGTCATCTTCATTGTTTCACACGGTAGAAAGTTTTCTGTCCGATAGTTGTCCAGTCCAACACAGTTTATTCTAGGAATATTCCTCTATCCGCACGGTTCAGTGGTCAGCATAGGCAGCGAAATGATAATTAGCGTACAACCGGTAGCCTCCCAACCCTTAACATCTTCCTCTGGTACGAAAGAGACTCGCCTTTTTTTTGGTTTCCCAACCACTGGACTCACGTCCTTGTTGGCAGCAATTTGACGTTTGTGGTTGACGGCTGCGGCAGTGTAAATTTACTAATCAGAGGTTCTGATTCAGAACGCAGCGAAGGTCTCTCGAGAACAGTGCTCATACAAGGGTACGCGTACTGAACGTTTCTAAGATGCTCCGCAACCAGCGAAGACGATAACCCTTAGCTTCATCAAACGTCAGAAACACCAATCGGGCTAGTCTCTTGTAGTCAACCGTCCAAGTCGTAGACAAAAGTCACAAGAGTGAGGTATTAGGAAAAAGAGAATGCAAAGAAAAGTCGAGGCAAAGAAGCGAGGTGTGATGTGACAGGAGACGTATTGGGTCATAGAAAGCAAGATACTCTGATATAGCAAGTGCGAGGGTTGCGACGTGACCGTGAAGTTCAGTTTAGAATAAACTTCAGAAGCATTTGACCCTCAAACGTCTTACAGGTTAAGGGTTCGTGGACTGTTTGCTCGCACAAGCACAGTTCGATCCTGTCACCCGCGACCGGAGCACACGACCCGTTTGCCTGCGCACGCTGCAGCGGCGTCTCCTTGGGCAAGGCGTCGACGTTGTCAGTCAAACTCGCACAGAGTGCAACGTCTGCAAGCACCACGAACACCATTGAGCTCATTGCCAGTTCGCGCACGCCACCAGCAGAAGCTGTTCAGCCTTGCCGTCGTCTTCGGCATCAACTGCATGCTTTTGTCGGAGCAAAACAGCGACACGGATATCGATAGCCTGTTAGCAGGGTAGGCATTGCCACCCATATTTCATGAGCAAAGCTTGTTCAAAAGCGCGTGTCGCCTCCACAAAGCAATCGCAAGGCTTTGGACGGCGATTCTACCACTACCGCCTACAAGCGGTCATCTGCCATAGCATTCTGATTCGGATTGGCTCTCTTCCAAAGCCGAATCCTTCATGCTATGTATACAAAGGCCACTCGCTCATGTGCACCACCACACAGCAAAACCGTCCATCACTTCCCCAGGCGAAAATATCTTTCAGGGCGCCCTGCTGACGTGAGAGCGATTGCACAGGAGGCCGTGCATCATTTGCAACGTTGTGGCATACAGCTTGCAAGGCAACTTGCAGGCGGTCGTTGTGTCCCGCGCGGTGTTTTCATCTTCCTTTCACTAGTTGCGAAATCGTCGCGAGCGTTGGCGCAGTCTTATACTGAGCGTGACGGACAAAGGCTGCGCAGGTGTTCATGAGGCGCTACGTGCTGGAGCGATCGTTGCGTGGTGTAGCCTTCACTGTTGAAGAGGCGTCCATTGCCGCAGAGGGCTTCAGTCGATGCCAACGGAGCAGGGGTGAAGTGGCTGTGAGATTGTGAAGTGGCTGTGAGATTGTCATCTCAACGTGAGATGTGCTTACTAATTAGGATTCTCTTTGCACTGGTCAGTTCGTCACTCATGTTCTCTTCGACGTCGTTTGCTTCCACTGGTAGCAAATTTGTGGTATGTGAAGTCATTCGAGCACTCACACCGGAAAAGGGCCTCACTCCCGCCTGGCAGCCACCTTGGCACGGGTGAACGCACGACCGTTTACCACGGGTAGAAGGCTTTACCCTGTACGTCTGACTTACTACGTCAGCGTACAGAGAATCGCAATCGTCAAGGTTTCATTTAATGCCTTCACACACGCAAGCTTGGAACTCGACAGTGCTCTGGGCAGCCAACGAGCAATGTAGACACAAATAAGAAGCTACGAGATAGAGAGCAACCTTTTATGGACCCAGATTGTTATATCTATGCAAAGCCTCGCTCCGAATATGAGCTGCGCTTCAAGAAAACCTACAACCGAAATTATGAATACCATTTCACATGCGAACGAGTTGACTGATGAAACCCTACAGCCAAGAAGCATAAAACCCTTCATCGATAAGACAAAATGCACCGATCTCAGGACGTAAATCTGCGGTGACGCTCTGCCTAAACCTGGAAACCCGAACAGGGACGCCTTTCACCACCAGCAACTGCAGTTCTGGAAGATGTTTTGTAAACACAAAACTCAATGCAAGCAGAGAAAAGGTTACACCTAAGAGTGAGTTAATACAATCTACTATGAAATCAATTTAATGTCACTAAGCGCGCACAAGCGTTCTTTTTGTTCGAAATACAAGCCATCCACGTCGAAGAGAGACGAGTGGCCTCGTCAGAGGATATCCAGTGCTTCTTACTAACAGCTACCTGAAACACACTCAGTACGGCCTCGTAAACATTTTCAAAGGACAACTACAACTTTTTCCAGCCCTTATTTTTGTTCTTCATAACCTTATTGCTGATCATCTTTTTATACTTCTGCAAATTCTGAGCAACCATGATCGTGCCAGGACTCTCGCACTTTTCTCCAACATAGTAGCTAATAATACCGATCTGAACATATTTCCTGCCGTCTTTTTTCAACACCGGTCCTCCGGAGTCACCGGAACAAGTACCGGTTTTGCCCTTATCCGGAAACTGAAGTGATGTGTAACAGAATTCATGGCTTTCGCTGTTACCTAGATGAAATCCAAGCTCATCATAACATACTCCCCATTCCTGGAACAAAACTTTGCCAAGACTGACTCTTTTGGGCTTTTTCTTGTCGCTACCTTTCAAACCGTATCCGGCAACTTCAATCTTCGTAAATGACTCTTCGGGTGGGCTTCCAAACTTGATGGGTTTGTATAGCTTCTTGGAAAGGTCTTCGTCCAACTCCACCAACGCCACATCATTTTCAAGGTAATCGCGGAAACTGAATCTGTAATGGACATATACATTCTTCATGAAGTACTTGTTATCCGGCCACGTAAACAACATTTCACCGGTGGATTTCTCCGCAATAAGCACAAACGACTCTGACTTCTCGAAATAGGAATCGAAACAATGCGCAGCCGTCAAAACGTATTTCTTGCCGACGACCGTTCCAGAGCATCCATAAACGTCTCCGAAAACGTCAACAATGATCACGTGCGCAAGATGCTTTCGGAGTTTCTTGGGCGCCTTTTTTCCACCGACAATGAGTGGGTCGGGACCTCTAGTTGCATTTTGGTTCTTTTTGAGATCCTTAATGTTTCCTATATACTCAACGGCGTATACACGGCCGTCCTTGCGTATACCACTGCCCTTGCGTTTAGCATGTACCTCGTTAATGGTGGTGAGGAGCAGAACAGAGAGGATGAGAAACTTGAAATGCATGGTGAACAGCGTACGGAACAGCTAGAGCTCGCAGTCCAAAGAATGTTTGTCGAAAACAGCGGGATGCTGCTGCAAGAGCTCCAGCGAGAAGTGTTGGGATAAGGTGTTCTTGCATGTTGTGTTCGTTGCGTGCGTCGTTCTTATACGGGTTGGGTGTGTTCGGTGTAGACCGAAGCAAGAATGAACGATGTCTGGAGCTTTCCGTTGACGGAAACATGTCCCAAAGAAGGAGTTGATGGTAAAAGCTTTCTCCCGAATCGACTTGTGGTATGGGTTGAATCCGGCAGACACGGGGGCGTGTACGTTGTGAGGAGTGAACAATGGCCATCAACGGGCTGCAGCGTCAGTGAATGCGAGCGACGGGACTTGCGGGGAGTCGGCGGAGTTCGCTATGCGTCGCCCCAGTCGTAATTCAACCTTCTGCCAGGACCTGGCCTGTTCCTGAGAATAATTTCGTCGTCGGCGCTTGGCGGTGTGGTCACACAGTCAAGTTAGTAGTGTCCCGATCTATCCTCCTCCCTTCATACCGAGGTTCGGAGGTCTGCATACCGACGATTTCGCGTAATTTACAGTGTTGTAATGGACAGCAAACCGTCTCTGTGATCGCGTGCTGCGAGCAAATACTTCAAGTGCATTACGTTACGTTGTTGATGCTTCAAGAATCTTGAATGAAAGGTATCTGCATGGTGCTACACACAAAAGAAAACCCAGCCACATCCTGCATAGAAGCCGACTGCTAGGTATTCGCCGTACCCGTCTTTGCCCTAAAACATTATGTGACTATTCTGGTTGATCGATTCTTGTGGTTGTACTTGACCCGAGGTATTATCTGATCATACGGCCTACAGCACTTAAAAAATGGGTTGTTTCTAGCGGGTCCACTTTAGTATCTCATATGCGTTGTGAACCCGGATATTGACAAACGCTATCCCTCACCGTCTTGTAAGAAAGTGAATAGAAATCGCGAGATTGTAACGGAAAGAGAGTAGCAAGTGTGTCAGAGGCAACCCCAGAGCGTACGATGATGACAATGATTTTGACGTTAATGATGGAAATGGTTGCTCCATGAAAATCGTTGCTGAACTCTTCCAGTTCTCCTTAACTGATTGAAGCAACCAGGGGTTAAGCACAAGTAAAAGTGAAGACTTTGGTAGTGGTAGTTCAGTACGCTCTACGACGACGAACCATACAAGCATTAAACCCATTATCCTCCGTACCCCTGTACTCCCTATATGGAAAGCTCATCCGTTGATCCTAACACCGTAGGGCAAAACGTTGTCTTCAGTCGACTCGCAAGCTGTGCCTCGACTGGCAAGAGAAGTCTCCTATCCACTAATTGTACGTGTGCGTTTCCGATGGCCGTTTCGGCGTTGTTGGGCTCTTGAGATCCGATCACGGGTGCATTTCGCTTAACTTACTCGGCGAGAAGTGAAACCGTCACATCTCGTGACCACGGATCAGCTCGTGTCCATTCACTTAACATTCAAACGCCGCAAGCGGAACAATGGACGGTCTTCCATGCGCACAACAGAACGGGTTATCACACTTGGCTAGGGCGCGAACGATACTTTCACATTGGTCGCAAGTTAGTCAGTCTCCAAATCGCACAGCCTTGTGACAAGAAATGGTTGCTACTGTTCGCCGTATAAACCGAGGTACGCATCCAGAAACAATGCTCATCTCATCTTCGCATAGTTCATTAACAAAGTCAAACAAATATTACGGAGATTCGGAGTAGCGTCATCGTTAGTAGAAGTGCATCATATCTGAAGACCCGATTGACCTCATCAGACTTCTCGTTGAGCACTCTGTTTGCACCCCTGATAAGCACAGGGCTTTACCTTTGTAATCCTTCAATGCAATACGTTGTTATGGAAAACGTGTCCTTCGACATATCCATTCACTTGTGAACGTGAACTACAGTGTACTGTTCCTCTAAACTCACGACGTCCAGAAAGGGAGAGCATGTGTATGGGAGAGGAAAAGCCAGGACTTCTCTGTTAACCAGGACGGCTGTTTAAAGCAGCTGACGGAGCTGTTTCATCAACTCCGAAGTTCCGCACTTTGAAGTAGTTGCTACTATGCAAGGGAACCCACGCGTGTTCAATGCTGCAGACTGTCCGAATATACATTTTCGTTGTCCAAACTAACTCATCGTATATGACTAGAGATGGAATCTTCCTTTGCCTGAAGGCGCGAAATGAAGAGCTGGGATGTACATCTACCCCCTGTTCAAAGGAGCCGACAGCCTTAACATTTCCAATGGGAACGTATTTCCCGTCCTCGTTTCGTCTTCGTGCTATGTTTCGGAAGAAACCAGAGACTAGACATCTCCTAACGAGGTCCTCCATACCGGATTCCTCGAGCTCCTCCATAACCGCTGGCGGGAATGGATGGGTTAATCCCCATGAAACCATATCTCCGTGCTGCATAACGACAGAGAGCTGGTTTCGTACGTCTTCTGCCACGGAAAGAGTTCGATGGTTCAGAAAGTGGTCCTTACAAAATTCGGTTTTCCTCGTTGGCGCGCGCTGTAAGTAGGCGTGAAGAACGTTAACGAGCGTTAGATGATCACCACATGGGCTCAAGAAACGCCGATGTGCAGCCTTGGCTTGCTCAAGTTTGTTAGAAGGTCGCAAGAAAATGGACCCCTCGACGCTGAGTACAGCCGCGGTCGAGAGCATTGAATCAATACAGCCCAGTCTCAGCGATTCTAGTAGACTTCGTGCCAACATTGGGGAAGCGGGAATCCTCGCCATGAGTTCCCCGGTTTCAGTTAGTTTCATATTCTTGTCTAGAGCACCCAATGCGTAGAGCGTTTCTAGAGCTCGTTCTCGGGCATGTCGTGGAATCTTGTTAAGCATGGAGAACCTTAAATGGTTTTGTTCTGGACGCCTACGTCCGAAATGCTTCAACGCAATTATCTGTAGCTGTGTCGATGTGGCATCTATTCGCAGAATCTCTGGTATGGGATACTTCTCAAGCTTGTTGAAGTGGTCTTGGGTATACAAGCGAAAGAGATATCCAGGACCCGTTCGCCCAGCACGCCCCTTTCGTTGTTCAGCCTGTGCTTGACTTATTGGTTGCACCCGAAGCACGTCTGTGTAGAGACCGTTTTGAGGAACCAGTGTCCGAACCTTTGCCACTCCACTGTCTACAACGTATGTAATGCCAGGGATTGTGACACTCGTTTCCGCGATATTTGTAGAAAAGATAATCTTGCGATGTGTAGCTCGCATAGACTCAGGTAAATCCGAAATTGCCCTTAGCTGCTCCACAGGTGACTGAGCCGCAAACAAAGGCAAAATGATAACAGACCGTCTCTGTTCTTTGCTGAATCTGTGACGGAGCTTTCCTTTGAGAAGCCCGATCGCAGACATTATGTCTTCTTGACCGGGAAGGAATACTAGAATGTGCCCAGAATTAGAGTAACCCGTATGCACTTGTAGCGCAGCTTCAACAGCTCCATCGACGTAGTCCGCGACCGGTTCTGTTGCAAACATGGTATTAACCTTGTGCATTATTCCAGATATCCCAAGCTGTTTGACATTCAGGGATGTGCCATTGCGGAAGAACTGTGCGATTTTCTCAGCGTCTGTTGTAGCGGACATGAGCACAACCTTGAACTCAAGCTTGCTTCTCAAAAGTGCACCAAGTCCTGTTGGAGCATTCTGTTTTGTAGCAGGTGATCCAGATGGCTCAAGAGCTTCCTTAACAACTCCGAGAACAATATCTGTGTTGACTGAGCGTTCGTGAACCTCATCAATAATGAGATGTGAGTATCGACGCTTTAGCGCTGAAAAGCCATCGGTAAGCGTCTCTCGCAACAGAACACCGTCAGTCACGTATCGGATTCGGGTTGACGTTCGAGAAGACTTATTCTCGAAGCGAACAGCGTACCCGACGGTATCACCGAGAGTCGCACCTCGTTCTGCGGCCACACGAGTAGCGACGGTAATGGCAGCCACGCGTCGTGGTTGTGTTATGAGAATGGACGAGTTTGGGGCATTGTCAAGGATGATTTGCGGGAGCTGCGTCGTCTTTCCGGAGCCTGTGTCGGAGACAAGGATAAGAACATCATTTGCCGCGAGCGCAGAAAGAATCTCATTCGATTTTTGTAGGATGGGAAGGGACGTGTCCCTTTTTACGACGACGGGCTCACTGGTTCGCTTCCGTTTCATCTTCAGAGTGGCGGAGCTGCTTGTGCGTGTTTCCAAGCTGGTCCTAGGGTCGATCAAGAGGGCAGGCGCGGGTTCACCGGCTCACCACGGAGTTTGCTCGTACTGCAGCTATGGAGCAAGAACCACTGAGCACGAACGTTTATGTTTGGGACGTCGTGTAGAATCTACATTTTTAACTTTCTCGACATATCTACCGTTGGTAAACGGTACACTGTAGAATCTACAGTGTAGATATGTCGAGAAAGTTAAAAAAAAGCGGTATTCTACATACACAACCCTATACACCTACAGTATCATTCCGTTCGAGACTCCCAGACCAACTCCTTCCCGTCTATGTTTCGTACGGTGCAGACCGCTAACCCTTGTGAAATATCACGCATGCCGGTACACGCACCCCTACTATGGATACCGAAGGTAAAGTCACTGCAGGTAGAAGGGCTATCACAGGGCAAAAAAGCCGCAGCTGCGATAACCTCCGGTAGCTCGAAATCTTCAAGTTCTCCTCAACTGATTGAAGCAACCAGGGGTTAAGCACAAGTAAAAGTGAAGGCTTTGGTAGTGGTAGTTCAGTACGCTCTACGACGACGAACCATACAAGCATTAAACCCATTATCCTCCGTACCCCTGTACTCCCTATATGGAAAGCTCATCCGTTGATCCTAACACCGTAGGGCAAAACGTTGTCTTCAGTCGACTCGCAAGCTGTGCCTCGATTGGCAAGAGAAGTCTCCTATCCACTAGTTGTAGTAAAGCCTTCACACCTTCGTGACCACGGATCAGCTCGTGTCCATTCACTTAACATTCAAACGCCGCAAGCGGAACAATGGACGGTCTTCCATGCGCACAACAGAACGGGTTATCACACTTGGCTAGGGCGCGAATGATACTTTCACATTGGTCGCAAGTTAGTCGGTCTCCAAATCGCACAGCCTTGTGACAAGCAATGGTTGCTACTGTTCGCCGTACAAACCGAGGTACGCATCCAGACACAATGCCCATCTCATCTTCGCATAGTTCATCAAGGAAGTCAAACAAATGGCCTTGCGTCATGAGTGTGTCACAGATTTTGGGCATTCCAGTGACAACGACACCTTCCTCTTCGATGCTTACATCCCATCCCCACCGGGAAAGTAATTTCTTCAACCGCGTAGAAAGCTGCTTTCTCTCTTCGCACAAAGAAACAGCCGCTTCGCACTTCACAACTTGGAGTCCACGGATTGCTTTTCGCAAATAACTTTCGTACAAATCTCTCTCTGACGCTGCGTGTTGGTCAACTGCATACAACCCTTTCTCATCAGCGACAACTATATACTTGAAGTCTACCTGACCAACAATGTGAACACCGCTCAGACAAGTCTTGTGAACGGCAACAGCTTTCTTTTCCCAATCCGCGCCTGTCAAACCTAGTGCAGCTGAGTTCTGGAAAGTCGGGTTGCACCAATCTGCCGCATGCTTACGAATTACTTGTTCCAAGACAGCAGCACTTGTTACAGATGTTCTCAGTGGAAAGCGTCTGCTAGTTGTTACTGGTATCGATGCCTTTCTTTGAATCTTGACCTCTTCAAAACGAAGTCGTTTTGGTACTAGAAGTCCACTGCGCTCATCATTCGATTCTGGTCGCAAGCGCTTGGTTGGTCTCTTTTTCTTAATACCATTGAACACATGGAACATCTCGACAAGCATATGGGTTTCAATCGTTCGGGCTGTTTCAGTCGCTTTATCTCGCTTTGAGTAAGCCCTGCTTTTTCGCTTATTCGTGAAGCAGTTAAGTACAAAGGCTGGGCACCGTCCTAGTTTTTCCTCTTCTCCGTCAGCTGAACGCTTGCAGTTCAGAAACCTCTTCCAGGCTGTCTTCATGATAGCAAAGAGCCAACCAGCGTTCGTATCACCATCCATACTTGCGTACTGAGCGACCGAACTCGAAAGGCCGAGACGGGAAACGAAGCCAGTTATGAAAATGTCATCTTTGCGTAGCTGTACAGGAACGAGATCAAGGTGTTTGCTACCCAAGGCAGCACAAATAGCATCAGAACTGAGTCCGTCTCCATCCCAAGAGAGTATAGGCAGCTCATTATCTGTACACAGACGAATGCGAACAAGTGGATTAGCAAAGGCTATCCGCATGACTTGAAGTCTTGTAGCACAAGTGATTTCGTGCTCATGACGTGCCTGTTGTATACGCCGTCGGACAGGGATGGAATAGAACATTTCCCAGACGTCTAGTATGTAGAGTTCTTGAGCTGAAGTCTTGTGGATATGTTTGTCTAACACTCGCGCTCCGCGAAGGAGAGTAGTGTGTCGGGGAGTATGGTACTCGACGGAACATTGGGCTGAGAGGGTTGTGAGTAATGGGAGAATAGAGTGAGAGGGAGGTTGGGTGGAAACTAGTTTGAATCGCAGAGCTGACGGATTCAGGGTTACTGTGAGGTTGCTAAAGCCCGCGCTGATGACATTTTCAAGAACGTTGGAGACTGTGATTTCGTAGGTGGAGAGGTGCAACGCATGAGAGAGTAAATCGGAAGCCGTAGATGGGAGTTTCTTGATGGAAGCCATGCACGTTTCTAGGGTGGTGGTTAGATCTTTGAACACAGCAAATTGTGAGACACCGAGCTCTGAATATTTCTAAAGGCCAACACCCTTAGCAGCGCTGACCATGAATACGCTCCGAGTAGTTGCTATTACGTGTGAATTGGGAGCTTGTCCGCAAACCGAGAAATTTCCCTAGAACGAAGGGTGTTGGAAATATGTTATTCTGTGCTCAGAATCAAGCGGACGTTAACAAAGGCAGGCTTATCGCTGAGAACAGTAGTGAGGTTCCGCTCTTCAGACGCGATCGGCAAACATGTCGGCTGTTGTCTGAATCCTTCGAGACCAAGTGCCATCACCTGGTCAAGAATGGGTTCATGTTCAATTTTTGCAAACCAGTTTTTGACAGCAGATACGACGGTATGCATGGAACGGGTTCTGCCCGCTCCTTAGGAGGATCCTGAGGAGAATCCTGAGGATGACTGGGGACTTCTCGGTCGGGACATCGGTTTGCTCGATTGTAGAGAGGGAACGCACACGACGGCGAATTGTGCAGAACCTGCGCTTAATTATACTTTTGCCCTAGACATCGCAGAGGCCATGCCAGATGGACCGCATCCGAGGTGTAAGTGCAGTCCCTTATTGTAAACTGTAGGCTCAAGACACCTTACTTCGGTGTTTAGATACAACTGGCTTCAGAGAAGGAATTGGGTTTCCTACGGAAAGCCACAGGCTTCTTTGGTCACTGTCTCATGTACTGACCGTGCTCTGTCGTATGAAGCTTCTTCTCGTAACTTACGCGAGGACTTCCTCCATTGATACGTTGTATAGCAGAGGTTCATCTTCACTGGACGTCCCTCGCACTACTGCATTCAAATGTGAAGTATATATGAAGACGACGAGCAGTATGTCAATACATGCGGCGCGACACATCCGAGCATCTATCCACAAAGATTTTGCTTTGTAGTTGTCGACTCGTTCATATCTCAACGTGCGTGGCCGCTACTGATCATTTGTGTGTTCAACCTCGCTTGTTAGAATTTGCGGAAGGCGGATGGAAAACAGGTGGTAGGACAGAGCAAGAGTTACGTGCAGGGCTGGATGCGAATGACACCCGCAATTGGGTTTACCTCGTAGGTATCCTTCCTGATTGTTTTTTTATTGCGGGCGCTCGTACGAGTGGTGACTACTGCTTGTTCTCAAGTTACAGCAGCCGTGTTACGTTTACTACCATGTTAGATCCGACTGCGGTTCTTTTTGTTCTGGCACGCATCCTCCCTACTTCAACCTCTCCGTTGTTCATTTCCGGTAAGCTTGCCGGCATACCCAACTGGAAGTCGGAGGAAACACTCTGGTTATTTGCAGAAGCGTCATGAACCTCGATACTGTACTACCAGTGATCTTGAGCGATCGCGTGCACGTCCGAGGCGGGGCAGGATAGCAGGACGTAGATCACTTGGTGGAAACGGCCAATCAGTACTGGTGCACACAGACTAACCACGGTGTGCACTCTTCACTTGGCTTCAGCAGAATGACGACCAGGTCATCACGGCTAGGGTTCTAATAATGAAGTTTGGAGTTTCTGCAGGGATAAAGAAAACTTCTCGGTCTCCAAAACACAGGCGACCGTGAACACGAGTAACAATGCTCTTCTTCCTGAACCTTCACTCTACGCCTCGCAGTAAGCTACCATTGTAACGCAGTTTTTAAAGCCTTTCTGCGAAGATCGAGCATCACGATGGAGCCTTAGAATGCTCCTTGAAGCAGACCTACTGGTCTTCAAGGAACACAGAAGGTGCCTTCCCTCGCATTTCTGTCAGCGACGTGTGTGATGTTTCAGGCTTGGCAATGGGAGCATCCAGGAATTGACAAACGGAGAGAGTGACGCGCTTGCATCCAATAGGGCGTCGCAAAAAAAACTTCACTCGCTGTAAGTTTGTCGTTCTGCAGCGGGGTTCTGGTACCCGCTGCAGAATGACAAACGCTCATGAGTTAGTGTAGTTAGTTAGTAAGTTACAGTAAGTTACAAGCAACCAACTCTCCTTTTACGAACATCAGACCCAACCCACCTCCATCTAACTACCGTCTCCTCAGCTGTTCCAAATTACTAACCTCGATAACATGCACTGCGATATCTTACGGAATGAAACCTGACACAAAACTGTTTTTTATGCTCTTTCTTCTCGATACTATGTGATGGAATACAAACATGTTTCGTTTGAACATACTTCACGCTCTTTAACCGCAACAAAGCATTTCAAAAAAGAAAAAATTGAAACAAGTAGGATTAAAAAAATTTATCCAAGGTCACGTCGGCACGGACTGATATGAACTCTTATTCTTTGATAAAGATAATAAATTTATTGTTCATTTTAACGTCGACATATGGCAGTTTTTCCATGATCTTCTTCCTCAAATTGGAAACGTGCGTCAAATTTTTGAATATTATTCCCCATATTCCAAGCATGCTAAGAAGAGAGGACAAAAAATGGGTTTGCGATCAGTGGACCCTCTGGGATTGGTATTGTGGTACGTAAAAACGGCGGATTTTATGTAATCGCTTTGCCCAATATTCTTCTTTGTGCCGTATAGCTTGAGTGCGTGGTTAAAAGACGGATTAATGTTGATTTTAAGAGCTCTAAAATCCGGGACCATAACAGAAGCTCGTATTTAGTGACCAACTACACTTGAGATGCAGGACTCTGCAAGAAGTCTGGAGCTGTCAAAACCAGAAGCACCCATATACTTGAACGGGGTATTTGGCGTTGTTGATAGCGGGCGTTTGTTTTGTGAAATTTGCGATGATTCTAACCTCCACGACTCCTACTTCGACGGATATACGCAGCTTACAGAGGATACGAAGCTGTTCGTGTGGAACGTCTATTACGAAATCATCAATGCAGCGATCAACTACTCGGACTCATGCCACGACTCGAAAATTGCAGTTTTGTTGGTGTCTACTGGCCACGGTTGTCTGATAAGGTCATGCCACCGGGGTACGCAATCAGTGCTGATATTTCATTCTTAGCCAACGTAAATGTAACAAACGGGAAGTTGTTGCGCTCTAGGAAGTCGAACGAAGCAAAACAGGTGCCGAGGTCTATAGAGATGGAGGCAGTGGACTGTGTACTTGAGAAAGTATATCTCGCTTACCTCCAACCTGCGGAGTGGTGTGTAAACGCTTAAACATTCATTTCCGAAGACTTCGTACGACTGATAGTGGAAGATCGTTTGATATAATTGCAATTTTCTGTCACTTAATGAATTACCGAACACGTACAACTAGGCATGAGATACGGTCAGTTTTCGAGGTATGAAAATATTGCGGATGTGATTGATGGTTTCACATACCTGAAATAGATACATTGGTGAACCCCCTTTCCCTAGTAGGCGGTAGCAGCAGGGTCTTGAACTACGTAAATTGCACAACTGCTGTCACCAAATCTCTGAGCCTCGAAAAATGCAATTGTGAATGGAGGCCGGGCACACAAAATCGTCGCCGTAGAACTTGAACTCCGTACCAGCTGCGGGGAACAGCGTATAGCCTCAATCTGTGCATTGGTACGCATGCACATAAGCCTTTGCTGGTTCCCCCGAACGGGCGACATAATCTAGATGTTCCTTATCCGACTCTTGGTCATGTTCTGTCTCTGCAGCGGCCTCCTTGGCAGCCTCTTCCTCACGCTGCTTAATGCGTTCTTGCAGAACGCCATAAAACAGCAACTAGGCATGCACCCCATCCAGACGCAAAGCTGCAGTGGCTGCCATGGGCGCCTATTGCATGTCGTTATGCTCAATTTTATGGGTCACGTAATCACGGTAACATAGATCCAACACATTCCGCAGCAAATCGGCGATGGTGCAGGCGCTATACGGGAACAACCAAACCAACTGCAGGGGTTCAACGTTTTGCACGTCAAGAATTCGTTCGGCAATTAACAATAGTTTGCCTATAAGACTGGGTGAATCACTCATTGTAGTGGCCACTTTTTTGATGGCGCTGACAGCCTTATCATCCCCGACGCGTGGCAGTTTCTTTTACGCGTGACAGGTCCAGATTGATGGGCTTAAAAATAGCGCGTTCAGCGACGAGCACGCTGAGATACGAGGCGGACATGGCACCGCGCAGGACAATTTGACGGATCTTCCGTTTGTATTGGGAAGCGATCTCTTGCTTTACGTCCGGGCTGTTAACTTATAGCACAATGAAATGACCAAACTCGTCCAAAAGCCATGCCTGACGGGCTGTGGATCGTTTCTTGGCGAGCCAGGCGGAGGCGAGCATGACGACGGAGGGGGCTATGTATGACAGGAAAGACCAAAGCCAACGCTCTTTGGGGCCCTGATATCTATGCGACGCTGCGACGGCAGTGGTTGCATCTCGGTGAAGCGATCTGTGTCGGCCAGACGGCGCATGGGCGTTATGCCGCGCGCTGTGGCGACGCGATCGGTGGATGAAGGAAGTTGGAGGAGTGGGGTTTTGGGTTGGGGGCTGATGATGAAGAACTTTTATGGTGCTGTTGGTGCTGTTGGTGCTGTTGAGAAAGGGGGCAGTCAACGTGGACGGGGAGTGCGGCAGTGGTGAGCGGCACATGGCGAGGGCGGATGGAGACGGTGAAGTAAGTGGACAGTGGGGCAAGGGTGGCGGACAAAAAGAGCGGGAGAGACGGGGCGAGGGCGGGTACACACAACCAAGGTATGCGGCGACCAAGGAGAGGCGGTGGAGGGAAGGTGTCTGCGGTGGGCGACGGACGGAGGTGGAACAGATAAGAAGGCAGGATGGCGCTTGGCGCACACAGCGGTGAGATTGGAAGCGATTGACACGCGCGAGATGCATCGTAACGCCAGCGCGGTGCCTGCTGCGTGGCAACGGTGGGGGCCACCACTCTTCGACCCGAAGAGCAGAGCACTGGCGCGAAGCGCAACTCGCTGTATGACACCTACGTCAGCGCATTGTGATGGGTGAGTGGCTGTCGGAGGTGGTGATCCCTGCCACGCCCACGCCATCGCGCGCGCGCGCGCACGGCGCTGGCACAGACGATGACGCTAACGCCTACGCCCACGACCACCATAATGAATCGCAGCCCAAGCCCATGGTTCTGCACACAAGCGGGGATGGAGCGCTCGACCAAGTTCTCATGGCGCGCAACATAGTTGCCGCCACCAGCACCACGCAGCTCAGTACCTTTTCGTTACATTTCGATCCTCCCTCCGCCCTCGCGCTCACCAAGTGGAACGACCCGCCGCGCTGCTCAACTCGCGCCGTCACCATGGCGCCAGACGCCGCCGTGCTGGAGTTGCTCATTGCGAATCACTCTCCGCCCGCGCTGACGCTGCTGTGACTGGGGTCGCTGCGTCGATTGCTGCGTCTCGCCCTGCCCGCCGCGCCCTCGCCCTCCGTCTCGGCCGCCTTCTCCTCTGCCCCGGCTTCTCGCCCACCCGATCACCCCAAGCTTCACGCACACATGTTGCTCCCAAATCTACGCGCCGCCTTCCAGTCCATCAAAGAACACCACTACCCCCGTCATCAAGAACACACCCCTTCAGGCACCTTTGCGCCCAATTCGCTCGTGCTCGCCCTCAAGATCTTGCTCATATACTCCTTCTCCCACAGTTACTCCGGTCTCCATTCATTTTCCACCCATAAACTCCCGCGCACATCCGCCACGCTTCTTTAGCTGCCGACATTGCCACATGACGGTGGTAAGTGGCCAAAACACGGCAAAGCCATATCCCCTCCCGAGTTTGTAATTCTATCAATTTCTGGATCCTCCCAATGTCTACAAGAGCTCTATCGTTGGCAAAGAATGAGATGCTCTTCTCCCGCACATCTTCAGGACTTTTAACGTCCCCTCTCTGCAGAGGCTCAAGCACATTTCTTTGGAGCTGACCTCCTTGGGACGTGCCTCGCTTCATTCAAATATCTGTGGTACAGATTCTGCGCAATGGTAAAGGATCGCTCTATACAGATAATTCTAATATGATTCTTGTAGCCAATGTGTTGCTTGTATATAGTGATAACCTACCAGTGCAGGGTTTTCGCAGGGTACAAAAGTAGCCGGGGATAAGGGTTAGTGGTCAGAAGGGCTTAACTTGAGAAAGGGCTTTACTTGAGACTGCCCAACTGTAAATGACGTAATCTCGTATCTCCAAGCTTCCACTTCACCCTTTCTTACCATTCCCTCACCCTTGAACACCGCACTCAACTGGCCCCTTCTCCACCCCAATAGGCCATTCTCTCCAAAATGCTTCTGTCAATGCGACGCCAAACCCCTACACTGAAACGTCTAACACAGCGTAAAAGCGAAAACCAAGCACCAGAATCTGCACGGTTAAACTCTTCCACCAAGGCTGCAAACCTCGAAATGTTGCGTCGGCATATAAGCTTTCTAGAATAACAATCTATCTTTTTCTCAAATCCATGAAGCCCACATGTGGCAATGAACTTCACAAACTTCTCCATCCAGTAAATTTCGAATCCTGTAGACCAACTATTCTCACCAGCGCCGAAGCCGCAATGGTCCAACATCTCATTAGTGCGGGTTAGCGTGGATTTGCCTTTGAAAATGACAAAATAAGGATTCTCATAGGTGAAATAGCCGGGGACGCTCGTAATGGATACCATCAAGGTGTTTCTTTTGATGCAGCACTTTGGTTCTTTTATGCAAGAAACCGCTCAATAACATTTCCTTGCGCCGAGGACATGTCCCATAAGTAATTTGAAGGTGAATAAATCGATCATTTTCAAACACTTATTACAGGTCTCACAGAGCTGCAGAAGTAAAAGCCTGACTTATTTCAAGATTCAGACCGTATCTGGAATCTTGATGAACCTTTCTGTGAATGCAAAGCACGGCCGCAAAGTTAAGGTGTTTTCGGAATCCCATTCGCATTGTTCTGGTCGAAACTACGACTGGAAAGAGAAAAGAAAGCATTTAAAGGCGGTGGTGATGGGCTCGGTGTCTGGAAAGCTCGCTCAACGATTTCTTGTTGTGGAAGGAAAGAAACCATGACAAAGTGGATGGATGCAATTGATCAGAAAACTGTGAATCTCCTACCTTTAAGGTACAGTCGGCTTGAATAGGCGACCTTCACTACAAACAAAACAGTATTTCGATGTGACTCAAAAGATTCTACGGATCGCAAACTGTTGAAGAATGTCGTTGAACATTTCGCAAACTATGCATGTCAGTTCGTGTCAACATCAAAGTATTTCCTGGTTCTCTTCGATGGTCATAGCTCACGGAAAGAAAATGCGTGGTTAGACGAATGAAAAAAGTTCAACATACATGTCATCCATCTTCATGCAAATATGTCTCATTTTCTGCAACCCTGCGATTTGAAGTGCAACGCCCTCAGGGAGGGATTCTTGGTACTTGAACGCTTTCCCGATATTATCGGTTGTGTAGTGTGTATATGAACTACGCCCCACTATGGTGGATATGGACACGTGGGACACGGTTTTGGGTCAATTGGCGGATGGCCACAGTAGTGGATGTTGCCACGAAATGTGGAGTATTTTAGTTAATATTATTTATTATTTTCACACCCATTTCTGGGAAGCTAGTACTTAGTGCGACGGCGCACTGCCGTCGCACCAGTAAACCTTCCCCAACAAGGGACCCCAACCTGGGGAATTGGCTCTAGTTGTTGCCGGTTGCGCGCGTACTCTACTCCTCCTTGGAGGGAAACGCCGTGAACCACGGGACATCTAACCCCCTTGCACATCTAAAGGGACCCATCACTGGGAGTATAATTGTTCCAATTGCATTGGTGTTTCGCCCTGTATAGGGATATTGTTACCGGCATCGCCGTATCTGTTCGTCGCTCTCCCGACTCACATCGTCCTCTCTTCCTCCTCTTTGCCCTTCCTTTTCCCCTTTTTAGGGTAGCACCTCCCGCTTTCCGCGGCCCTCGTGTGCGCATTCGCTCACACTTCCCCACTTACGTGCAAACATACCTCTACTGAGGATCACACCCCGCTCACGCGGATACCGATTCTTCGCCTTCACCTCCCTGCGCGAGTCGCGACAGGTGTCCCTGGTCTTACAAACCGGCTTCGCCGTGACACCTCTGGGAGGGCTCTACCCAACTGGGTTCACCTCGTGAGAGGAAGATCCCGAACGTCTTTCGGTGTTTTTCCCGTTTGGGGCATTGCACCACAAAGTGGTCTCCCGACCTAGAATCGGTTTTTGGTTTTCCCTCTTACGAGGTTTGTTTTTATTCACCGGAAGTTCCGTGATCGTTTCCCGCCGTAACGGTATTTTCTCATGTCTAGAAATCCCTCCGACGCAGAGCCAGTGGTTACGCGTAGTCGCTCCCGCGACAACGCGGACACTTCCGAAGTTCGGTTCGTACCCCGTATCCCTATACCGACAAGTTCCAGCCGTGCTGGCGCCGCTTCATCGAGGAATGATACCCCCGACCGGGAACCCCGGAACCTCCTTTTGCCCTCGTTATCACCCCCGCAGGGGAATGCAGCATCGACTCCGGCTGTTGCCGCAGTGCCCCAGGCACCCCGGCCTGCCCCCGCTGTCGCGGCTTCAAGTCCCCGTGGAACGGGCGATGACACCCCCGAGGGGACTTCCCTGGAACCCCAGGTCCGCGCTCTGTGGACCGCCCATGACACCCTCGTAGGGGAACTAAAATCCCTCCAAGAGGTGGTCTCGGCAACCCCCGTAAAGGAGGTCGCCGAGGAACTCCGTATTTTACGGTCTGACGTCAACTCCGTGTTGGAGAGTTTGAGACAACCCGCCACCTTCATCGAAGGAGTTGAAGCCCGATTTGATCGGATTGATGCCCGCCTGGAGACGCTGGAGCAGTTCGTCCTCATGGACAAACCATCCCCGGATGATCCGGTAAACGAGGCATCGCACAACGACCAGCTTGCTGGGAAAAAGAAACGCCGTCATCGACGGAAACACCACCGAAAGTATTCGGACTCCGTTTCTTCGACATCGTCGGACTCATCCCGAAACCATTCGGTTAGCTCGAGCTCCTCGGAATCCGACTCGGAGGACGAGAAGCGAGGCTACTCCTCCCGCTCGAGGCGATCATCGGCCACTGAAGGTGTGGTCCGAACCCGCCAGAAGGGGAGAAGACACCCCGGTCTCCGGGAATTGAAACCGACCAACCCGGATTACCGGAAGCTTTTATCATACCGGTACTACCGGCTCGAAGACTCGTCACTTGGACGCACGCCCCGTGGTACGGGAAAGGTGCGAGAATGCATTAAGCGAATGCAGCTCTCGCTCCGCAACCAGTATTTTACTGGAGAGGACCCAGTCCTAGTACTGGATTTCCTATCCCACTTTGTAGCGGAGGCCGATATCCTCGGTATGAATGAAGGACAAGCCTATTTGGCTTTACCGTATTTCTTACGGGTAGTGGCGGAGGACCAATACACCTCTGTCAGAGGATCTTCTCGCGCCTCCGAGGGAGGAGTTACTTGCTGGCCGGAGGCTGTGCAGTATCTTCTGCGCTTCTACACCACCAACACCGCTATTCAGCAGGCTATCCTCGCTTTGCGAGATACACGCCAGCGTGCTGGAGCGACCGAGACCGATTACTCGGTGCGCCTTAACAAGGCTTTCCACAGATGTGGTAACGTATACCCCGCTGGGGAGCGCAGTACCATGTTCATTGATGGTCTTGACCCGGCAATCCGGAGTTTAGTTACAAGTTATCGGGAGGACAAGCGGAGGATCACCTATCTCGAGCTGGTTCAACACGCCCGAGCAGAAGGGGATGCACTTCGTGCAAGAACTCCGAACAATCGGTCTAAATCCGCCAAGGCGTTGTTGCTGGAAAGCGAAGCTTCCTCTCTCCCGCTCACCGCGGATGGGAACCCTGGACAGGGATTTGATACCGTGCATTTGGTGCAGGAGGATGGTGTGTCGATACCCACCAGTGAGTTACCGTCAACGACGGAGATGACCCATGATACGGGAACAGAAGATCCCGTTCTATACGGTGGTAACAGTCGGGTTCAACCCCAACGACTCCCGTTTTCAAACGGTCATTCCCGTTATCAACGGCCTGGATGGACTGACACCCGCCCTGCGGTTCGCTTCTCCGATACTCGGAATAATAATCCGCGTGTCGCGGTATTGGCTCTCATTTGCCACCTGTGCTATGCCCATGGCCATACCTCTCCTCATTGTCTTTGTTCACTGAAGGATATGGCCAAGGTGGTGGCAAATTATGAGGCCCTCACTCCAGAGGAGAAACGTTCCGTCCCGACGGCTTCCTACCTCCGTGCTAAAACGGACTTTTCCCACGCCCTACCACACACCCCGCGTGCGCGGCAAGCTTCATACACCCCGATTCGGGAGATCACGCAACCCTCCTTTGCAACCCCCGCTTATGCGGATAGAAACCCCCGTCAACGGGATGAAGCACTCGTTGTCGAGGCAACCAACCCACCGCCGAAGGCGGAAAACTAACTGAGGGAGTCTCCCCTTTGGGAGAGGCGTCCTCAAGAACGAGGCTGTTGGCGCCCGAGGCGTCCTCGCCTCGCTCCCCGGTGAAAGTCCTCTCGAGGAGAGACACCGCTAACGCGGACTCTGCGCACCTCGGTGTGTTGCGTCGCCCGTGGATACGGAGTAAAAATCCCCGGATTCCCGGTAGAGTCTTGGTCTTGGCCAAGCGCAATTATAAGGTCTATGCCGACCTTGGCCTTGATCCCCAGTTTATGGTGAGGTTTCTCACCGTCCTGGATACAGGTGCGGGCCCCAACTTTGTTGTGGAATCGTTGTTACCCCCGCTTGTGCGGTCGCGTATCCGCTCTGACGCGGTCCCCGACATTTCGGATGCGAACAACAATCCGTTACAAACGGTGGGCACAGTGGACCTCGTCGTGAGACTTGGTACCTCTGTGGTGAAGTTGGACTTCATCGTTTGCCGTTCATTGGCAGCATCAGTGATACTGGGATGTGATTACTGCGACAGATTTGTCGACGCAATCAGGCCCCGCCTCAGGCGTGTAGAACTTGACGACGGATCGTCGGTTCCGATTGTTCGCCGCCCGCTAAAGCGGTCCTGTAGGAAACAAGTTCCGCTCCCTGCTGCGCAGGAACCACCGCCCGCGTCCCGCGAGTCCACCAAGCTCCGCGTCGCTGCCTCGGTTTCTATACCGGCTGAGTCCCAAGTCTGGGTGCAGGTAAATTCCCGTCAACACGGTCTTCGGGTTATACAACCCCCCGCCTCGTTGTACGAGAAATCCCACCTGGCGCTGGCTAATGGAATTGTCTCCATTTCCCCGGATGTTCCTTTCCGGATATTGGTTGCCAACCTTGGCAAACACCCCCAGTATCTGGTAAAACACCAAGTAATTGGGAGTGTAACCCCCCATCCTATGGGAATGCTGCCAACAAAGATGACAGCCGCCGATGTACTCGGAGTTACCACCTCTTCCGAGGAGTTCGCCCCGCCGTCCGAAGACGTCAAGTCTAAGGAGGGGGAGGAAACCGCTACTTCAGCGTCGAACATACAGAGTAACTCGGAATTGCGAACCACACCTGTTCCACAGGACAATGCTCCATCGAGCAACGACCGGATTGATCCGGAAAAAGCACTTGAAGCGCTGGACTTCAGCCACGTGCCAGAGTCGCACCGCGACAAAAACTCCGTACTATGTTACGGGAATTCACCACAATGTGGGATGGCTCGCTTGGCGAGATTAATGCAACGGAACACCGGATCGATTTAATCCCCGGTGCGCGACCGGTTGCACAACCCCCTTACAGGGCAGGTCCGAAAGCTCGGGAAGAGGAGCAGTCCCAAGTGGACAAGATGCTCCGCGCAGGTGTGATTGAGCCCGCTCAATCACCCTGGGCATCCCCAGTTGTACTGGCTTTAAAAGCCGACGGAACCTGGAGGTTCTGTGTCGACTACCGCTGGCTCAATGCCGTGACTGTTAGAGACACGTACCCCATCCCTCGTATGGACGAGTGCATTGACTCCCTTGGAGACGCCACCGTGTTCACGGCCCTTGATGCCAATTGGGGATATTGGCAAGTACCTGTCAGACAGGAGGATCGCGACAAAACCGCATTCACCTGCCATGCAGGAACCTACCGCTTCAAGCGGATGCCATTTGGGTTAACCAACGCCCCCGCCACCTTTCAGCGTGCAGTACATATTCTACTCAACCGCTTGAAGTGGCGGAGTTGTCTGGTCTACCTTGATGATATCATCATCTTCTCCAACTCGTTGGACGACCATCTCACTCACGTCCGAGACGTGCTGACCGTACTCCGCGATGCGGGAATTACCCTCAAGTTGAGGAAATGCGAGTTTTTCACAGATACTGTGAAGTATCTGGGTCACATTATCCGTCCTGGACGGTTAGCGATCGAGAAAGCTCGAGTCAAATTCCTCGTTGAGGCGAAAGAGCCCCGTACTCAAACGGAACTGCGCTCCTTTTTTGGGGCTGGTCAACGTCTATCGACGGTTTATCCCGAACTTTTCGGATACTGCAGCGCCCCTGAACGCGTTGTTGCGAAAGGGGAACCCCCCCAAAACTGGAAAAATTTACGCCCGAGCAATCGGAAGCTTTTAAATCCTTGAAGGAGGCTGTCACATCAGCACCAATCCTACATCTCCCAAAACTTGGGTTGCCATACTCCGTAGATACGGACTTGAGCGACTACCAAGTCGGGTGTGCTCTTTTTCAAACCACCCTCGAGGGGGAACGACATCCAATTGGTTATTGGTCGCGCTCGCTCAATGTTCATGAGCGGAACTACTCCGTATCGGAGAAAGAGTGCCTCGCCGTCGTATGGGCGATGACCACTCTGCGCCCCTACCTTATGGGAATTCATTTCACTGTGTACACGGATCATTCCTCATTGAGGTGGTTGATGAATATCTCCGACCCGTCGGGACGCCTCATGCGCTGGAGACTCCGCCTCGCGGAATATGACTTTCAAGTCATTTATAATAAGGGCGCGCAGAACACCCAGGCCGACGCTTTGTCGCAGTTACCAACAAGTGGGGAAGCACTCCCAACGGAGGATGATGAAGTCCCATGTTTCATGGCTATAGACCCAGATGATCCGGAATATGCCGTCGAGGCTAGGCCAGAAAACTGGGACGAGGATGCTGATTTTGACGAACTACTCGCATCGCGAGATAAATCTGAGAACCCGTTACCGGGAAGCTTTGTACCGGTATCACCGGAAGAAATGATCTGAGAACAATTCGGCGACCCATTCTGTACGAGAATTCGTGCCCGTATCAACGGTGGTGAAGATCTCCCTTTCGGGGTAAACGACAAAGGCTACCTCGTAAGAAAGGTCGAAGCCCGCCCACAGATTGTTGTACCACATTCCCTGCAATCGCGGGTGTTACATCTATCACACTACGCCCCCATTGGAGGTCACCCAGGTGGGAGGAAACTCTACCTAACCCGGCGAAGGGATTTCTATTGGCCCGCAATGGCAGTGGATTGCTACGCAACCGTGCGGTTTTGTAGCGAATGCGCGAAGAATCGCGTCAAACTCCGCAAAAATGCGAAGAAGATGAAACTATTCCCCGCAAGGGCGCCACTCGACTTTATCGCAATTGATCTTCTCGGACCACTACTCACCACAAAACGTGGAAACAAGTTTCTACTTGTCATCACCGACCGCTTTTCTAAGCTGGTACGGACTGTCCCTCTTCGGAGGATAACCGCTCTCACGGTGGCCCAGGCTCTGGTGACGCACTGGATTTTTGTCTACGGTCCCCATGTGGAGGTGCTCTCTGACAACGGGAAGCAGTTCGTGAGCAAGTTCTTCCAGGATGTTTGTCGCATCCTGGATGTCAAGAACTTGTTCACGACTACCTACCACCCCCAGTGTAATGGGCAAGTTGAACAGTTTAACCGGACGTTACTCGCGGCGTTACGTTTCTACGTCGCTGACCACCCAACGAATTGGGATCTCTACGCTGATGCGGTAACCTACGCGTACAATACGCAGGTACACCGGACTACCGGAGTTTAGCCATTCGAGTTGGTTCTATCTAGAACACCCCCGCCTGTGGCGCTGGAACCCCAAGCTACCTTGGACAATTTCCCATCTGTGGGTATCTACCGGCAGCAATGGAAGCAATGGCTTTCCAAGCTGGTCCCCGCTGCGCGGAAGTCTATGGCACGGGCCCAAGCCGCTTACAAGCGGGATTTCGACGCTCGCTTGCGAGGGAAACCGTCCCCGATTCGGGCAAATAACTACGTCTTCATCAGGAAGGAATACTACAACCCGGAACGGGAGAAGCGTCACAAACTCTCGCCTGTGGCGGATGGACCCTTCAAGGTCATCTCTGTTAACACCGACACTGTCGTGGTAGAGATGGGCGACACGCACGAACGTATTTCCCGTGATCGTGTTGTCCTTGCCCCTCCTCCCTCGTCAGAGGTAGTCCTGGATCTAGGCAACCCCGTTTCTACGGACTCTGGAACACCGAAACCATCCGGGAGTACTAGACCTACGGCACTACCAAACCCCAGCCGGGGACTCTCAGACCTACCGACTCTGTCGGACTCACCGGCTCAGCCGGGTAATTCGGGCCCCTCAGCGCCCGCCCCTACCACGTCCGCCCCACTGGCGCGCATCTATACCCGCCAGGCGGGGAATGTTATCCCTTATCCCGCCGCTCCGTCTGAGGAGGGGGAGGAGAACACTCGTTTTCGAGGAACGATATCGCCGTCGCAACGGGAAACACACCGTAACATACGGAACACTGACCGTGGAACACGGAGTATGTCACGCGACACTAATCCCCCGTTCCCGGGCAGTGCTGTGCAACAGGAACCAGACGCGCAGGCCCCGCAAAAGCGGCAAATACACCGTTTGTCACGGGAAAACGAGAAGCCTCACTCCAATACCGCAGCAGCAGAAAGGCAATCGCCCAATCCATCCCCGGAGGCATTGCCACAAACGCGGAAAACATACCGTGCTACACGGGATGTTGAAGCGCAACTACCGCACACCCCTGTCAGGGAAGGATCCCCGACAAGGGAGTATGGTGACGATTGCCCCCAATCCCCTGAGCAGGGCGATGCCTCGAAGCCACCGTTGGCGGAAGTCCCCGCGGAAGCGGTTCAATCAGGTCGATCAGACCCGCGCCTTGCGGAGAAGGGGCGCCCAGATACGCCGGCCTCACAGGGAAATACCCACACCCCTCTTGGGGAAAAAGGCAGCCAAGCCGCAGTCGAAGCTTTAAGCCCTGGCTCGAAAGCACCGGAAACGCCTCCCGTCGTTGACGGAATCGAAGCCCCCGCTACGGGGAATAATTTGCGCCAACCCCCGCAACGCTGCGGCGAAGAACCGAGGAACTCGGGAATAACGCGCGCCATCGCACGCTCGAAACTGGTCGTACCGGACGCTGCTCCTCCTCATGGAGATGGTGCACCGCGATTAGCGGCAATTCCCCTGAAAAAGGTGTCATCGGCACCTGCCCGGCACCCTCCAGAGGGGAATTTTGACCAAAATACCGGTGTACCGGAGTTAGCCCCAGGCAACCCGTCAGTAGCCGGGGACACCACGGCATCGCCGGAACGTATGGTGCAGAGCGCTCGTGCGCCTGGCAGGGAGGCAGTTTGCCACCCAATCACCGTGTCGCACGGGACCCGCCAGGGGATTGTGGAAATGCCGATCCCGCAGGAGCGGTCATCTTCCCGCAAACTCGCGGTTCGTGAGCTCAACCGCGAAGGCGGAACCCAAGTCCCCCGCCGACTGGCTGTTCGCCCGGCCTACCGTGAAGACGGGAACAACGACACCCCTCTGGGGAACGACTTGCCGGTGAAAACCGTGGCACCACACACCCTCTTGAGGGATATTTTCCCGCATGAGCAGCGGCCACTAGGACAGCGCACGGGAACGTCAGAGTTATCGCTGAACACCCTGCTAAGGGACATTATACCGCACCGCGGGCAACCCTCGCCAGGGATTACAACCACCACCCGGCACGGCCGGCAGGTCTACGAACGAGAGTTCGTAGTAGACCGACTTGTCGGACACACCTGGTACCAGGATGGTATTCTACAATACCGCGTCCGCTGGTACGGGTATGACCCCAGTGGGGATATGTGGGAGCCAATCGAACACCTCCCACGGTGGCAGGTCCTGCGATACCACCGTCAAACGGGAACTGCAGCCCCAGCCACGCTGGTTAATGCCCAAGTTGGGTAACGTTGCGGCGCGAGCGGAGAGCGAAAGGAAAGGATAACAAGGCAAAGTCCGTTGAAGACGGGGAACTCAACCGAGAAGCACCGTTCTAAACGGGAAAGTTTATTCAAGGGAGCAACTAGCTCCCCACAATACTACACTACACTAACTGGCATAGCCAGAGAAAGAAGAACCAGGAAACTGAACTAGAGGGTTCACTCACCCCCATCGTCCACGGCGTAACCCCCAGCAAGGCGGTAGGCCAACGCGTCCGCCATGGTGGTGACATCCCCCGATACCTCGGCAGCGCTAAGACCAGCACCCCGGAGGAAACGTGCGATGATTTCGTTTTCATTCGCCGTCACCCCGCTGGGGATTGAAGGTCCGGCACTTGCCGCCGAAGGGACAGCAGCCGGCTCGGCCGGAGATAACCCCTCTGGGAAAGCTTCTGCGCTAGCGCCAGTTTCCTCTACGTCCATCTCCCCGGGTTATTCCGGTTCGTTATCGACCATTGGGTCATCCCCGCCGTATGCGCGGTAGTAGTCGTCAGAATCGACGTACCCCACCGGGTGGTCTTCCGGCACATGCCGGGGCGTATCGCGAAGCTCGCGCGCCTCCTCGGAGGAAATTTCCCGGAACTCCCAGGGGTCGAAGTAGATAAAATCCCCCGCAAGGGCGGTGTTTCTACCGAGTCCCGGACCACCGGTGTTACCGCTACCGCCATCCAGACGACCGCTTTGCTCCAGCGGGACCTCACTCCAGCTAACGCTGTCGATGTACCCAAGTAATTGGAGGACCACTTCATTGTTGGCCTGGCCCCCAAGGGGGATGCGAAGATCCAGGTTTCGGATCGCTGCCCACACACGCGGTTGAAGGAACCAGAGACGATACTGGTCGTACGCCTCGTTGAAGATATAAGCCGCAGTGCGGGCCGCCCACTCCGTAACCACTACGGACCACAACCCCGACCGAGGATCCTGCATGAGCAGCGAACCGAGGTACGTAAGTACCGGCGGGAGTTCTATGTAGCACCCCCGGCAGGCTTCATGGAAGCCCCACCACTCAGGGAGTGCTGCATACCGACCTAGTCGGTGAGGCGGCGCAATCCGCTCTATCTCCACGTTCTGATACGGGATAAAATACCCGAATCGGGATCGCCAACGCCGCTCGTAGCGGATGAAGTTTTGGAGAAAGTTGGACCGGTATTGCCGGGGAAGGTACCTGAACTCCGCCCGAATAATCGGTCGCTCCCAGCAAAGGGCTTCTTGCCGCGCTGCGGGGAAATTCCTCCAAGCGAGGGTCTCGAGGCGGAACAGTTTCTCGCCGTACCCAATCTCCCCGCGAGTGCGGAAGTAGCTAACGTCAAAGCCAAACTCCGGTGGGACCGGTACATCGAATGGAGCCCGGCTCTGCCATTGGTACGCCATCCGCGTCAACTCGGTCTGCGCCGCAGCGACGGTCTCGCCCGAATTTCTTCGGAGGTGGTGACGCGGAATCGCAATCCGGTGACGCCAATCCCACGACGTGGTGACTGCTCTGGGCAGATCCCCCGGAAGGGTGTCTGAGCCATCCGCATAAGCGGTGACCAATCCCTCATTGAGGACAGCGACCGGGTGAAACCACGGGGCAAGGCGCAGGCGCGACGCGTGATTCCGATTCATCGGGTTGAGCCCCACCAGGGTGTTGTTGGTTGGCCAATTGGACACCGGAGTGGTTCCGGAGGACACCACCGAAGGTGGTAGTGCGAAGGGATGGTCGGCTGCAGCAGCCATATTCCCCGGTTGTACTGGATGTCGATCGCCCTGAGGCAGGGGACCTAACCGGAAACCGGTGGTGTATCGCCCGAGAAGTCTCGGAGGTTGGCTGTGGTTGTTGATGTTGTTGTCGTCGTTCATTTTTCCCTTTTGGAGGGTGGCTGTTGTTGTCGTTTGTGTGCTTGATGACTCTGGTGCAGAGTGATTTACCGGAGAACCGGAGACAGAGCACGCGCTTTTATCACCCATTTTTGTCTGGGAATCGTCCGCGTCCGCGGTCGTTTTCCCGTCTTAAGGGGGGGGATATGAAGTGCAACGCCCTCAGGGAGGGATTCTTGGTACTTGAACGCTTTCCCGATATTATCGGTTGTGTAGTGTGTATATGAACTACGCCCCACTATGGTGGATATGGACACGTGGGACACGGTTTTGGGTCAACTGGCGGTTGGCCACAGTAGTGGATGTTGCCACGAAATGTGGAGTATTTTAGTTAATATTATTTATTATTTTCACACCCATTTCTGGGAAGCTAGTACTTAGTGCGACGGCGCACTGCCGTCGCACCAGTAAACCTTCCCCAACAAGGGACCCCAACCTGGGGAATTGGCTCTAGTTGTTGCCGCTTGCGCGCGTACTCTACTCCTCCTTGGAGGGAAACGCCGTGAACCACGGGACATCTAACCCCCTTGCACATCTAAAGGGACCCATCACTGGGAGTATAATTGTTCCAATTGCATTGGTGTTTCGCCCTGTATAGGGATATTGTTACCGGCATCGCCGTATCTGTTCGTCGCTCTCGCGACTCACATCGTCCTCTCTTCCTCCTCTTCGCCCTTCCTTTTCCCCTTTTTAGGGTAGCACCTCCCGCTATCCGCGGCCCTCGTGTGCGCATTCGCTCACACTTCCCCACTTACGTGGAAACATACCTCTGCTGAGGATCACACCCCGCTCAAGCGGATACCGATTCTTCGCCTTCACCTCCCTGCGCGAGTCGTGACAGGTGTCCCTGGTCTTACAAACCGGCTTCGCCGTGACACCTCTGGGAGGGCTCTACCCAACTGGGTTCACCTCGTGAGAGGAAGATCCCGAACGTCTTTCGGTGTTTTTCCCCTTTGGGGCATTGCACCACACGATTGTCATAAGATGAAACACTTCAAAAAAGAAACTCGATCGCTTCGTGATGCTCTTTTGGCAACTGGAGAGTTCCCGAGTTCTCACACGCAAACATGTGTTTCAAGATGAAATTGGCAATGGACGGCTATCGCGCTATCACTGCAGAGTTTGTGAAGTAGAGCTTCGTCGACGTCGGCTTAGGGCTACTGAAAAAAGTATTTGAATATATTTGTGGACAAGTTTCGCGAAAGATTTGGGTTTCGCAACCTTTCCTAGGACAAAAAGAAAGTGAAGACAAGTGAACGACGGTTCGAAGGTCGAACAAACTTCGGAAGAGCGACGATGTTATTCGAAGAAATGTTGAAGAGGCCCTGACAGCTCATAAAGATTCTACAGCTGCCTTAATAGCAGTGGAGAACATTCCTTTGAATGAGCGTTCGACAAACTGAGTGTTGTGGGATTCGGCGCAATTGAAAGCATCTGCTCGCGTATTTCGGAGTATGTCTTCTAAGCAGGGTGGGACTCCAGTAATTCTACTTACTCACAGCACATCGATTGTGAGAAATTGTTGCAATAGTACAGTGGAGGTGGGTAGAAAGTGTTTACGTTCGAAGAGTAAGGCAAAGAAGGCAAAAGTCACTTCGCAACTGCTGTGTAAAAAAGAGAATACGCTCCCGTTCTTTTGCACTGAGTATGAAGATGATGTTGTGTTGAACAACTTAGTCAGGCGTTTTGAAGCCAAAATTTGACATGGGAACGTGTGACATCCAAGAAGGAAAACATCACAAGTCTCGAAAGCCTCGTATGGTTTGCGCTTGCCTCGATAAAAGCCAAATTCGAGTAATGGGGACCACGAGAGCATTGTATCAAGTAAAGCCCGGAACCGTGCAAGGTATCGTTTTGGCTCTGCGTGAAAGGATATTTTCTGCCAATGCCCACTACAAATGCGATTTTTTCAAGTTTGTGGTATAGTGGCCGAACGCAGCCGTAAGCGGATGCACGAAACCCATCAGGGAACAATGTGGCAAACGTGGCAAGCGTCCCGTGTGGGTATATTATGCAGGAAAGGGGTATGCTGTTATTGGATGAGGTGCTGATATTTTCGTAGAGTGGTACCTAATTTATTATTATTATTGTTGAGGGTAGATAGGGTAGTGCATGGCACACCGCAGGGCTACTGGGAAGTGGCGAGCTGCGTGCGCACACCAAACGGACTAGTATCTTGTTTTAGTTGGCGATACAGACTGACCACTAGCCTATTCTACTAACCTGCACGGTAAACCAATAGCGGTGCACGACCGCCAACGCTTGTTCCCTCACCAAGCCTGACGTGGTTGCCCATCCTGTCACGTAGCTGTCGACCGGCGTCTCTTGACCTCGACCGTTTGGAACATCGAGCCCATCTTCCGCCCGGGCTTTCTAGGAAATCCCTCTACTGACAGCTTAGGTACGTCCGACTGTTCAGCACCATACAGTAAGCATTGCGCTTCCCAAGAAGCTCAGGTTTTGTTTCAACTTAAGCCCTTCTGTCTACTAATCTGGTTAACATTTTCATTTTCGTAGCCAAGAGGTAACCCTTCAACTGAGCTCAGCTCAGTACTCAAATATAAAAGTTTGCATCTGTAGTTAGAACTGTAGCCTAAATTTAGTTAGCGGGTTTGACAATCTCAATCATGCCTCAAGACCCAGAGTCTGTGTGATGGTTCGTAAGTACTCAACACAGTTTATTAAAGTTTCGAAAGCACTCCTACTTGCAATCTCCATTTTCTAGCCAGGACATATCAAATCAATGTAAAATGGACAAAGAAAGGTAGCGCAGATAACGTTTCTACTCTAGGTTTACACAGAACTGTAGCTGTTTTCGTTCTCACTGTCTGTCCACCCCGCCACTTCGGGTAAAACAGATTAGCGAGGTCATTTATTTACTACCTCCAGTTGGAACGAGTGGGTTGTAAAACACGTCCCAACTTGTGGCCAGTGTGGCTCCATTCACACCGTCCCTCACAAGGAAGCCATTCAGCACAGATTCCGACTAACTATTCTCTGCATATGAAGCTTAGTAACCGCAGATAAAAACCTCTACCACAGCAAAACCGTAAAGGAAAAATCCGTAGTGTGGGAAAAGGTATGGTACTCTTACTAAATACAACAATTATCACAAGAAAACATATAAATCTATTTCAAAACATAACTGGTAGAAGAGAAACAAGGTTAGTTCGACATCAAAATATTCAGATGATACTTACTAGTAGCAATTCTATTACTTCAAGCCACAAAGTAACGTAAGCCTTTGTTCGTGTCAAAGACAACAAGCTTAGAAAAATTTCCAGCAGCTTGCACAACAGTCCTTATTGACTTTACGTCAATTACCTTTGTCTCCAGCAGCTCTTTTATGTGGTGATATTTTAGAGCAATATGCTCGTTTCTTTCTGAGAGCTTTCGATTCTTCACGATCGACATAGCAGTCGAATTGTCCGTTGCTATGGAGATGTGGTATATCTGAGGTTCATCCTCTAGGACTGTGTCATTGCGTAATTCGCACAAGATTCTACGCATCCACATTAATGATTTTTTCACAATACGACAGTGCAATGTATTCTGCCTCTCCAGACGACAGCGCAACAAAAGTTTGCTTCTCGGTCGTCCAAAATGACTGTTAAATTTAGTTACTATTTTACCTTTGTTTGAGTATAGCGGCTCCAGAATCAGTTCTAATGTGTGTACTTGTCCTCTTTTCATTCTACTCGAACTCCAGAAGAGATCGGTTTCCTGTTTGACATGTCTACCTGGCCTCAAAGCCGAGTTGACAGTTTTTGTGACATACTGTCAATATGAAACGACAACATTCTTATGTCAGAAAATCCCGGACCGACCACGTGGACAAAGTTGTCTCCGAAATACACTTTGCCTACTACTTAAAACGTTGAAAAACACCCCACATGGCACAGCAATGATCAAACGGTCATAGAAGGTTCCCGAGAGATCCGTGCCAAGCCATCATGAGCACTTTGGGGTTATGCCAGATCACCAAGACCCTGTCTGTTGCTAATCTTTGCCAAGTCATAGAACAAGTCATCAGCGTGGAATTCGCCAAGCCGTCAAACGGCTAGATCTGGCATTGAACCTGGTAAACCACCCACATATGGAGGCTAACGAGAAGACCAAGCATAATTACGTTAAACACGGACCACTTCTCATTGACTATTGGCACTGATATAGTTAGACCAGACCCTCAATATAATCCGTGATAGATGCTCCGAACTTCAACTCGGAACATCACCATCGACTTCCAACCATTCTCAACCATTGCATCCCTGCTCCCAACAATTACAAGTGCTTCGTTCACAATTGTTAGTAATCCAGTCCTAGAAATCCTCTTTAATGACAAGCAGCCCAATCTGAGTCACAGTACGCCTCCATTGGTGCTGTATTCTGGGCTGGAAAGAACAAGCAAAGACCCTTTGTACCACTCAAGTATCTCAGTACTGTTCTGGAGAGCCCAACATGCCTCATGCATGGATCATGGACCTGCCTTACCAGCATTGAAGCGGCAAACATGATTTCTGCCCTAGATGAGGTGGCAAGGTACATCAAAAGCTCTACAAGTTTCCGGTAGCGGCCGTGTAATTCAGGTGGAACATACCGTTCGTACTCTCAACGAGCTGTGATGTCACATTGTGACCGCAATGTAGTTCGGGCAAAGTCGAAGTTGGCCAGACCATTTTCTAGCAGTATCTTTTCAATATATCTGCTTTGTTGTACCTTTATTTGTGTTCTTGTCCCTCATTATATCGAATCCCACAAAACGTTTTGACTCGCCAAGAACTTTAACCTTAAAGAGATTCTGCATCTCTTATTTGAAGTCTTCCAGAAGGGATCGGATGTTAGAAGATGCCAGTAGGTCATCAACCACCACTACGATGGTCAACGTTCCGCTATTGGACTTGTATATACATAGTCATCCGTCCATGATAGAGTGCTTGAATCCCAAGCGCATCAGCTGCTTGTGCGTCACGGATCCCCATATTTCTCCGGCCTGTTTTTCGCCGTATATTGACTTTAGAAGCAAGCATACCTTGCCAGGGACAAATGAGGACCCAAAAGCGTTTTGGGGTTGTTTCATGATTAGAGGCTCGTGTAGATCACCGTACAAATAATCTGCTAATATCCATGGTCTATAGTATCAGGCTTTGAGCTGCAGCCTTTTCCAATAAAAGAAGAATGATTCCAAGACGGGCAATCGTGGCGTACAAGTTGTCGGGGTCGTGATCCGAGTATGGGTGCTGCAAGTCGCCTCGTGCTACGCAACAGGCTTTTAGAAGATTGCGCGAAGGGTCGGGGGTTAATAAATTTGCTAAGAACCTCCATAGGGATAGCAAGGGTTTCATGTCAGGTTCTCTATCAATGAGGTTTCAAGTTATTCTTTCTACCAACGCATCATATTATCCATCGATGGCTTCTGGCAATTCGGCCATCACTATGGCTTCTACAAAGCTCTTGGGGACTCTGTCATCATCCCAAAGGTCTTCGAAGCGTGACTATGCGACAGGCCAATGAGAAATGGATGCATCTAGATGATATTCATCATCTTAAACCGTGGTTTTCTGGGCTTTGTATCGTCTGACAGACGAGAAGTCCATAATATCTTGGATTGAAGGAAAGGACTCCATCGCAACGTTAAAATATGCCTCTTCACACTTTATTACTTTTCCGATGGATGGGATGTACATCCTATGCAGTCTCCGCGAGCTCTGCAACCCCATAAAGCTTCCAGGAATAGCGCGTGGTAGTGAAGCCTTACTAGCGACGGCCTCAGGCCTTTATATGACCACGTGGCCTTCTTGCCTGAATTTCAGTAAGTTTGTGAAGTCCAATTTCCGTCTGAACCGTAACCTGTAGGGAACCTTCATTCCTGCTTAATGATTTGGTACGCGATTTCTCAAGTATTTTGGGTGAGAGATGGCTTCCTCCTATGGCTCACGCATTAGCTTGGAGTCAAACCGGAATGTTCTATTCATCTTCCACAATTGTTGGATAACTTTTTCTGCTACGCCGTTTGATTGGTGTGTGCACGGTGGGGTGAACTCTAGTTCTATACCATTTTACATTGAGTATGAGACGAAGTACTCTGACCTATTCTCACCCGTCCCGTCAAAGCGAACGCGGTACATTAAGTTAGGAGGTAGTTTCCTTCTATTGCTCACTGGATAGTGTGGAGGCGAACAGGAATTTTCTATCCATCTTCCACAAGTCTTGGATGACTTTCTCTGGGATGCCGCTGGATTGGTGTTCCTACGGTGCCGTAAACTCTAGTACTATACCATTTTCCATCCCGTATGAGACGAAGTCGTCTGATATACCCGCCCCGTCAAGGCGAACGCGGTATATTAGGTTAGGAAGTAGTTCGGTTCCTGCGCAAGCGTTCTCCCAGCGGACAGATTCGAAGAACTGTGTCTTCCTACTTAGAAATAATATTGAGCTTGCCCTCGTGTTTTCATCAATGAGGACTTGCATATACTTTGATCCTTGTAAAGAAGTAAGGTTATTGGGTCCAGTGAGATCGGTGTGCGTTAACTCCAAAGTTCTCTGCACTGCGGAGTGTGATTGCCCAAATGGGGCACGCTGGGTACAAGCTTCAACGCACGGGATGCTTATGATGTTGTTGAATTCGTTTCGAGAGAGTTTGGGTAGGCCTTGACGCAAATCAATGCATGTCAAGAGTTTTTTCTGCCACGGTGTCCAAGTTTGTCGTGCCAATCCTTTATTTTCTGGCCAGGTGCGTGTGCTGTGGCTTGTACCAGTGGTGGCGGTACATGGTTTGGTAAGGGACACAGTCCGTCCCTCAGAGGGGATTTTTTTTATGAATTGGCTGGTTGTGCGGTCTCTATGTATTCAGCCATTTGAGAATTGCACCTCGACATAAGTTGCCAGGATGGATGAAGATACCAAGTTTGCGGCGAAGTTTTGGGTATGTTTGGCCGGTAACATAGGTCCAGTTCCAAAGGGTAGCTTTATTGTTCCACAAACTGCGGTCTCTGACTTATGGTCGCAAATGTTTACTCTTTGCAGAGGTGTTTGGTGCTAGTCTCAGAACAAAGATTTGTCCTCGATGAAAACATGACTAGCCCCAGATTTCAGCCATGTTTGGGTTATGTTGTCCTGGTAGAGACTGACTTTAGCTAATGCTATAAATTTGCCGTGGTAATTTCTGTTTCTGTTGCCGTGGTGGCGGTTAGCTTTTGGTCGCCCTTGACTCTGGCGTCAGTAAAATTGTTACAGTACCAAGCTAGGTTGTTTTTACATGCCTCCTGTTTGTTATGTTGATTATTGGAGCTTTTTTTGTTGGGCTGTTGTTTGTTTTTGTTCTTCTCGCGCCGACATTCGGCACTGTTTTGGCCAATGCGTCAACATTTACAACATAGAACTGCCTTTTTGTCCCCTTTTGCACGGTTTTTGCGTCGGGTTGTAGACTTCTTGGCAGCGGTGTGAGGATGAATGCCATCTTTGTTGCCCTCTGTAGTCTTCGTTGTAGATTTAGAAGCCCTCTGAATACCTCAGTCTATTCCGGATCGTACAAGCGAAACGACTTGATCGTATTCCATGTTGGTTGCGTCCGTCAACAGTGTGATTGCCATAAATGAGTCGGAAAAGGTACGAAACGGAGTCACTGTTCGCTCCTTTTCTGTGAGTGCGTCATCCAGACTACCTAGTTCTAAGTAGGTTGTATAGAGCTCGAGCAAATGTCTCTGTATGTCGTCGCCATCCTTGAATGTCAACGTGCTTAGCTTTTGGCTGTGAGGAACCACAATACTTTGCGTAAGGGGCTGACCAGTCGTACGTACTTCAGCAGTCAGTAAAGTAATTTCTTATAAAGCCCGGGCAGAAGATGCGTCGGTGTTTTCGAGATGCTAGTTTGGCATTCAAAAGGCAAAGAATTAAAATGAACGAATAACGACTCTTGAAACCCAATTTTGAATGAATCAAATTTCTCAAAATAATTCCATACATAGCACAGAGCTAGTTTGCTTGGGAAAAAAGACTAGCAGTATACTAGACATTTCCCAGTTTCTTTGGAGGTAAAACTAGCGCCAGACTCCACTAATACCTACCCTCTCAGGTGCACGTGGAATCCAAATCTTACTGGTCCTGAGCGAGTGCCCCTTCGAATAGCAAAATAGAATAGATAGAATACATATAATAGATACATAGCGTTTACATAACCAAATAGCTTTGGCTTTCTATCACCCGTTGCCCGACCTGCTCCCTGCATCGCATGCTCTACCCCAAGCCCTACGAAAAGACACTCTGCATCACGTGCACCACCTCATCTACGTGCGCCATAATATTACGCTCCCCGATATCCCACTCCACCACTACCCTCCCTTCTCTGTTTCCAAGCATCCCGTTCTCCGTTCTCCTCCCCCCGCCATAATACCCTGTTGCCATCCCCGTTGCACCTTCTATGGCCGCACCGCGTTCTCTCTCCAGAGTCACCAACGCAGGTGCCCTCATCAACTCACCCCCGACAAACGCCCTTCCTCCTCCGCCAACGCTCCCGTCCAGTTCCCTCCAAGGACCAAGTGACGAAAATCCGTTCCAAACCTCTCCACCATTCCTCCTCACACTCCCTCACACCACCCCTCCAACAACGTCCCTCTCGCCGAAGATGAACCCTATCACATCCAACAGGCCTCCCTTTCCCTCCAAACAGAAGACGCACACCACATGGCAAGTCACGCCCTCTGTTCAGTCTCCTCCTCAAACCCACCTCCCCATACCTCGTCCCCATCCCCCTCCCCTCTCCTCAACAACCGCCATCTCGAGCAACTCGTCCTCTGCATCTCCTCCATCGCTTCCTCCTTCAGCACACGCAAAGCCGACGAACTCATCTCCCTTCTCATCCACCCGGAATTCTCCAAGTAAGCCTTCCAGAAATCCATCTCCTCCGCAAAGCAGTGCCTCGCACTCCAAGAACACCTCCTCAAGGAATGCATCAGATCCACCGGCTTCCTCCCTGTCATACTCACCGACGAGCACAACTCCTTCTCCGCAACCCTCTTCCAAAAACGCGCCACAGACGTCCTGAAGCAAAAACTCGCTCTCGAACACTTCAACAACACCTTCTTCCATCCCGTCTCCCAATCTTCTCCTTCCTCCTCTTCCACCCCCGCATTCGCCCATCCTATGGCCGCAGCCTTTGGAAACAAAGTCGTTCCTGCCTTCAAACAAGCCATCATGCAGTGCCACATCAATGACATCGTCTGGCACAACCCTGAAACAACGGGTATGGAATCTTTCGTTGGTCTCGTCCAGTTATACTCCGATAAGTCCGCCACTTCACTCAAGAGCTCCTCCATCAACTCATATCCCCTTCATATCACCTTTATAAACTTCTCATACGCATTCCGCCGAAAGTGTATCTCCGAAAACCTCACCCTCCTCGGATACCTCCCAACCTCCTTCTCCCCCTCTTCCTCCCCCGACCACGCAGACTTCATCCCACATTCGTTCTCCAACATCCCACGCAAAACAAGAATGGACCTCATTCAGCGCGCCATCTCTGCAATCCTCAACCCACTCCTCTCTTCCGCCCTCCTCGGTTTCTCATTCCGTGACGCCCACGGTGTACTCTGCCACTGCCATCCCATCCTCTCCAGCTACTGCGCAGACATCCCAGAGGCAAAGGACATCCTCGCCATCTCGCACGGAACACGACCACAGCACCCCTGCCCCAGATGTCCCGTCCCCCGCGAACACCTCTCCCTCAATACAAACCTCATCCACTTCCACACACAATCCCAGACTCGAAACAAACGGAGAGAACACGCCGCTCTCCTTCGCCAGTCCGACGAAGCCCAGCTCGCCCGCAAGCCAAAAGTAGCTCGCACCAAAAAGGAACAAGCAACCAGAGCCCTCCGGTCCCTCTCCCTCGCAAAGTATCCCTCTCTCTTCGAATCTTACGCCATTTTCAACATCACTCCCCTTCTCTCCTCTTACAACATCTTCGCCTTCGAACCCCTTCACAACTTCCACCTCTGCGTCTCAAAGCTCATCAAAGCCACCGCCATCGAACGACTCCGCCCCGAATCACTCTTCACCACATTCGGCCCCAACAACAGCAAACGTTCCTTCCATTCCATCCGCACCTCCATCCTCAAACACTCCAACTCCATCCTCGCCGCCATCGAAAAGGACTCCCTCGCATCCGGCCTCCACATCGACTTCTCCACAACCGACAACTCCCAAGCCCTCAACGGCTTCTTCACCACAGAAGGCTTACAAGGAATGCTGGAAGCAAATGATTACCGCACCCTCGACATGGCCTTCCCCTTCATCGGCGACTTCTTCGACAGATGCTGCAAAGAAACCGACTCCTCCCCCATCACTTCTGTCTTCACCAAGTACACATACCTCCTTCTCTCCGCTATGCGATACAACTCCTCCCCCGAATGAACAGACACCTCCCTCCTATCTCTCGAAAAACACATCAGATCCTTCAAAGTCCCAGCCGCATCCATTCTCGGACCCTACCACTCCTCCCACCTTGGCATCCTCAAGTTCCATCTCCTCAACCACATCGTCGAAGACACACGCCGATACGGGGGTCTCCACTTCAAAGACACAGGCATCTTCGAGCATGTCCACATCCTCTTCAAATCACATTACTCCAAAACTTCCAAGCGAGGGGCCACCGTCCATACAGAAACCATCCGTGATATAGACCGCTCCAATCTCTTCAAAGACTGGAATCCACTTTCCGCAGACCCTTCCCTATCCTCCCATGCTCGACCTTAAACTCAACCGCAACCACGCCAACCCTCCTTCGTACGTGACGGAAAACATCTTTCTTTCTACGACATCTTCACAGCCGCAAAGTACCTTGCATCCACCCCCAACGCAAGTCCAAAATTTCTTCAAGAACTCTTCTCCTCAGACACGCTCTCCATCATCTCACAACTAGGTCACACCACACTTCATTCCTTCGTCTCCCTTTCCATCGAATATCTCAAGCTAAATCCCTCACCCAACAACCTCCGTCGAACTCGTCTCACCTTCGTCAACTCCGCATACGTCGTCGGCGGCTACATCCCAACACTACACAATTACAACCAAGAACGAAGCGAACTCGTTCTCCAAGAACCCTCCGTCATTCTCCTCCAGTGCATCTCCGCCGTTCCATCATTCGGAGCTTCCAGATGACCAAAGTTCTCCCATATCCTTGTCTCAGGAACCAACTCCTCCTCTCCATCCACATCCACTCTATGGGTCTCCAAGCTCATCGCCCTAGTTCGCTTCAAACTGCCTTCCCCCTCTTCAAGCTCTTCCACCCCCATTACAAAGGAATTCGCTTTCGTACAATTCCTTGAACTCGTACCACCTCGCGACAATGTCGATATCACCCTCAACTGCGTCTGCCTTCGGTGGTCAACCGATGACGAGTGGGACCACACCACCGATCCAGTTACCATCTCCAAACCTTCCACCAACGACAACGTATCTCCTTGGCTCGGCCTCATGCCTTTCACCTCCATTCTAGGTGCAGTCCACGTCTTTCGAGAAAACCACCCCGTCCCGCCATTCACTCCTCGTCTTCACTGGCGCTTCCATCGTTTCTACATCAACCGATTCTATCGTGACACCTCTTCAAAGCCTTACGCCCCACAATCTACAACACATCAGTAAACCACCCGTTCAACCAGTAACACTATTCTTCTTCAACTTGTTCTTCATAACCTCCCAGACCTTCCTCCCAGTGCGCCTCGACATGATCCGTCGCCTCACCTCTCCAAACATCTCGACTCTCTTTCACCAACCTCTTCATCCACACATCTTCTGACCGACACGCAGCAACATAACAGTCCAGCACCCCTCCCAGCCGTTTCTTCATATGTTCCAAAAAAGTATTCATCCTCCACGGTCAAGTATATCCTCCGCTTCGAAGGTATCCACAGCGCTACCGTCACTTCTCTATCCCCATTGCCAGCTATACAACGCCGGTCACCCTCATCGCAACCTTCATTCTCCAATTCTTCATGATGTAGCTCTCTCACCCTCTCCCACGCCACACCAAGTATATTCTCTACTGCGAGCGGACGATAATCACCGTACAACGTAGAAAATAACAACTTCCGTCTTCCTCCATGCCCCACATCTGTGTCCATTGCCGTCAAAACACATCCTATCCACGCATCCAAACGAACCAAATGCATCACTTTCCCATCAACGTACTCCATCTTTCCCTCCCTTTCCGCTCCCACCTCATATCCCATGAATTCTTCCAACACTTCCACCGCAGCCCCGTTCTTTAAGTACATGTCCCTTTCACTAAACTCTCTCAGCCGCCCAGCAACCTGAAATCCAGAATACGTAAGATCTTCGATTGTTTTCATCCTCCAAGAACATAACCTACCACTCCTCGCCTCCCCATCCCCCATGAACTTCGTCTTTACTTCCTCTAACTGCTTCTTCAACTCAATGTCTAGCTCCGTCCCCTCTTGCAGTCTCACAAGTCTGGCTATCAAGTCATATCCAAGCAACGAAAACATTTTGTCCCGTGCCGCACGCTTCCGAACCCCAATCACATCACTCAACTTCTGCTTCATACATTGCCTCAAACACCTGTCCTCAGCAACCACCCGCACGCATTGATCCTTCCTACCCGCTTCAATAATCGACTCCCATCTCTCCCTCTCAATCTCAACGCCAACCAAGTACTTCAATAGTTCATTACTTCCTCCTCGCGACGAAGGCGTGTACGACCTCATCTCAGACGCAATCTCAAACGGACATCGAGGTACAATATCCTTTCCTCCCACAAAAAATACACTCCCCTCTTTTCCCTTCCTCAGTACTTCGCACCGCTTCGTCCAGTTCCTTTCCAAACCCTCCGAAGTAAAACAAAGCTCCGGTACCTCCCCCTTCGCATAGTACAACAACCTATCATATACTACCCTGGCAAACCCATAAAAACCCTCTTGCACATCAACCACATACTTCCTACGCCCTTGCAATTCCTTTTAACCTTCAGATCCGTTTCTCTCCCCTCGTCTCACCTTCATCCCTTCCCGTAAGCTATCTATCAGCATATTCTTCTCGCTCATCTCTTCTTTCATCCCCTTCAGTTCCTCTTGCGTCAGCTTAAGCGATATCTTTAGGCTGCAGTGGTCCCCTTTGATCTGCCCGAGTTCTGCCTTCCACATATTGACCCTCTCAACTAACGAAGATCGACACATCACACCGATGTCTTCATTCCCTGCATCTCCCGAAATATTGACAGGCAGCCGTCGCTCCTCAGCAGGCTCACTTGGCGACCGATGAACACTTCGTTTCCTCTCTTGCATTCCTTCCGGAGTCCACGGCGTTCTGCATCCTTTATCACTTTCCAAGTCTTGAGCCATTTGCACCTTTCGCGCCCGTACCGGGGTGCTCGTATTTTCTCCGCTTCTCCATGCTTCCTGTATTCCATCCGTCGCTCTGACCACTTCTTCCACTTCTCGCGTTTGCTTTAAATCAGAGCGGCGTCCCACTCCTTCCTTTATTCTCTCTCTCGTCCATCTCCCCTTCACAATGTGATCCTCTTTGTCCCCATCACTCTCTACCAAAGGGACATTTACCTCTCCTCCATATTGATTTCCCCTTGGGGCCCCACCTCTCTTCAGCGCAACTGCCTCTTCCATTTGTTTCTTTTCCGGCATTTCTTCATCTTTTTTTCGGTCTTCGACCCGCGCATTTGCTTTCAACCCTCCCTGATCTGGTACCTCCTCCCTTCTCCTAGGAACCGACCCTTTCTTACCCTCCACCCCACCACCAGACCCAGGCATAGATCGCTGTTCCCGAACCGAATCTCTCCCACGTGCTACATGCGCGTGGGCATCAGCCTTCAAATTCTCATTCGCCGTGCTCTCACTCGTTGTGCGCTCGGATCAGACGTTCTTTGCCCCAACTCTTCCCCCTGTCTTCGAATCATCTTCTCCTGACCTCCTCCCCGATAATTCGCTCCTGGGAACACATGATTTCGCTTTCGTTCCACTCGCCGTTCGCTTCTCAATAGCCTTTCGCCCCGTCTTAGGCACACTCGCCACACCACCCCTTGCCGGGCCTCGCTTCTTTCCCTTCGGCGCCATTCTTGGAGTCTAACCTCTTTCTCAAGTGGCTAGTGACGCTCTGGGATGGCGCACGCCGTGTGTTGTCCGGGAAAATCTCGCCACCCAATGCGCACAAAATTCTTTGTTTTTTGTGAAATCTTGAGAGTACAATCCTCTGTGGTACCGAAAATGGACGTTTCTGTATCACATCTATATCGCTTTGTATCTTATATCCTTGCTGAAGAGTGATGTTCTCCTAAGTTAGGACTACACATCCGTTCAAATTATAAACGTCACCCTTTAGCCAAGCTGTGGACAAAGGTTTATAACAAGAAACTAATCAATGACTATCGTTCCATCCTCCACCTTCAAAAGGGTTTGTCAGTCACAAACATCACCGTATCTGGCGAAGAGTTCCTCTCCTTGCTCTATGTCGGCTGTCGCCTCCATCTTAATAAGTTTGTAGTCCGTTATTCCGCCTGGTGTTCGTCCCACTCCCGGTGTCCGTTTCATTCGCACATTAGCCTCCCTTTTCTTCACTAGGCCATCCACCATGGCATCTAACTGTTTATCCCCTTCCACGTACTTTGGATCGTTGATATACCCCGCAATACAAAAAGGGGCAGGAACCACCCACAAAATGGGGATTAATTGTTTTCCATGCCAGTAGGTCAGCTGTTTTCGATGCGGAATTGATTGGAACTGTTGACCGTAGACTTCTGTCTCCACCGCATACTTCCGGAAGCGATCCTTCGTCACAACCATGACTCCCTCCCCGTAGGTCTTGTGCGCTTCTTTCTGATTCGAAAGGTCATGATAAACCAACGTCCCGTAGAAATAGCACACTACCTCGCCTGCAGCAATTCGACGAGTTGCAATCACTCCAACACCAGCCTTTTCGTGACGAATAGTAGAGTTGCCCACTCGCAACCATTGCACAGCCTGCATTTCCAATAGAGACTTCATGTTCTCCAGATTCATTCTTCCCTGCAGCTCCCTCGGCCATCCATCTATAGCTTTCTTCCTTCCCAACTTTCTTAGAATTTCACTTTGCCACAAAGTGGAGAGAAAGTCGACAAGGTGTGGGGGAAGAATTTGGTACGGTGGAAATCCGTCGACAGCCGTCCATAACACGGTGTGCCTGCTTCTTCCCATTGGCAATGCAGAGGAAACACAATGGGCCATCTTTCGAAGCTCCTGGCTCTTCGCAATATCCGTGTGTCCTTCCCGTATTATGGAAGCGAAGCGAACAATAGCGGCATGCCTGGCGTGTTCAAAGCAAGCTTTGTCCGGTTCACACCCCACAAACTTCCGATGCTAGGGCAGTTCCATGCACGCCATCGCTGTCGAGAACGTTCCGGCAAACATGTCGACCACGAGGTCTCCTGGCTGACTGAACCTGCAAATCAGCTCTTTCAACAGTGCTCTACACTTCTGTTCCGGTCGCACCCTCTTCCTCGTATACTTCCCATCCGGGTTTTTCACAGACCACATGAGCATCTCACTATTACACATCGGCGGCACCTGATCCATGATTGCATGATACGCTGGGTATCATGAAGCAACATAATTGAAGTTCTCATAGTTGACCATCCGGTGCTGTTGTGCATAAGGAACTCCAGAACGAACAGCATGTACAGCGTTTTCTGTCGTCTGGTGCAACCGGCAACTTCTTCTCCCAACGTTACCCGTCGTATTACCTAAATACCGTACGAAATGGAGGGGCTGTTCGTCGACGACAAAGGAGTAACGCTTCGTATCAGAGTCATCCATGTAGGTAACTTTCCGTAGCACATCCCGCCACAACGGTAATTGATCCCATGAGCAGAACTGTATAATATGTCCACCAGGACGTAGAAGCTTTGAATACCTTCTCGCTGACCTGCTCATGCCCTTCTCGGTCAGAATATCGTGTTCGATGTTCTCCAAAAGACGCTCAGAACGAGTCGCATATGGCGGATCGGAAATCAGGAACTGTACCCTTCCTTCAATAGATACCTCGCTTTCGCCAGACTTGTTGTCGTCAATGTCGATGAGATTTTCGAACTTGCAGTTGTGGAGATGGAAATTGCAGGACATCTCCTTCTCAAAATACTTGTAAGCTATCACATCATCCAAAGTCGTAGGGTACGGTGGTGCACGAATCCCCGTGCCTTCGACATCATACGATAAGTTCTGCGACAAAGCTGTTGTCTGCAGTCCTTCAGTGACCTTTGGTGCAGTACCAAGTTCTGCAGTACCGCGTTCCGCATCCTCTAGCATCTCTATCTCTTCCACTTCTTCCAACAAACCTTTATCACCACCTTCCACACGCTCAGCATGTTCGTTCCCACCACCAGCCGTACCAGTTTCTACCGGCTCCATAATGATCTCAACGTCTTCTGCGGGCTTTGGTTTCACAGTTTGATGTAATTTGACATTGCTCCCATGCAATGCAATGAGCTTCAGAGGCTTTATGGCCTCTTGAACCGTAGTGACAAGAGATTCACTAAAGTTCTCAAACCGCAGAGGGAACAGTCTCGTTCTCGTGATGATGAACCTTTTGAGGGCATCCAATTTGCTGGGAGCAGAGATGTCGAACAGTTTCTATTGTACCACCGCATTTCAAAGGTCATCAAGGTATTCTTTGGCACAAAGGCGAAGCGCTGTATCCACTGGATCCGGCAGATTCCATGCCCATTTGGTAACGTTTTCTTCTACAGTGGTGACGTTCTTCTCCTCCACTAACGGTTTGGAATAATCTTTGTGTTGGAAGCCCATGCAGCGTTGTGCGATATCGGTGAAGACTACACTGATATAGTCGAGTCGAATGTAAGGCAAGATCATAAACTCAACGTTGGGAAACCCGACGAATTGGGCGAAACAATGCCGAGCCCTGGTCACCAGCTGCACACCATACCCGACTCTCTGACTCTGGGTCTTGTCCGACAAACCCACTTTCGAGAACTTCTTAGCTGCCATGCCGCTTTTCCTCTTCCTACCACTTCCTTTCTTATCCATGGCAATCTTTTGCACCATAGAAAACCCAATGACCATTTCAAAGTCGGTGCAAGGATCCGTGTGGAAAGCGGAAGATTTCTTGGTTGCTCCCAGAACACGGGACTTGCAAAAGACAGATAGCAACACGTTACGGGGAATTCCTTTACGCCCTTCCCCTTTACAATAAACCTTCCAAACGTCCCATACACGCTTGTCTTCTTCACGGTCCTTTACGTCCACCATTCTTGCCATAAGATAGAGTTGACGTGGAGGGCCTCTGAGAGACATGTTACGGAGCTCGGAGTCCGAATACGAGATGTAATCCGGTCCGATGAGAGTGAGAAACATTTTCTTGGCAGAGTCAGGAACGTTGCGACTTTGTACCGCGAACTCCACAAAGTCGGTGTGCTTCAAACTTCTCGGCTCATCCACATTTTGCCTCGTCGCTGCGTAGTCATCAAGAACTGCCAGATAAGCATCAATAAGCTCTTCTCCGGTTCAGTGCATCTTGAATGAACCCGTTTCCTTCGCGGTTACAGTGGAGGCTGGGCTGGACACCATGGTAACTTCTTCTATAGAGGAGCTCATGAAATAGCGGTGTCGTAAGCGGACGTCGCAGCAGTCACGGGAGGTTCCAAGCGGTGAGACAGGGCGGATGGCAGAAAGGGAGTGGTCGCGGTAGCTTCGAAGGAAAGGGGTAACACTGTTGGAGACGACCACTCCGGTGCTTTGCTTAACAAGAAAAAGTTGTTCTTCGGGTTCAATAGAAGTTTTCAATCGCCCAAACCGACCCAACGAATGCGGTTGCGAAGAATGCGCAAGACGCTTTTGACTTGGTTGCCACGGATTATGTTTCTCTTCGTTTTGGGTCGAGTTCCGTGTTCCGAGGTGTCACGGTGCTCCATCGCGATTACGATGGAGCGCCAGGCATGAATTTTAATTAAAATTTCGCGTCCTGGCGCTCCATCGTTATCGCGATGGAGCACCACGACACCTCGGACCACGGACCTCGACCAAAAAATTATCAAATTCTTTTTGAAATGCAAGCAATTGGGAGGGGAATTGCAGGGATGCTACGTTGACGACAATGGATGTCATGAAACGTCTTGAAAACGATATATAGTGCTTACGTCCTTCTCTTTGGAACCAAGCATACGTGATCACGGGAGCATTTGACGTCAGCGGGTGCCAAGAAAGCGCAAGCGCGGGACTTTCGAAGTACTCAACCATGGATTCCACTGGGAATAAGATAAACGCGCCACCACGGAAACGGACTCCGAGGAAGCCTGTTTCGCCGAAGAGACGTGTTATCGAGATGCCGACCACGCAAGGCAAAGTGAAGAGCCAGGGCGCCACCCGAACTACCAGCCACCCTGAGCCATCAATTGGGGGCAATAAGGGTCAGGTGCTTAAGGGCGATGAGGAGGTCAATCTGTTCGTACGAGTTGGGAGTAGTGATGCGAAGGTGAAGGTAGGAGAGGCAAACTTGCGTGGTTTGGGGGTTGCTGCGGGGCCGGGGACGAGCTTCTGTCGTTCACTACACAACCATCCCCTGTCCTCTACGCAGAGACCTAGAGAGGACTTGGTGGTTATCTTTAAGACAAATACTTCGTCACACCAAGATGAGAAGTACCCTTATGTTTTTGGGGGTCCCGAGGAACCACCCGCAACTTTGAAGGAGATGGTTTCAGCGGGTTTATATGCATGGGACAATGCGATGATGAGTGTCACAAATGAAGGCGGAGAGAGGAATGAGTCGGATCCACCGCAGTCAGGAGCAAATGTGAAAACTGTCCACAGAAGTACAGCTTCCAGGACCACTGCAAGACAAGTCGAGCGCATTCCCGCTGTTGCTGGTACACCATCAAGCACTTTGGTGACCAAAGCGCCGGTGAAGAGCCTTGAGAGCGGTGGAGAGGCTCTGGTGAAAACCCGTCAGAGCGGTGGAGGAACATCAGGTGCTCTCGCGGGCGGCTCTGGTAACCGAGGAGGCCCTGAAGTCGGAGCAAGCTCCGATGATGACGTCATAGAGGTGCCTGTACTCTCCAGGAACGATCTTGATCCGGAGGAGAGGGTTTTATATGATGACGGTGATGCTGTTCCTTGGGAAGAGGTGGATAACAGTTTGGGGGTCTTAGACATCAATCGACATGATTATGACCAGCACAATGGCGTAGTGGATATCCACAACATTCGATTTCCGAAGAACATGGTTCGTTCGAAGAATGACAAACATCTTCGAGATACTTCGAACAAACTGAGGAAATTCGGATGGCTCCCTTCTCTTGGGTCGATTGCGGTGGCCCTGTTGGAGGATGTGCCGGTTCGTGACGCTATTGATGCGAGTGGGCGTTTGATTGTTCCTGTGGTTTTGGTGGACGGCTTCCATCGAGTGAGTGTTCTACTGGAACTCGAGCAGGATGGTGCGAAATGGGCACGGATTACTGCTCGTTTGAACATCATGCTTTGGGAACGGAACGACGGCCGGAGAATGACATTGAATGAGATGTTGTGGCTGGGGAAGACGTTGAATGATTTGAGCTCCAATGTTCTGGTGATGCCCTTCGCAGATAAGATTCACACTGCTGTTTCGTTTATTCGTAATGGCGTAGAGCAGGATGGGTATGATTTGTCGAAGCTTAAACCAAGCCAAATCACGGGGTTGTTGTGGAGCAGTGAGAGGGGAAAGAAGGGAAGATACGTCATTTCAATCGCCATTCTGCTCTTGCTCTGAAGTTTGCGCGTAATCCCGGTCTGTTAGAGTTCTTCGATGTGGTGTGGCAGGAGACGCCTCAAATTGGAATCACTCATGTGTCTAGTGATATTCTGCTTGGAATGTCAGGGGATAAGTTTCGTTTTACTAACCAATGTCTACAGGCGCATGTTCGAGTGAGGTCGGTGGCCACTGTGAAGATGGGACCGTTTGAGGATTTCCGAAAGTACTTCTTCGACTGCGCTTCTAGAACGTATGACATTTGCAGTGAGCTGGGGAGTTCCATGAAGGAGAAAAAGAATGTACAGGAAGTGATGAATACCACGGTTACCATCGGCGATTCTGACCAGACTGTGTCAAAGTATATCATATTTCGTCTGAGAAAGTGGTATACGAAAGGGAACCGCAGCTCACTGGAGTCCAGAGTGAGTAATAAGGTGAAAGAGGTTCGTAGGAAGTTTTCCAGCGCTTTGTCGGGCATGCAGGGACAGGATGCTACTGCTGTTGCTCCCTCTGCGGCCAATGTGGACGTGATCGAGTTGCTTGATCTGAATGAGGAAGCTGCTCAGGAGCCTCCGAACGCTGACCAGGAGCCTCGAAGAAGTAAGCGAATCTCAAGAAAGCGTAAAGTGGAGGTCCTGGACGAAGATGAAAATGAAGATTCAGTTGATTTTGAGCCACCGGTGAAGAGGCAGAGACGATCGAATCGTAAGCCGACTGCACCTGGTGTGAAGCGACCTGGATTTGGTTTCTCGCAGGAGGTGGTGGAGGTGCTGCGTAGTATGGAAAGGAGAGATTTGAAGAGGTGGTTGACAGCACAGGAGATCATTGTGCTCGAGTCAAGCGAAGATGAAGCTCAGGAGGACTTTGTGGGTGATGAGGAAGACGAGGCAGAGGAGCAGCAAACCGTAGGCAGCTTTGACGATAAGAGTCCTGACAAGCTTCCAGCTGGCTTACGTACGCCAGGAGAGCTGGCTATGGGAGCGGACATGTCTTGGGTGGACCTGGTATACTCGTTGCCGAGTGAGTGGCCTGCAAGCGGAAATGCAGTGAATCATTCCCATCCATGGATGCAGAGGATAAATCTGAGGAAGCAACATCGGGCGGAGTGCCTATCACCTGATGACTTCCGAATTATTCATCATGCTGTGTACTGCCGTGCGTCGCGCAACATGCACAAAGAGATGGGTACTATGACACGTGCAATGCTGGGCGTGAAGATGCCGTCATCAGGAACGGCACCGAATGAAGAGGAAGCGTTATGGATGGCCGCTTTTGAGAGAGAGGACTTGGCTCGTGTTTGCTTTGCGAAGAAGAGAGTGGAGCTGTCAGAGAGAGGGTTTTGTGTGCTGGAAAGTTTCGGGACAGATGAAGGCATGGCTAGTGAGGCTTCGAAAAGGGGACTGCAAATGGACGAAGATGTGATAGGAGAACTGATGGACTTCTTCGAACGCGAATTTGTTTCGCAACCGGATCTCACGAAAGAAGCGAATCGTGTTTTCTGGAATATGATCATCAATGCAGGAGGGGTAGAGGATGTTAAGAATGATATGAAGGCGGTGGGGCCTTTCATCACAACCAAACGAGGGATTGCGGACAGAATTGAAGAGCTTGAAAACGGTGCGGTTCTTGCTCGAAAGAGAGCCATGTTGGATGCAAGACTCGGTCAGATTGCAGCGGCTCTCGGGTTGTCTGAAGGTGGAACGATGTATGCCCCTCAAATGGGTGGCCGTATCCTTTGTACTGGAGAGGATTGTCCGAGGCAGGTGCTACACACGGATTTGAGCGGTTTGACGGAGAGTGACAGGATGAGAAATGTAAACCCGGGGTATTTTGCAGTGGCATCGGGACCGGATGCGTTCATGATTTGGGTTTGTGAACGGTCACATACTCTAACAATGACACGGGGTAACTTGAAAGAGCTTTCGGCTTTTATGATGGTTTGGAACTTCAGAGTTCCACGGTTTTCTGTGTTCATTGGAAGAGGGGATGTATTTCATGCTAGGGCTAAGTACAATGATGCAATAGCGAAAGGCTATTGCATGCGATACCATATGTACTTTGTACCTGAGGGATACAATCTCCCGGATGCGGTGCATAGGCAAAGCGGTTTCTGCCCTCCCTTTTTTAATGATGAAGAGGACCGTGGCGATTTATCTGAGGTGAGAGGAGTGGAAGAGGAGCGGGGAGATGAAGCTGAAGATAGAGATGTAGTTATGCAAGAAGCCGAAGGTGAGAACCCGTCGGATGAGGAAGACGATGAGCATATACTGAAGCCAGCAGAAATCAACACTGATGGAGATTATGAACAGGAGGATGACGATGAGGGTGAAATGGTTCCAAAAAGAGCAGAGGGTCTGATAGGTGAGGACGATGAAATCGATTGATAATGATAAGTAAACTAGTGATATACGTTTGTTATATCTGATGATTGCTTTTTGATCTTTATCGTGAATGTTTATAGTGAATGGGAGAGGTTTACTACGATGGGGATTACTTTTTATGCGGCTTCATTCGAATGATGCGTAATAATGAAGGGATGATGTCTAAAAAGATTTCGCTTTGTTCTATTCCATAAAGAAAGGTCTACAAGTATGAGAAGAAACTTGGGATGGGTGTATTGGAGGGGAGAATGAAGGGGCAGCTCATATGAAACACGAATGGATGTAAAATTGAGTATGGGATTATGTATGAGAATTGAAGGTGATTGTACGGGTGTGAAGGATCCCGTTGTTATAGCCAAATACCGCGATTATCCATTCTGTTGATATAGAAAGTACTGGTTCTTTTCATACATGAATGCATTGTGGCGTGCTTGATGTATGAAGAAGAGTGAAGAGGGTGAAGGCATTATCGTGTAGAGGTTCAAAATATTATTTTGTGTGTTGGGAAGGACAAAAGGGGTGAGCAAATGAGAAGATGATAAGCTGTGCATTTAAGCACTGACGAAGTTGGTTCAAGTGAAGAGGTTAGACATAAATTATCGACTTTTGAACATTCATTCACGACTCTTGAAGATTCATGTCATTTGAGAACATCCACACGCACCATGACTACTATTTGCAATTTTCGGTCAGTGACCGGAGGACCCGTATACATGTGGACATCTTTCCCAATGAGACGGTGATGAGGTTTGATGAAGTACTTGAAATTCGGTACAACACGGATACGGAGAAGGGTGTTGTGCGAGGGGCCTCGAGGTTGCTGACTGCTGGAGTTTTAGAGGATGTGACGAAGATATACGAAGTTCTCGACTCTATACCGACATATAATCATATCTTAACGAATGCAAATTTTTTGCACATGCTGTATGGCAGTACGCATGTAAATGAGTATCTGGAGAGTGCGTCAAACCTTTCTAAAAGCCTTGGACACATGTTCAGCTTTAATGGGTGTTACACATATGCGTTTATGTTTTCATTAGCCATTGGTGTTCTTTATGGGGTTTTGAAACCAGTTTTAATGCATTATGTGGTGGGTGATGATATGATGTCTCCGAAGATTTTATTTTTGGTGATATTGGAGACGGTTTTGAATTGGCTTCTCTTCGATATTGTGTCCTCATTGCATAGGAGGTATTTTGGTTCATTGGCTTTTGTACGATTGAGGGGGAGGGAACGGCTGAGAAGGTTTTCTGTGATTCGAAACAGACTACTTGGATTCACAGTGGGAGGTCTGGTGCCGTTGAATGCTTGTATTTCTGTTACCTATCATTTCTTGGGAACCCCAATGTCGCTTAGAACGGAACTTAAGACTGGCGCTGTTGCATTTTTCAGTGGTGGGTTCAGGTTTGGGGCTCTGTCATATGTTGTGGAGCGGCTGACGATGTTCTTTGTGACTGGGGACAGCATTAACAATGAGATAGGGCTTCGATATGTGCAGAGAGGTATTGGTGAGCTGATTTTTGGTGTTTGCGTGACTGTATGCGGGGGTTTGAAGAAGGTGGTGGGGATAACAGATGGTGTGGCTGCTATTAGGCTCTTTAGTGGAAGGGTGTTCCCTGTGGTATTTACGTGTTTGATATCTACATTTGTGAGGGAGACTTCTTTGCACAATGTAAGGGGACTGGGGCCTGTAGTAGAGAACACTATCTTTTTTGTGTTGTTGCTTTTAGATATGGCTGTGGATATGGACTTAGAGTACAATTTTGAGAGGTATGTTGCGAGTCTGGGAGAGCAACCGAGGCCTTTTGGGTCTTGTTTTCGACCATTCCTTTAGATAGCATTGTATTTCTACCTCTACATACTTAGGGTGACTGAGTTTTAAAATGTTGTCCTGGATAGGCTGTTTCTGATCATTGGTAGGACACGTGGTATGGCGGTGGGAAATGGTGCGAAAACAGGGGATTGAAAAAATGGGGAAGGATAAGTAGTTGGAGTGTGCACCCTTGGCGGTAGAGGGTTGGGAACCGGAGCACCGTTGGGGTGGGGAATGTAGTAGCCATGTCGAGCAGATCCGTGAATGATGAGGAGCTCCTGGCGTTGTTGGATAAAGCGGAGATGAAAGAGGTGCCGGAGACGTCTCCGGGGGAGAAGAGGGATGAGGAATGGGATGGTGATGGTGAAAGGCGCGACGAAAAGGCGGTTGTTGGGCTCGGGGAGCTTGGAGTTGGGACGATGATGTGAGGGGATGGTGGGGAGGGAGGTGCGGGCGAGGGTGGTCGAGGAGGAGGGGTAGGGAGAGGTGGAGGGAGACGAATGGATGGGTTCTACGGCGATGTGAATGAACTATTGAGGAGCGCTGGGGGAGGGCTTAAAGAGCGTTTGGATGAGTGTATTGAGGAGGTTGTCGTGGAGTTGGGAGGGATGGTTCTGAGTGCGCCGGAGGAAGAAGTGCCGATGGGTGCTGTGGCTGAGTTGCGCCGGAGGGTGAGGGAGGCTGGGGTGTGGGCAGAGCAGCACGTCGATTGGGTTGTGGCGTGTGTGGGAGAGGAGTTGTGGAGCCTGTGAAAAGAGAATCAGGAGTTGCGAGGACGGATTTTGGAGTTGGAGAAGCGGCTTTTACTGGTGGAAAGGGCTGTGCATCTATTCAAAGATATGCGGAACAAGATGTATGGAGGTGGAGGGGAAGGTGGGGTGGGAGGTGCTGTCGGGAGTGGGTCTCCGGTTAGTCCTGGAAGTAGAGGGGTCATGAAAAGGAGGTTCGAGGAGAAGGACGAAGAAGGATTGGAGGTTAACAGTCGGTTGAAGAGGCGGCATGGAAAGAGAGAAGAGGGAGAAGAAGGCTAGTGATGTTTAGGAGTGTCGTTGAGGCTGTTAGGACGACGGAGTGGGTGGTATTGGAATCTGATGCACGGTGCATCCGGTGTGTGAGAACGGAGAGAGCTGCCCAGATGAGTTCTTGAGGATGATTTGGAAGTCAAACTAGGGCAGCATGAAGTTTGAAATTCAAAAGATGGAAATAAAAATGTTAGTTTTGGTTGGGTGCTCGAAATGGCGCTTGCCGCGCAGCGGCCAGTGCCATTTCGAGATCTGTATCTAGCTTTTAGTGGAGAATGAACTTGCTCTAAACTTGAAACTAGCGATGCGCAGTGCAGGTGAGGCAAGGCTCTGTAAGATATGGAAGTGTGAATTCCAAAAAAGAATTTTTTTACTTGGCAAGCGCCAGAAACTAGCAAAATCTATCATTTTCGTAGTATTTTTGAGCTTTTGCCTAAGAAACTTGCGATCTAGCACCTCTATCTAGCATTCCGAGAACACCGACGTGGGCTCGATGGTTCAAACCGGTCGAAGTAAGGAGACACTGGGCTGCGAAAAAGAACGGGCATCTGCGTCAGGCGTGGTGAGGGACACATGTAGAGTGTTGGCAGTGGTGCGCCGCTATTGGTTTACCGTGCCGGTTAGTAAAAAGGCTAGTGGGCAGTCGGTATTGCCAACAAAAACAAGATACTAGTCGGTTTGGTGGGATGGCGTCTGCTTTTACTCGGCGAGGGGGTTGGCGCACTTACCATAACACATACACCTGTCGTCCCTCGGGGTTCTATCTCAACTGCTGTGTATTACTGGGAGAGAGAGGCCAATGACCATCCTGGGCCGTATCCCCTACCTCTAAAAATTAATTAAATAACAACATGTCCGTGCGGGAGTATCGGTACTTGTTGCCCGGTAACCTTCAGCGCCCAACCTTCGGCCACGTGTACAACGTCTCCAAGTTGCCAGTCGGTCCGCCCAATCGGCCCATCCTAGGCAACTGTCCCCTTGTGCTCTGATCCCGTACTACGTTATCCATCCTCTGCATGCATCTCTCATTGCCTACTTCCTGTGTCCGTACGGTTGCTCTTCCACATAGGCGGAGGTTCAGTTTGGACTGTATGTTTTCCTTCTTATACATATACTCCAGTTTATTCCATACCTCCAAAGCAGATCAATTTTCTCGTTCGAGTAGTTTCGAGACTGTGACGATCGGTTGCGTGTCAAGGTTTTGGACGATGGTTGATCTTGCTCTACGATCGGCATAGTCCCATCTATTTCGAGCTGCAGCGGAACCCTCAGTTAGATGAAGTTCCGACAGCACGAATAATGATTGCAGGGAGTGCATGAGATCCCTAATATGTATGCGCCAAGTGTAGTAATCGGGGCACCGTTTTAGACTGGGTATTCGTTTCTTTTCGTGGTAAGTCACAGATTTCCTCGCGGAGTATCACTCGACGCCAGACTAAGGGAGGCTGGCTGATGGAAGCCTTCACAGTTCCCCTACCGGTCGAGGGATCCTTGTACTAATTTTTGTGTAGGCAGGTTCACTGGCAGGAAATGCTATCTCTGGTTCCCTAAAGGTCAGACCTCTGACTCCGAGCAAGCATCTCTCAATGAGATGCGATTTCAGTGGCCTGTCCAAGTTCTGCCCAATCCAGAAATAGGGTGCTTGTAACTTATAGATTGTCCAGGAGAGGTTACTAACAGCGTGACATGTGTTCACCGGTTGGCCTCCTCTAATCCCTTACGGCAACATGCGCGGCGATTGTTCTCCCTAAAACTTCCTCGTCTTCACTAAGGTCTGGGCCGAGCGACGAGAGACCCTGCCCCGTATGAGCAGCTACACTCACCCCCGCTGGGCCAGTTATAGGGCAAGTACGCTCCCTTCTGGCTTATTTCAAGTCCCCAGTCAACTCCCAACCAGTATTCGGTTTGCAAACCATAGCGCAGCCAAGTGCTAACTCCACTAAAGGGGTAGTAGCTACATAGGCCTTTTTCAGGACTTACAAAGTAGCTCGTCTTATACTCAACTTTCCTTGCGGGGTAATGAAATCGCGAGGACTTATTTATGACTTTGTAGTTCCCAGTTCACCGTCTGTACTGGTGATAAAAGGGCAAAAAGAGTTATGCGGAGCGTGCAGTAACTGCGATGAGCCGCAACTAGAAGCTTCAGGTGATCGTACCATACGGCAAGCCAGAGGCAAGGGTTGTTTAACGACACAAAGGCTTTCCAGAACCATCTAGTGCGCATGCTCTAACGCAAAGGTAAATACGGGGGGATTGTACGCCAGAAAAACCTTTTAGTGTGAGCGTAGGGGAGGCGACGGCGACAGCAAGCAAGTAGTGTGCAAGGGGCAGTGCGGCGGCGCGGCAACCAAGAAAAGTGCGGGATAGGCGGTGGCGCGGCAAGCAAGTAGTATGCTGGAAGAAGGGGGGCCAGCGGAGCGGCAACCTAGAAGTATGTGGAGGAGAAGCGGTGGCGTGGCAACGAATTGATGTGCGGGAGAGGCGGCGGCACGCCAACCAAGTAGTGTGTAAAAGATGGGGCGGCCTGCCAACCATTTAGTGTGCGAGGTGGGGAGGATCGCCACGTGGTAACCAGGTATTCTGTGCAAGAGGGATGGCGGCGTGGCAGCCAAGTGATGTGCGGGAAAGGTCGCCATCAAGGCAACCAGGTAGTGGGTGAAATGGGGGGTAGCGACCAACCAAGTAGTGTGTGGGGGAGGTGGGGCAGCGTGGCAACAAAAAATTATTTTTGGGGAGGGCAGGCGACGCTGAGAACCACGAAAGTTGCGCAGAAATGGAAATGGTGGTTTTGGGTGGAGTTGAAAACCGCAGAGGGAGCACAGGCGGGTGTTTTGGGAGGCACCACAACCGTGACAGGAGCAAGCGGAGGAGACAGGCAGAGATGACTAACTCAGATGGTGAGGAGTGGGGCCTGCGGCGCAATGCGCGCCAAGAGCGCGAGTACTATGAGGTTAGTTGCTGGGGTGAGTAGGTCACTGTTTTTTACGCTTTGTGGATAGAGTGTTAAGTTTCGATTCAGAAAGAGGCTGAAGACCGTTTTGTTTAGTGTCCTCTTTTACGCCAGTGATTGTTTTCTACATTTTGTTCTCAATATTGTTAACGATACTCCTTTTTGCGCCCAAGGTGTTATTAAAAACCGCAAGCGATTCTACTTTGTAGCTTTTTTCATTCTCACTGTCTGTAATCCTCTTTATTCCGGAGAGGGCAGATCAGCGAGGTCATATATTTACTGCCTCCACTTGGAACGAGTGGGCTGTAAACCACGTTCCAACTATTGACAAGCGTTGCTCTGTTCACAAAAACGAGTGATCCAGCACTATTATCTACAGAACCGCCAAATCTACTCAATTGAATCCGTGTAACGAAATAGCAGTCAATTAAATTACAAAAAGAGCTACAACTCATTCTTAGTTTACTACATATATCGAAAAGTTAGTGCACCGAGCATTACCTCTCTAGAGCTTCACGGCCACATTTGCAACTGAAAATAAGTCGTGATTTCAACTCGCTGTGCTCATCAAGAGAGCTAATCCTTCTGAAAAGAAAGTCGACGTTTCTGTTAAAGTCACTGTTTCAGTAAGCTTAACAGCGCCCACTATATCATGAGAAAGAATAAGGTGACATTTCAAATAGGAGTACTACGCTTTAAACAGTTAACTGAATAGGCCAGTCAAATAACCCGAATAAGAAACGTAGACAGGTATAGGTAAGAACCACATCCCTTTTGCTTTTATCACTAAAAATGTCAGAGCACGTGACATAAAAGCACTTACATACTATTGGACTTTTTGAAATGCTTGTCTACAAGATGCTTTTTAAAGCAGTCACGTCCCGTCTGACTGTGACATATCCATACTTTTGTATTGAGCTTAAAGCATTAAGAACATAGATATTTAGACTTCTTATCCCCATTGCATACTTTGCATCTCGCTTGATAGGGGGCTTTAGAGATAGAGCCATTATTCAGATTTCGTTTTTTATTGGTTGCAAGCAAATTTATTCCAGTACCAGTGACCATTAGAGCCTCAGATATTTCTTCATCAATATTATTTCTTTGTCTGATGCCAATCCCAACACCCCACTCTTAATGATTTACACATGTATGAGGGGGGTGTTGTTGATTGAATGGAGGCAGTGCGCCAATAAACCGCCCTGTATGCCCCTCTACGCGCATGCAAAACGCCCATTTGGCGCAACGCCTCCCTACCACTTACAAAAATTCAGCAGCAGCAGCAGCAGCAAAGCTTTCTGCTTGCTGACTGGCACGCCCATAATGACTGCAGTGCCACCCAGTTACACAAAGCAACGTGTTGCGCTTTCTCATCATTGGCTGGCACTGCAGTAAATTAGGTACCTAAACAAAAACCATTACGGCTCTACATATTCTAGGCACCGCGGCGCCCCGTGGTTCTACGAGTGCTATTGCGAGCGCAAGCGAGCAAAGTGCTCGGAGAGCCTCCAAACGCTACTAAATACACAAAGCTACAAAAACAACGCGGCGCACAGCGCCGCCCACGGCCGAAGGCCGTTTCCACTTGTCTCTATTATAATGATTTGTTCATGTATGAGGGGGGGTTCTTGATGGAATGGAGGCAGTGCGCCAATAAACCGCCCTGTATGCCCCTCTACGCGCATGCAAAACTGCCATTTGGCGCAACGCCTCCCTAACATTTAAAAAATTCAGCAGCAGCAGCAGCAGCAAAGCTTGCTGCTTACTGGCTGGCACTCCCATAATGACTGCAGTGCCACTCAGTTATACAAAGCAACGTGTCTCGCTTTCTCATCATTGGCTGGCACTGCAGTCAATTTAGGCACCAAAAAAAACCCTAACGGCTCCATATACTCTAGGCGCCGCGGCGCCCCGTGGTTCTACGAGCGGTATTGCGAGCGCAAGCGAGCAAAGTGCTCGGAGAGCCTCCGAACGCCACGAAATACACAAAGGTACAAAACCAACGCGGCGCGCAGCGCCGCCCACTGCCGAAGGCCGTTTCCACCTGTCACATGTTAAGAATTGTCAATCAGCTGTTCTGCAAGTTTGGCGTAAAAATCTTTCTGCGTCAAACAATATCTTGCTCCCATACTTCCCTTGTAAAGCAACCAACAGTCAACAATACAAATTCCTCGAACACAAATTTTACCAGGAGCTATCGATATGGTCTAAAAGTGTAGCATACTGCTGTATGCGTAAGGCTAAGGAACACTACAGAAACGGAAATGGCTGGCAGCGCAGCAGCGAGTGTAGGGCGGGTGGGCAGTCAGAGAAACGGATGACTACCTCTCCGGTCGATGGGCATCCTGGCACACGGCTGGGTCATTTAACCACCCAGCCGCCGTCGGGGTGCCGTTATCATAAGTAGGTAACCTAATAGGTAGCCCTGCGCTAGGATGCTGGAGCGGTGGATGGGTCATTACAAGAGGTGATCAAAGATACTCTGGCCGTAATCCTGACCCACTGCGCTCAATTGCTAATTAAGCGAGACCGAGGCCACTAGTAGCGGACCGGGCAGAGCGCGTGAAACGCGCGAAAAATAGACGTGCAGCAGGCGTAGAAGGCATCAGAGCATCGAGGTAGTGTTTGTGAACCACTGCTTCTGAGTGGTGGTTCGAAAGACGCATTATAACGGGAAGAGGGACCCCTGCCGCATAGGCTTCCGAAATACCCCCGCTCCGAAGGGAGCGAACAGTAAATTGTGACCCGGATGGAGGTGCGGTATTTTCTGTGAAGACAATAGGCGCTGCGGCGACCGAAGCGGTGGAGGCTGGTTGACTATCCGTTGTGCCTGGAAACAGCCAGAAGTGCGGAGCAGTAGTGGCCCGTACGAGCGAAGCGATCAACGTGTAGATGCATCCAGCTGAGTCGGGTCCGGAGCAACGAGGAATGTACAGTGCGATGCGTGGCGCGAACGCTGTTTCCCCATATCTGAATACGCGCATCTGCAATGTTATGTCGTCTTCTGCGAGCTTCACGTCCTGACGACACAAATTGCGCATGCTCGTCGGATGAACACATAGCAAGAAGCATAGAGCAATTAAGCCCCAGTGCTGTAGATCTCGGGTAGATGGGGAGGCTAAAGGCATATGGAGAGCCCGGGCAGCGAGCGGAGCAGGCAATGCTGCAGATCTGAGAGGTGCGCCAGAAGTGCGAGCCGCGTCTTGCGTGCGGTAGCCTTGCTGCGTTGCAACAACTAAGAGATCAGTGCAGGTGTCTTGTAGTCCGAATCGACGATGCTGTGTTCCAATGGCCGCCACGTAAGAGCGACGGGAGCCACCTCTTATGGTGGCGCGGGCGAAGAGTGTACCGATGTAGCATGATATAGTCGATGGTAAGGCGTGAAGGGCGGCAAGGTGTTCTGCTTGACATTATCGTGTGAACGCTTCCCAGTGGCGTTGGTAGCTTTCCGGCGTAGTAGTAGAGAGTGTACGAGCCAGGAGATGGGATGCTTCACGCGAACCCGCCGCATTTTCAAGCAAAGCCTGCGCCCCCGCCACCCCTTGTGCGCGCCAGCGCGTGCCTGCTTCTCTTAGAATCTGAACATGACCATTTCCCACGGTGGGGTCAGTGACTCTTTCAGCCGCATTGACCGTGTCCGGGCGGCGGCTGACTGATACCATTGCTGAGCTTCCCATTGGGGGGCGATGAGTACCCCATTCTCGTCCGCTAACATTTTGCGGGCCCACACTCCTATGAGGGACGGGCGCGGAAGGACAACTGGTATGCCTGGAGGCGGTCGGCCGCCTGGTAAGGCTTTGCCATCGAGAGGTGAAAATCGCAGACGTAGACGCCTTTCTAGAAGTAGCCGAGCATCGCGAGGAATGTCCCAAGTGAAGCTGTCGCGCCGCCGCGAAAGCCGGTCGGCCCAGCAATTGAGGACAGAGGGTAGGTGGCGCGTGGACAGCGTGACGCCGTTTGCCTAGCAAATAGAGCGCAGGCGACGAAGCTTGCAGAGTAGGCGCGGAGACCGGCTTGTGAGGTTGCGGACGATGTGGCCGGTGACTAGGGAGTCTGTCACGAGCTGCACATGGCGGTGAAGGGCGAATACGAGAAATCTCTTGAGCGCGTAGAGGGCTGCTGTGAGTTCCAACTCGTTGATATGAGAGCCTTCCTCTTCCTCTGTGAAGAAGCCCGCAGCAGGTACGGTTCCGTTCCAAGCAGCTCCCCACCACGCCGTGCTGGCGTCTGTGAAGACGCATACGTCCGGTCTTGACCATATGTGCCGGGCGACAAAGGGATTTCTGCTGAGGCTGGTCCACCAGTGCAAGTCCCGAAGTGCTGCGTGAGATAATTGCGGGTCGCGACTGGGCCGTGCGAGACTGGGGCTCCAGCGAGAAATCCGCGCCCTCCGCAAGGAGTTCTACGGAGTGCCCTGTGGAGCAAAATTTTTGGAGAGAGGTATGATAAGCCCTCTGGCCCCTGTCCTCGCCCTTCTGGCACGACTTGACCGGTTTCTGAGCAGTCGTGACCACGCTTGGGGCTCGCCATGTTCCCCTACAATGCGTCGAACAGTTCGCGCAGACGCAGTCGGGCGTCGATAACCGCGGGCGAGGCGGCATTCGTGAGACCAGCGAACCGTCGGATGTCCCAGGCGCGGACGTGGCGGCGGTTCCTTGATGACTGTCGAAGCAGCCGCAGCGCAGCGAGTTCCAACTTCCCGAGCGTCTGTGGGGAGAGTAGGAACTGCTGTCGCCGTGTGTCCACGACAATCCCGAGGATCTCGAGGCAGGTTTCTCCCTTGAACTAGCACTTCTACGGATGCAAAAGCAGCCCGAGCCGACCGAACAGAGCGCGAATGAACGATCCCAGCTGCTGCGTATCTTCTTTGTCCGTCGTTGTCCGCCCCCGGCCTGCCTTCGCGGCCCCGAAGAAGTCGTCCAAGTAGGCGAACGCCCGGTGTCCCAGAGCACGGAGGAAGGCGACGACCGGGTGCATCGCTTTCGTGTAAAACCAGGGCGCGACTGCGAAACCGCAATTCATACAGAGGGGTATGTAGATGCCGTTTCCCACCATGAATGCCAATCGAACCAGGTCCGCGTGCCGCAGACGCAGATGATAGTAGGCGTCCTTGACGTCGGCCTTGAAGAGGTGATCGCCCGGTCCCAGGACCGCTGCCAGATCTGATATCTGGTCCATGCGGAACGTACGACTTTCCATACACTCGTTCGCTCTCTTGTAGTCGACCACCAACCGCTGCTTTCCAGCCGTGTCGGTGATAAAAGCAGGAAAAACCTGCCCTTTGCGGCGCAGCTGCTGTCCCGCTTCCGGCGTTGCTCAGCGTACAAACCCCAAGCTTAGCCATCGACCGATCTCCTCCCTCGCGAACTCCTGCTCCTCTTTCTTCATCTAGTACGGGCGTGGCGTGCGGTACGGGACACCCCGTGTCCACGGGAGCTGTAGACCAAAGCGCAGCTGTCGAACTAACCAGTCGCTTGCTCCGATCTTATATCAGGCCCTCAACGCCTGGCCCACCCGCACGGAGGGCGGCAACATCGTTAACGTTTACCTCGGCCTCTCCCGCGGCCACTGGTTCTACCCCTACCTCTACCTCGATCTCCCTTCGAAGGTTTGGGCTGCGTAAGGTCGCGGAGAGTTTCCGACAAACGTCCGCGGTTGCAACCGGCGGTAAGTGCGGCGTATCGGATCTCTTGAGCTTTCTGACGGCGGAAGCCTTGCCTCCCAGTGGAGCTGTATGTGGCGGGGGGATTGATGTAGGCGGACAAGAGCTCCGGATCGGCAACTCCAAACGCCCCTTGCTTCCCTGCAAATACCTCGTACCGTGATGCCGTGAGCTCATAAATCCCAAACGTGCAGAGTTGAGCGTCAAAGAACGCGGTGATGGCGCTGCGTAGATCTCGCTTACCTTTGGAGTCTGTCTCGTCCGGTAGTGGATTGAGGACGCTGACAAGGTCATTGACGGTGACGAAAAGCGCGTTAGAAGCCTCAGTAAGGTACGCAGCGGTGGCGTACAGACCGGAACCCTCCTCAGCGCGCCCTGTAGAACTTCCGGGGATTGAGAAAGTTCGATAGTGCGCGATACTCTCTGGCTCAAACCCGACAGGGTAGGAGGGGTCAAACCTTGGTGGGATTTCGAACCGGACTGGTATCTCTGCCCAACGGTGGGCCTTGTACCGCTTGGGTGCGAAGGCCTGAGGCCCGTAAGTGTCTTCTTCTGGGTCTTCTCCTTCGGAATAAGATCCTTCGCCTCTCTGATTGGGGTTCTCGGCACCGGTTCCTGAGGCTGCGGCGGCGAGGGCGGCGGCAGTGCCGGACGGTTGAGCTGCTGTTCCGCTGAGTTGTGGAGGTGGGGCGCTCCCACCAGAAGGGGAGACTGGATGCTGTGGATCTTGCGGTGGCGCGCCTTCGCTCGCCGGGCCTGGCTGCAGAGCAGCATTGGTATGAGCTGCGAATGAAGCCTGTAGCTTAGCGTCAAAAAGAGTGCTAATAACAGCCGTAGTGGCCGCGTCAAGGGCTGGAAGCACCCGCGGCGTTTGCCCTTCGGGAGGTGTTGCTCCTGACATACCCATACCGACGAGATCGGTGTGGCAAGATGTGTCGAACCGCCGCGCCTAGCTGCACGGGGAATCGTTTCTCAATGTGCAGAGAAACGGATGACTACCTCTCCGGTCGATGGGCATCCTGGCACACGGCTGGGTCATTTAACCACCCACCCGCCGTCGGGGTGCCGTTATCATAAGTAGGTAACCTAATAGGTAGCCCTGCGCCAGGATGCTGGAGCGGTGGATGGGTCATTACAAGAGGTGATCAAAGATACCCTGGCCGAAATCAATGTAGTATTAAGCCTTAGTGACCAGTCCTTAACCTCAAATATCTTTTCAAGATTAGGATTGTCCTGGCGGCATCGATTTTACCTATCAATGTGGGAACATGTCTGATAGTAAGTGTTGATAACCTTTGGAATAGGTATTTCCATTGTGAAAAACTGAGCGTCATTTCCAACTGCTCTCCATCTGGACCTAACTATTGGCTGAGATGGCAGAGTTGTTCAACTTGTGCTTAAGAACTAACGGCGTTCTCTGTCCATCCCTACAACGGCCAGAAGAGATGGGCAGCTATTCTTACGTTCACTTACCATGACAACCTGATCCCCTCTCCTTGACAGCTCCTGCTGGGACAAAAAAGTCATTGGGTACTGTTTGGTAGCGTTCTTAACGACTCCGGTAAATCGTAACCCGTAATGAAGAAGTGCCGTAGCAGTCGTTACTGACGCCAATTTGGAGTCGGCACATACAACCCTATTTGTATGAAGCCAGGGTTTTCTCAGACGTAACAAGATAGCAGTACCATGTAGATGATGTGATTCATAACGTGTGTCAGATGTTTCTTGAGAGGAAAGTATGAGTTCTATGCCAAGAACTATTCCGCTAACACAGCAACAAACGGTTTTTATCTCACAGCCATTTTCCGGCTTACGTTTCATTGCCACGTAATGGGGAAGCCGTGTCGAGACCCAGTCTTCGCCAACTCCATACCACGTGAAATGCTTTCATCAAAACATAAATTATGTGACGGTACCACATGGTCACATTGATGTCCATTGATGGCATCGACAAACCTGCCCACATGCCACCATCGCTTGCCACAGTTTTCACTTTCTGTGTACTTACTGAAAGTGATGCAGGACAAAACAGCCTCAAATCGGTTGCAGGACATTATCGTTCCAAACTTTGGCGTGGCAATGTATTTAGAAACCATGTAGGAGGATGACCATTGGGCAGGTGCAGTGGTGAAGTTACCATGGGGCTAGGCTGGCAGAGGTCAGAACATTGCTGGACGAAATATTCCACGTGGCCAAGCTGGGTGCCTATGCAGAAGATACGAGATGACAGTGCGAGTGCCAAGGCACTGTGGCCATAGGTTTTATTATGTAGCTAATTTTATGTAGTTTTGTAGGATAGTTTCCGGAGATCAGAGCGCCTCGCCAGCTATACAGGTTGGCTCGAGTGCCGCCGATCTCCGAAGAGTAAAGGCAAGCACCCTCACCGTCTTCTTGCCGCCATATGCAGCCAGTAGGACTCCAAAGGCCTCCAAGCCATCGCTATTATTCTTCCGACCTGTAGGGACTTGAGATAGCGCCCGTCCATTGCGCCTCGCTGCCAGTTGGTGCCCGCGTCACTAGTAGACCCAGTGAACTGTCACCCCAGTGGCTGGCTCTCTGCCGCTACTACCCCCTAGTAGACTACTACCACAGTTGGCCAAAGGACGTATTATTCTACTACAAACCGAATGACTGGACCACAGAGACCTACGACTGGTGAACTCGAATCGTGACATCAGAATCAATATAACAAAAAACGTTAGCATTTCCTCACAGGTCATGGCAACGTGACCGACGGACTCCAGCTTTACGTTTGTAGGCTGTGTTATGATCTGTAAATATTCATGTGGAAACATCCATACGGAAAAATCGTATGGTTGCATGGCATATTGAGAATGGTTTTGTAGAATTATATCCCCAGCTGGATCAATCACCTTCCATGACCGGTCCGGTATAGATCCATTTAAATCAAGATGAACTTGCTTATTGGTCCAAACACGTTCATGCACTTGAATGCTCACCTCTCCTACTCCAGTAGCAGATGGGCTATAACTCGCGGGAAGAATGGCATTTTGCTTTTCGGTCACGGTTTGTGTATCATTTGTAGGCTGAATGGTGGTATCGTCTGTCACGGGCAATATTACTTCTTGCTCAGGTGTACCGGGATTTAAAGTGCACAGTTTCATACAGCATCGCTTAGTACGTGTGGGTAGTTTCCAATCAACAGTCAATGACTTTTGGTGACGTACAGTTTCAATGAACACCAAAATACTGAGGACATTTCCAATCAAGCTCCTAGTCTTTCAAAGAGAGCCGAATAAACGCTTAAATTCTACGTGAGAAGTGCTCCGTGTGGCACGAGTATTTACGACGTTACCAACACTCAGACATGGATCTAACGGTCTCGGCATTATTCCGGGGATTTAGAGTATGTAGAGCCACAGTTTGGGAATGTTGGACTGGTGTGTTGGAACAGACCGGTGGTTTTTGCTTGGAACTGAAGGCGGGAATTTTGCTCTGGAATCTGGGCTGAGAAGGTTCTAATATTGGTGAAGTAGTTTTAGTGAAGTATTGTTTTAAATTTTGTACTCACATGAGCAATTTTGGACTCATACAGTGCGCGCAACTTCCTTAAGCACACCCAGCCACAACCTTTGATTTTGTGGTTCGGCATATAATCTCTGTATGAGGCTGTGATTGAACGTTGTAGATCATTTAAGTGAAAACACCTGTGAGGTTTTGTCATAGAGAACAAGTACGCTTCTGAAATCATTAAAACATGTTCCGAAACTGTTTTAAACACACGAGACAATATATGACACATGTCACAAAAAAGGCGGAACTTTCTTCCAATTCAAAATCCTGGGCTTGTATTACATCGTATCAGTCACTGCAAATACCCTGCTCATTACTTCTCTCAATGCAAAACTCCAAAATGGCAAGAGAAAGTACTAGTCTCAGTTCGAAAAAGGATAAATATTCGCACTCCACCACGAAGGAAACTCTCTACGACAAATAGTATAGCAAGTAAAACGCTCAGTTGGGACGGTCCGAAGTTGTTGAAGTTCGAATCCGAAACGAACCTCACTAAGTATTGCCAAAACACTTCGCAAACTGTCACCGCAGCAACATCGCGCATTGTTAAGTGAAGCACGGAAGGGTAATTCTAATGCATCCGATCTGAAAAAAGATCTAAATCTCAACATATCCGCTCGTCGCGTACATCAGCTATCGAAAGGAGATGATACGCTCAAGTTCTCAGAGATGATGCAAGGACCGAAGATGACCGAGCATCATAAGGTTGCACTTCTTCAATGGGCCCGACGAAACATATCAAAAGAAAATTGTTGTGGAACAAAATACTGTTTTTGGATGAGAAGAAGTTCAAAATTGATGGTTTAGATTGTCTGTCGTATTAATGGCATAATTTGGGTACGGAGCCCTGGCGCTTCTCATCCCGTGTTGTTGGAAGCAACCCAGTCATGGTATGGGGTGTAATATCATTGTATGGTGTCAGTGATCTGATGTTTTCGACTGGCACTCAGAATTCTAAGAAGTACTTTGATACATTAGAGGTGGGTTTACTGCCTTGGACTTAGGAAATATTCGGACCTATGTCAACCTGGATTTTATGAAGTGCAACGCCCTCAGGGAGGGATTCTTGGTACTTGAACGCTTTCCCGATATTATCGGTTGTGTAGTGTGTATATGAACTACGCCCCACTATGGTGGATATGGACACGTGGGACACGGTTTTGGGTCAATTGGCGGTTGGCCACAGTATTGGATGTTGCCACGAAATGTGGAGTATTTTAGTTAATATTATTTATTATTTTCACACCCATTTCTGGGAAGCTAGTACTTAGTGCCATGGCGCACTGCCGTCGCACCAGTAAACCATCCCCAACAAGGGACCCCAACCTGGGGAATTGGCTCTAGTTGTTGCCGCTTGCGCGCGTACTCTACTCCTCCTTGGAGGGAAACGCCGTAAACCACGGGACATCTAACCCCCTTGCACATCTAAAGGGACCCATCACTGGGAGTATAATTGTTCCAATTGCATTGGTGTTTCGTCCTGTATAGGGATATTGTTACCAGCATCGCCGTTCGTCCCCGTCGCTCTCGCGACTCACTTCGCCCTTTCTTCCTCCTCTTCGCCCTTCCTTTTCCCCTTTTTAGGGTAGCACCTCCCGCTATCCGCGGCCCTCGTGTGCGCATCCGCTCACGCACCCCCACTTACGTGGAAACATACCTCTAGTGAGGACCACACCCCGCTCACGCGGATACCGATTCTTCGCCTTTACCTCCCTGCGCGAGTCGCGACAGGTGTCCCTGGTCTTACAAACCGGCTTCGCCGTGACAGCTCTGGGAGGGCTCTACCCAACTGGGTTCACCTCGTGAGAGGAAGATCCCGAACGTCTTTCGGTGTTTTTCCCCTTTGGGGCATTGCACCACAAAGTGGTCTCCTGACTTAGAATCTGTTTTTGTTTTCCCTCTTACGAGGTTTGTTTTTATTTACCGGAAGTTCCGTGATCGTTTCCCGTCGTAACGGTATTTTTTCATGTCGAGAAATCCCTCCGATGCGGAGCCAGTGGTTACGCGTAGTCGCTCCCGCGACAACGCAGACACATCCGAAGTTCGGTTCGTACCCCGTATCCCTATACGGAAAAGTTCCAGCCGTACTGGCGCCGCTTCATCGCGGAATGATACCCCCGACCGGGAACCCCGGAACCTCCTTTTGCCCTCGTTATCACCCCCGCAGGGGAATGCAGCATCGACTCCGGCTGTTGCCGCAGTGGCCCAGGCACCCCGGCCTGCTCCCGCTGTCGCGGCTTCAAGCCCCCGTGAAACGGGCGATAACACCCTCCAGGGGACTTCCCTGGAATCCCAGGTCCGCGCTCTGTGGACCGCCCATGACACCCTTGTAGGGGAACTAAAATCCCTCCAAGAGGTGGTCTCGGCAACCCCCGTAAAGGAGGTTGCCAAGGAACTCCGTATTTTACGGTCTGACGTCAACTCCGTGTTGGAGAGTTTGGGGCAACCCGCCGCCTTCATCGAAGGAGTTGAAGCCCAATTTGATCGGATTGGTGCCCGCCTGGAGACGCTGGAGCAGTTCGTCCTCATGGACAAACCATCCCCGGGTGATCCGGTAAACGAGGCATCGTACAACGACCAGCTTGCTGGGAAGAAGAAACGCCGTCATCGACGGAAACACCACCGAAAATATTCGGACTCCGATTCTTCGACATCGTCGGACTCATCCCGAAACCATTCGGTTAGCTCGAGCTCCTCGGACTCCGACTCGGAGGACGAGAAGCAAGGCTACTCCTCCCGCTCGAAGCGGACATCGGCCACTGAAGGTGTGGTCCGAACCCGCCAGAAGGGGAGAAGACACCCCGGTCTCCGGGAATTGAAACCGACAAACCCGGATTACCGGAAGCTTTTATCATACCGGTACTACCGGCTCGAAGATTCGTCACTTGGACGTACGCCCCGTGGTACGGGAAAGGTGCGAGAATGCATTAAGCGAATGCAGCTCTCGCTCCGGAACCAGTATTTTACTGGAGGGGACCCAGTCCTAGTACTGGATTTCCTATCCCGCTTTGTAGCGGAGGCCGATATCCTCGGTATGAATGAGGGACAAGCCTATTTGGCTTTACCGTACTTCTTACGGGGAGTGGCGGAGGACCAATACACCTCTGTCAGAGGATCTTCTCGCGCCTCCGAGGGAGGAGTTACTTGCTGGCCGGAGGCTGTGCAGTATCTTCTGCGCTCCTACGCCACCAACACCGCTATTCAGCAGGCTATCCTCGCTTTGCGAGATACACGCCAGCGTGCTGGAGATACCGAGACCGATTACTCGGTGCGCCTTAACAAGGCTTTCCACAGATGTGGTAACGTATACCCCGCTGGGGAGCGCAGTACCATGTTCATCGATGGTCTTGACCCGGCAATCCGGAGTTTAGTTACCCGTTATCGGGAGGACAAGCGGAGGATCACCTACCTCGAGCTGGTCCAACACGCCCGAGCGGAAGGGGATGCACTTCGTGCAAGAACTCCGAACAATCGGTCTAAATCCGCCCAGGCGTTGTTGCTGGAAAGCGAAGCTTCGTCTCTCCCGCTCACCGCGGATGGGAACCCTGGACAGGGATTTGATACCGTGCATTTAGTGCAGGGGGATGGTGTGTCGATACCCACCAGTGATTTGCCGTCAACGACGGAGATGACCCGTGATACGGGAACGGAAGACCCCGTTTTGTACAGTGGTAACAGTCGGGTTCAACCCCAACGACTCCCGTTTTCAAACGGTCATTCCCGTTATCAACGGCCTGGATGGACTGACACCAGCCCTGCGGTTCGCTTCTCCGATACTCGGAATAATAATCCGCGTGTCGCGGTATTGGCTCTCATTTGCCACCTGTGCTATGCCCATGGCCATACCTCTCCTCATTGTCTTTGTTCACTGAAGGATATGGCCAAGGTGGTGGCAAATTATGAGGCCCTCACTCCAGAGGAGAAACGTTCCGTCCCGACGGCTTCCTACCTCCGTGCTAAAACGGACTTTTCCCACGCCCTACCACACACCCCGCGTGCGCGGCAAGCTTCATACACCCCGATTCGGGAGATCACGCAACCATCCGTTGCAACCTCCGCTTATGCGGATAGAAACCCCCGTCAACGGGATGAAGCACTCGTTGTCGAGGAAACCAACCCACCGCCGAAGGCGGAAAATTAACTGAGGGAGTCTCCCCTTTGGGAGAGGCGTCCTCAAGAACGAGGCTGTTGGCGCCCGAGGCGTCCTCGCCTCGCTCCCCGGTGAAAGTCCTCTCGAGGAAAGACACCGCTCACGCGGACTCTGCGCACCTCGGTGTGTTGCGTCGCCCGTGGATACGGAGTAAAAATCCCCGGATTCCCGGTAGAGTGTTGGTCTTGGCCAAACGCAATTATAAGGTCTATGCCGACCTTGGCCTTGATCCCCAGGTTATGGTGAGGTTTCTCACCGTCCTGGATACAGGTGCAGGCCCCAACTTTGTTGTGGAATCATTGTTACCCCCGCTTGTGCGGTCGCGTATCCGCTCTGACGCGGTCCCCGACATTTCGGATGCAAACAACAATCCGTTACAAACGGTGGGCACAGTGGACCTCGTCGTGAGACTTGGTACCTCTGTGGTGAAGTTGGACTTCATCGTTTGCCGTTCATTGGCAGCACCAGTCATACTGGGATGTGATTACTGCGACAGATTTGTCGACGCAATCAGGCCCCGCCTCAGGCGTGTAGAACTTGACGACGGATCGTCGGTTCCAATTGTTCGCCGCCCGCTAAAGCGGTCCTCTCGGAAACAAGTTCCGCTCCCTGCTGCGCAGGAACCACTGCCGGCGTCCCGCGAGTCCACCAAGCTCCGCGTCGCTGCCTCGGTTTCTATACCGGCTGAGTCCCAAGTCTGGGTGCAGGTAAATTCCCGTCAACACGGTCTTCAGGTTAGACAACCCCTCGCCTCGCTGTGCGAGAAATCCCAGCTGGCGCTGGCTAATGGAATTGTCTCCATTTCCCCGGATGTCCCTTTCCGGATATTGGTTGCCAACCTTGGCAAACACCCCCAGTATCTGGTCAAACACCAAGTAATTGGGAGTGTAACCCCCATCCTATGGGAATGCTGCCAACAACGATGACAGCCACCGATGTACTCGGAGTTACCACCTCTTCTGAGGAGTTCGCCCCGCCGTCCGAAGACGTCAAGTCTAAGGAGGGGGAGGAAACCGCTACTTCAGCGTCGAACATACCGAGTAACTCGGAATTGCGAACCACACCTGTTCCAAAGGACAATGCTCCATCGAGCAACGACCGGATTGATCCGGAAAAAGCACTGGAAGCGCTGGAATTCAGCCACGTGCCATAGTCGCACCGCGACAAAAACTCCGTACTATGTTACGGGAATTCACCACAATGTGGGATGGCTCGCTTGGCGAGATTAATGCAACGGAACACCGGATCGATTTAATCCCCGGTGCGCGACCGGTTGCACAACCCCCTTACAGGGCAGGTCCGAAAGCTCGGGAAGAGGAGCAGTCCCAAGTGGACAAGATGCTCCGCGCAGGTGTGATTGAGCCCGCTCAATCACCCTGGGCATCCCCAGTTGTACTGGCTTTAAAGGCCGACGGAACCTGGAGGTTCTGTGTCGACTACCGCCGGCTCAATGCCGTGACTGTTAGGGACACGTACACCATTACTCGTATGGACGAGTGCATTGACTCCCTTGGAGACGCCACCGTGTTCATGGCCCTTGATGCCAATTGGGAATATTGGCAAGTACCTGTCAGACCGGAGGATCGCGACAGAACCGCATTCACCTGCCACGCAGGAACGTACCGCTTCAAGCGGATGCCATTTGGGTTAACCAACGCCCCCGCCACCTTTCAGCGTGCAGTAGATATTCTACTCAACCGCTTTAAGTGGCGGAGTTGTCTGGTCTACCTTGACGATATTATCATCTTCTCCAACTCTTTGGACGACCATCTCACTCACGTCCGAGACGTGCTGACCGTACTCCGCGATGCGGGAACTACCCTCAAGTTGAGGAAATGCGAGTTTTTCACAGATACTGTGAACTATCTGGGTCACATTATCCGTCCTGGACGGTTAGCGATCGAGAAAACTCGAGTCAAATCCCTCGTTGAGGCGAAAGAACCCCGTACTCAAACGGAACTGCGCTCTTTTCTGGGGCTGGTCAACGTCTATCGACGGTTTATCCCAAACTTTTCGGATACTGCGGCGCCCATAAACGCGTTGTTGCGAAAGGGGAACCCCCCAAAACTGGGAACATTTACGCCCGAGCAATCGGGAGCTTTTAACTCCTTGAAGGAGGCTGTCACATCAGCACCAATCCTACATCTCCCAAAACTTGGGTTGCCATACTCCGTAGATACGGACTCGAGCGACTACCAAGTCGGGTGTGCTCTTTTTCAAACCACCCCCGAGGGGGAACGACATCCAATTGGTTATTGGTCACGTTCGCTCAATGATCATGAGCGGAACTACTCCGTATCGGAGAAAGAGTGCCTCGCCGTCGTATGGGCGATGACCACTCTGCGCCCCTACCTTATGGGAGTTCACTTCACCGTGTACACGGATCATTCCTCATTGAGGTGGTTGATGAATATCTCCGACCCGTCGGGACGCCTCATGCGCTGGAGACTCCGCCTCGCGGAATATGACTTTCAAGTCATTTCCAAAAAGGGCGCGCAGAACACCCAGGCCGACGCTTTGTCGCGGTTACCCACAAGTGGGGAAGCACTCCCAACGGAGGGTGATGAAGGCCCATGTTTCATGGCCAGAGACCCGGATGATCCGGAATGTGCCGTCGAGGCTGGGCCAGAAAACTGGGACGAGGATGCTGATTTTGACGAACTACTCGCATCGCGAGATGAATCTGGGACCCGTTACCGGAAAACTTTGTACCGGTATCACTGGAAGAAATGATCCGAGAACAATTCGGCGAGCCATTCTGTACGAGGATTCGTGCCCGTCTTAACGGTCGTGAAGATCTCCCTTTCGGGGTAAACGACAAAGGCTACCTCGTAAGGAAGGTCGAAGCACGCTCACAGATTGTGGTACCTCATTCCCTGTAGTCACGGGTGTTACATCTATCACACTACGCCCGCATTGGAGGTCACCCAGGTGGGAGGAAACTCTACCTAACCCTGCGAAGGGATTTCTATTGGCCCGCCATGGCGGTGGATTGCTACGCAACCGTGCGGTTTTGTAGCGAATGCGCGAAGAATCGCGTCAAGCTCCGCAAAAATGCGAAGAAGATGAAACTATTCCCCGCAAGGGCGCCGCTCGAGTTTATCGCGATCGATATTCTCAGACCATTACTCACCATGAAACGGGGAAACAAGTTTCTACTTGTCATTACCGACCGCTTTTCTAAGCTGGTACGGACCGTCCCTCTTCGGAGGATAACCGCTCTCACGGTGTCCCAGGCTCTGGTGACGCACTGGATTTTTGTCTACGGTCCCCCTGTGGAGGTGCTCTCCGACAACGGGAAGCAGTTCGTGAGCAAGTTCTTCCAGGATGTTTGTCGCATCCTGGATGTCAAGAACTTGTTCACGACTACCTACCACCCCCAGTGTTATGGGCAAGTTGAACGGTTTAACCCGACGTTACTCGCGGCGTTACGTTCCTACGTCGCAGACCACCCAAAGAACTGGGACATGTACGCTGATGCGGTAACCTACGCGTACAATACGCAGGTACACCGGACTACCGGAGTTTCGCCATTCGAGTTGGTTCTATCTAGAACACCCCCGCCTGTGGCGCTGAAAGCCCAAGCTACCTTGGACAATTTCCCATCTGTGGGTATCTACCGGCAGCAATGGAAGCAATGGCTTCCCAAGCTGGTCCCCGCTGCGCGGAAGTCTATGGCACGGGCCCAAGCCACTTACAAGCGGAATTTTGACGCTCGCTTGCGAGGAAAGACCCCCCGATTCGGGCAAATAACTACATCTTCATCAGGAAGGAGTACTACAACCCGGAACGGGAGAAGCGTCACAAACTCTCGCCTGTGGCGGATGGACCCTTCAAGGTCATCTCTGTTAACACCGACACTGTCGTGGTAGAGATGGGCGACACGCACGAACGGATTTCCCGTGATCGTGTTGTCCTTGCCCCTCCTCCCTCGTCAGAGGTAGTCCTGGATCCAGGCAACCCCGTTTCTACGGACTCTGCAACACCGGAACCATCCGGGAGTACTAGACCTACGGTACTACCACACCCCAGCCGGGTACTCTCAGACCTACCGACTCTGTCGGACTCACCGGCTCAGCCGGGTAATTCGGGCCCCTCAGCGCCCCCCCTACCACGTCTGCCCCATTGGCGCGCATCTATACCCGCCAGGCGGGGAATGTTATCCCTTATCCCGCCGCTCCGTCTAAGGAGGGGGAGGAGAACACTCGTCTTCGAGGAACAATATCGCCGTCGCAACGGGAAACACAACGTAACATACGGAACACTGACCGTGGAGCACGGAGTATGTCACGCGAAACTAATCCCCCGTTCCCGGGCAGTGCTGTGCAGCAGGAACCAGACGCGCAGGCCCCGCAAAAGCGGCAAATACACCGTTTGTCACGGGAAAACGAGAAGCCTCACTCCAATACCGCAGCAGCGGAAAGGCAATCGCCCGATGCCTCGAAGCCGCCGTTGGCGGAAGTCCCCGCGGAAGCGGTTCAATCAGGTCGATCAGACCCGCGCCTTGCGGAGAAGGGGCGCCCAGATATGCCGGCCTCACAGGGAAATACCCACACCCCTCTTGGGGAAAAAGGCAGCCAAGCCGCAGTTGAAGCTTTAAGCCCTGGCTCGCAAGCACCGGAAACGCCTCCCGTCGTTGACGGAATCGAAGCCCCCGCTACGGGGAATAATTTGCGCCAACCCCCGCATCGCTGCGGCGAAGAACCGAGGAACTCGGGAAAAACGCGCGCCATCGCACGCTCGAAACCGGTCGTACCGGACGCTGCTTCTCCTCATGGAGATGGTGCACCGCGCTTAGCGGCAATTCCCCTGAAAAGGGTATCATCGGCACCTGCCCGGCACCCCCCAAAGGGGAATTTTGACCAAAATACCGGTGTACTGGAGTTAGCCCCAGGCAACCCATCAGTAGCCGGGGACACCACGGCATCGCCGGAACGTATGGTGCAGAGCGCTCGTGCGCCTGGCAGGGAGGCGGTTTGCCACCCAATCACCGTGTCGCACGGGACCCCCGAGGGGATTGTGGAAATGCCGATCCCGCAGGAGCGGTCATCTTCCCGCAAACTCGCGGTTCGTGAGCTCAACCGCGAAGGCGGAGCCCAAGTCCCCCGCCGACTGGCGGTTCGCCCGCAATACCGCGAAAGCGGAAATGAACATACCCCAATGGGGAATGACTTGCCGGTGAAAACCGTGGCACCACACACCCTCTTGAGGGATATCTTCCCGCATGAGCAGCGGCCGCTATCACAGCGCACGGCAACGCCGGAGTTATCGCCGAACACCCTGCTAAGGGACATTATACCGCACAGCGGGCAGCCCCCGCAAGGAAGTACAACCACCACCCGGCACGGCCGGCAGGTCTACGAACGAGAGTTCGTAGTAGACTGACTTGTCGGACACACCTGGGACCAGGATGGTATTCTACAATACCGCGTCCGCTGGTACGGGTACGACCCCAGTGGGGATACGTGGGAGCCAATTGAACACCTCCCACGGTCGCAGGTCCTGCGATACCACCGTCAAACGGGAACTGCAGCCCCAGCCACGCTGGTTAATGCCCAAGTTGGGTAAAGTTGCCGTGCGAGCGGAGAGCGAAAGGAAAGGATAACAAGACAAGGTCCATCGAAGACGGGGAACTCAACCGAGAAGCACCGTTCTAAACGGGAAAGTTTATTCAAGGGAGCAGCTAGCTCCCCACAATACTACACTACACTAACTGGCATAGCCAGGGAAAGAAGAACCAGGAAACTGGACTAGAGGTTTCACTCACCCCCATCGTCCGGGGCGTAACCCCCAGCAAGGCGGTAGGCCAACGCGTCCGCCATGGTGGTGACATCCCCCGATACCTCGGCAGCGCTAAGACCGGCACCCCGGAGGAAACGTGCGATGATTTCGTTTTCATTCGCCGTCACCCCGCTGGGGATTGAAGGTCCGGCACTTGCCGCCGAAGGGACAGCAGCCGGCTCGGCCGGAGATACCCCCTCTGGGAAAGCTTCTGCGCTAGTGCCAGTTTCCTCTACGTCCATCTCCCCGGGTTATTCCGGTTCGTTATCGACCATTGGGTCATCCCCGCCGTATGCGCGGTAGTAGTCGTCAGAATCGACGTACCCCACCGGGTGGTCTTCCGGCACCTGCCGGGGCGTATCGCGAAGCTCGCGCGCCTCCTCGGAGGAAATTTACCGGAACTCCCAGGGGTCGAAGTAGATAAAATCCCCCGCAAGGGCGGTGTTTCTACCGAGTCTCGGACCACCGGTGTTACCGCTACCGCCATCCAGACGACCGTTTTGCTCCAGGGGGACCTCACTCCAGCTAACGCTGTCGATGTACCCAAGTAATTGGAGGACCTCTTCATTGTTGGCCTGGCCCCCAAGGGGGATGCGAAGATCCAGGTTTCGGATCGCTGCCCGCACACGCGGTTGAAGGAACCAGAGACGATACTGGTCGTACGCCTCGTTGAGGATATAAGCCGCAGTGCGGGCCGCCCACTCCGTAACCACTACGGACCACAACCCCGACCGGGGATCCTGCATGAGCAGCGAACCGAGGTACGTAAGTACCGGCGGGAGTTCTATGTAGCACCCCCGGCAGGCTTCATGGAAGCGCCACCACTCGGGGAGTGCTACATACCGACCTAGTCGGTGAGGCGGCGCAATCCGCTCTATCTCCACGTTCTGATACGGGATAAAATACCCGAATCGGGATCGCCAACGCCGCTCGTAGCGGATGAAGTTTTGGAGAAAGTTGGACCGGTATTGCCGGGGAAGGTACCTGAACTCCGCCAGAATAATCGGTCGCTCCCAGCAAAGGGCTTCTTGCCGCGCTGCGGGAAAATTCCTCCAAGCGAGGGTCTCGAGGCGGAACAGGTTCTCGCCGTACCCAATCTCCCCGCGAGTGCGGAAGTAGCTAACGTCGAAGCCAAACTCCGGTGGGACCGGTACATCGAATGGAGCCCGGCTCTGCCGTTGGTACGCCATGCGCGTCAACGCGGTCTGTGCTGCAGCGACGGTCTCGCCCGAATTTCTTCGGAGGTGGTGACGCGGAATCGCAATCTGGTGACGCCAATCCCACGACGTGGTGACTGCTCTGGGCAGATCTCCCGGAAGGGTGTCTGAGCCATCCGCATAAGCGGTGACCAATCCCTCATTGAGGACAGCGACCGGGTGAAACCACGGGGCAAGGCGCAGGCGCGACGCGTGATTCCGATTCATCGGGTTGAGCCCCACCAGGGTGTTGTAGGTTGGCCAGTTGGACACCGGAGTGGTTCTGGAGGACACCACCGAAGGTGGTAGTGCGAAGGGATGGTCGTCTGCAGCAGCCATATTCCCCGGTTGTACCGGATGTCGATCGCCCTGAGGCAGGGGAACTGACCGGAAACCGGTGGTGTATCGCCTGAGAAGTCTCGGAGGTTGGCTGTGGTTGTTGATGTTGTTGTCGTCGTTCATTTCTCCCTTGTCGAGGGTGGCTGTTGTTGTCGTTTGTGTGCTTGATGACTCTGGTGCAGAGGGATTTACCGGAGAACCGGGGACAGAGCACGCGCTTTTATCACCCATTTTCGTCTGGGAATCCTCCGCGTCCGCGGTCGTTTTCCCGTCTTAAGGGGGGGGATATGAAGTGCAACGCCCTCAGGGAGGGATTCTTGGTACTTGAACGCTTTCCCGATATTATCGGTTGTGTATTGTGTATATGAACTACGCCCCACTATGGTGGATATGGACACGTGGGACACGGTTTTGGGTCAATTGGCGGTTGGCCACAGTAGTGGATGTTGCCACGAAATGTGGAGTATTTTAGTTAATATTATTTATTATTTTCACACCCATTTCTGGGAAGCTAGTACTTAGTGCGACGGCGCACTGCCGTCGCACCAGTAAACCTTCCCCAACAAGGGACCCCAACCTGGGGAATTGGCTCTAGTTGTTGCCGCTTGCGCGCGTACTCTACTCCTCCTTGGAGGGAAACGCCGTAAACCACGGGACATCTAACCCCCTTGCACATCTAAAGGGACCCATCACTGGGAGTATAATTGTTCCAATTGCATTGGTGTTTCGTCCTGTATAGGGATATTGTTACCAGCATCGCCGTTCGTCCCCGTCGCTCTCGCGACTCACTTCGCCCTCTCTTCCTCCTCTTCGCCCTTCCTTTTCCCCTTTTTAGGGTAGCACCTCCCGCTATCCGCGGCCCTCGTGTGCGCATCCGCTCACGCACCCCCACTTACGTGGAAACATACCTCTAGTGAGTACCACACCCCGCTCACGCGGATACCGATTCTTCGCCTTTACCTCCCTGCGCGAGTCGCGACAGGTGTCCCTGGTCTTACAAACCGGCTTCGCCGTGACAGCTCTGGGAGGGCTCTACCCAACTGGGTTCACCTCGTGAGAGGAAGATCCCGAACTTCTTTCGGTGTTTTTCCCCTTTGGGGCATTGCACCACATTTTACAACAGGATTGTGTGTCAATTTGTCTTTCGCACTATACTAGAAAATGGCTACGTGGAAATCAGGCTCGCTTTTTATGTTGACCTGATAAGCCTCCAGATCTAAATATAATTGAAAATGTCTGGGGACTAATGGCTAGAAAGTTCTATGCCAATGGCAAGCAGTTTGAGAGTGTCGAAGAGCTCAAGGATTCTATCCTAAATGTATGGCGCAGTTTGACTGTAGACTACATGCAAAAACTGTACCTATCCATTCCTAGTGTCTATCTGACCAGCGACCTCATATGAAGTCAATTTTAATTACTCTAGAACTTTATCAAAACCTCAAAACTTTTCCAAAAACTTTTTCGCTTTGATCTTCTCATCATGTCTTCTACGCCGGCAGCGCTGAACCATGTCCACAACACATCAACAACAGTCGTAGCTGTCACATCAAGCAATATCGTCAACAACATTCGTACACAATGGCCCCGTCCACAGATCTTCGCAGAACTGTTGGAACAACTGTCAACAGCCGTGCTCGTCTGGTTACAAATGACGGTGAATGCAAAGGTTATTACGGGTCTCTATGGAAGTCAACAACCGTACACGGTTCTGTCCTCAATGTTGACATTCGTAAGATCAACAATCGAAATCTTACTTTTCTGACTGTGAAGTTTCGTCTACCGAACCGAGAAAAAGAAGTAACTCTACCTCTATCTAGTGTCAAGCTAGGTACCGGTGTTGACGAAGCCGTGAATGCTGCAGAAGAGCCTATTACCGAGGTTGAACCCATTAATACGCAAAATATCGAGGAAGATGCTCTTGTGACACCATCTCAGATGCAAGTTTTGCAACCGCAAACAAGTTCATTAAGCGAAAATGCACCTGTCCAATCAACTGTGATTCATGGTCGTGTGTGGGAAACCTGTACGACGTTGAGTCCTCTGAATGGTTTATGCAAATGCATCAGTGGAAAGTGGTTGGCCCAGCTGGAGATTTTATCTCACCGCGTCACGTTCCTCCAAACATGTGTGCATTAGATTTCTTTCTTTGGATGTTCCCTATGCAGCATTTGCAGTTCTTAGTGAACAGAACAAATGTCCGGTTAGAAAGCAAAGACGTTCGGAGGACTTCAGGGGGAGAATTGCTCAAATTCTTTGAAATTTTTATCCTCATGACTCGCATTGAGTTCTCTAACAGACGGGATCCTTGGAGCCTCGAGCCTTTTTCTAAGTTTATTCCTCAGCCAAATATTGGTCTTGCGATGTCACGGAACATATTTGAAATGCTTAGAAGTTCAATATGCTTCAGCGGAAATGGTGTGACTGAAGAGCAGGGAATCGCGCGTTGGTCCTTCGCAACAGATTTCGTGAAGGCAATCAATGACCATCGTCGGTCTTTTGTCACGCCATCACATGCCTTATGTGTTGACGAAGGAATGTCACGATGGTACGGATTAGGTGGTAATTGGATTGATGTCGGGCTTCCGCACTATACGGCATTAGACAGAAAGCCGGAAAATGGTCTTGAAATGAAGGCCGTATGTTGTGCACGAAGTGGCATAATGCTGAACATTGAGCTCAATATGGGTGCAAATATTCCGGAACAAGTTTTTGATTCTGATAACGCCCATAGAACGGCAGTCTTACTTCGCTTAGTGCAACCATGGTTTGGATCAGAAAGTTTGGAATGTGTGGATTCCTTTTTTGCGTCTTTCAGTGCAGCGAAAGCATTACTGGAAAAGAGTTTAAGGTTTACTGGAGTTGTCAAAAATGCTAATCGTGAATATCCCATGACACATCTCTCCGAAACTACTTTATCAGACAGGGGAGATTTTGTATCTATGCTATCGAAAGGAAGCATTATCAATAATGATATAATGGCTGTAACGTGGATGGACAGGGAAAGAAGGTATTTCGTATCAACCTCTGGCACGGTTAGTCCTGGATGTCGTATTATTCGAGAAAGGTGGAGACGGGAGGGAAATATTTCTAAGAAAGTGGAAATGGAGGTCGCAATTCCCGAAGTGTGTGAAGAGTATTACAAAAACTGTTCAATGGTCGATCGCCATAACAGATGCAGACAAGATGATCTGAATCTGGAGAAGAAAATTGAAGTGAAAGAGTGGTCATTTCGAGTGAACTGCTCTCCTTTTTCGATTTGTATTGTGGACGCCTGGAAGTTATACAAAGCCGCAAATGGAACCCGAAACGTGAAAAGTCTGCACCACTTCTATTGCCAATTGGCTGATGAACTAATTGAGAATACATGGGATACCACAGGACTAATGAGCAGAGATGAAGAAGAATGTGAAAATGATCATGAAAAGCCAATGTTTGCAGGCACTGGCTTTCATTTAATGCAGACGAATAGAAGGAGAAAAAAAAGGATGGCAAGATTACATAAGCTTTATATCAAGGACGATGCAGTTTCTGCAAAGTTAATACAAAGTCCAAGTTGTTATGTTCTGGCTGCTATATCAAAAAGGAAAAAGAAGTGTTTTTATGTCACACTGGTACTAATAGAGATTGTTTTATGAAACATACTGAAGATTGTCACGGTATAATGAAGTTCGGAAGCTGATGAAGGTGTCCACAACCTTGTCAACCTTCGTTTTTTATATTAAAAATCTAAGTTTGAATGCGAAAGTTTACATTAAGTTCAATTTATTTTTAGCCCTCTACTAATTCAATCCGCATTATTTAGACTTGTTAGATTATTTAAATTCTATTACGAGACTGCCCCTTTAACAAATTTCAACGTATTCTTTCTGTTGTTCAAGTGGGTTTTATAAACGTTCTGAGAGTTTAAAGATATTTAGAATTAGTCGAGCTTCCGAAGGAGTTTTGGAGTTTTATGAAACTCAGCGAGGTTCGAACTCATGTTTTGTTGCTCGCATGTGATCAGACGACCACTGAGCTGCTGTTATGGCTCAGTGGTCGTCTTCTACAAGTACTTATAGTTGAAAGACCACCCGGTTGGCCATGTTTCAAGTTCAAAATTTGAAATGTGGGGCCATGCGGATCAGATTTCAATTTTTTTTTTAATTTTGCGTGCCGTTGCGCTGACCTCATATGAGGTCAGCGCACCGGTCTGATAGACACTAGAGACGTTTGTTGGCTGTGATGGACAAGCGTGGTGGTGCTACAAAGTACTAAAACAATAAAGACGTACACTTTTACTTTATGTGTCATTACGAATTTTGCGTGCTTAAAACTGTTTCGCTGTATGATTTATACATGTACTCCGTATGAAACGGGAACTGGTATGAATGCCTACAGCAATCAGTTTTGGCACCCTTTTCTCTTGTGCAAGCGTGATTAGTGTCATACTTGCACACTTGAAACCCTTCCATGGGCAGTTGGGTGCGTGTGCTTAAGGGAGTTGCGCGCACTGTATGAACACAGTTGTCTTGTAGACATTAAGGTTAGATATCTTACTATTCTTTTGTATTGGACGCTCTTCCGGACGGGTAGCGTCTATTCTCTCCGCGAATTCGTCTGGCAGTCGACAAAGATAGACACGATATCTACAAGATGTGGCAGTTTCCTATCAAAATTTCAATCCGTACAGAAGCACATACGCGATCACGGCGCAGCCACCCCAGGAGGCGCCGCTGTCCCGGATCTGCGGCGCGCTATAAGATGAGCGCTCTCGCCGTTCCTGCCTTTTCTCTCTCTAGCAGCACCGTTCCACTATCTGGAAGCATTCTTGCGGTTGCGGAACTTCACACTCCATCTAAAACAAAACCGCTGCTTGAAGAATACGCTAATCCATTGTAACGTAATCAAACGCAATGACATGCGTTCAGAACGGCCTTGATTTGGACAAGCCACTCGTCACGGAAGGCTATGTCGTTAGTGAGAAAGGAGGAAAGCTCAAGCTGCAACCGGTCACTTTACCGGCCATGACGCCGACCATGGTTCAAGTCAAAGTCCTAATGACCGGCCTGTGCTACACTGACATTCATATGCGAGACAACGATGTCGGTACAACTGACTATCCTATCGTTCTAGGTCATGAAGGCATCGCAGAGGTAACCCATCTTGGTTCCGCTGTTCGAGACCTAAAAGTAGGTGACAAGGTCGCCGTTGGATGGATGCGTGATTCCTGCAGGACATGTCGCTGGTGCCAAGTTGGGCGCGAAAACATTTGCGAGAAAGGCTATCAGGGCTTGTATCTCTCCACCTCCTCTGGTAAATTTGGTGCGTCTCCTTTGCAGTACAATCTTCATGGCGGCTGCTTTGCTCGTTATCAACGAATTGAAGAGAAGTTTGCAATCAAGGTACCGGACAACCTGCCGGCCGAGATGGCGTGTCCACTGGTTTGCGGCGGTGGAACTGTTTTTGAACCTCTTTGCGATTTCGCGACGCCGGGGAGCAATGTCGGCGTGATGGGCATTGGTGGACTCGGCACGGCTGCTGTCAAGCTTGCTCGAATGCGAGGTTGTGTAGTTTGGGCCCTGAGCGGATCGCCATCGAAAAAAGAGGGTGTTCTAGCAGCAGGGGCTCACAAGTTTGTGAACATGAAGAGTGATGAGGATCGCAAGAGCGCCATGGGTAAGCTCGATCTCATTATTGATACTACGCCACGCAACACAAATGTGGTATCGGAATTACCCCTTTTAAGTACAAACGGTACGTTCTGCAAGGTTGGCCTCGTCCCCAAGGTCGATAACGTGATGTCTGTGCCGTGGGGAATGCTGGTTGGGTTCCAGAGGAGGATAGGTGGAAGTATTGTTTGTGGGACAAAAAGGACTATTGATATGATGAACCAGGTTGTAGAGAACATGGACTTCATGAAAGATACGGACATTTGGAAGACGGAACACATACCCATGGAGCAGGTGAATGAAGCAATGGAGCAGTTGGAAAGCCACACGAACAAGGGATATCGTTACATCTTGCACTGGGAGTAAGGATACAGCCAATGAACATGTACGATTCGTACCATGTTAGAGCATCATGATGTCGTGCTCTGGGTGCATTCAGAGAGTTTGTCAGTTTCAGATCAGACGCACGTGATCTGATTGCAAGTATTTGTACGCTTTTCGTCTCTGCAAAGTAAGCGTTTGAGAACTTAGTTAAGCAAAATAGGCCGCATGTTGATGCATCTGCACACCCTAGTGTGGAAACAGTGGTGCATTGATGACTGAATAAACATCTACTTCAAAGCACATTGTATTTCAAGCTGGAGTATTGCATAGTGTGCTTGCGCTGATACGTGCTTCAGTGCACGCGTAGACGCGCATTCAGTTCTGCGTTGTATCGAGAACACATGAGGCTTCAAGAAAGGGTATGATCCCTTCTTACTCGTGAACTTGTACCACACCACGACGCGGTTAGAGGCTTTGCCATCCACAAGTTAGCCAATGGACCTGATGTTCGTCCCGACGGCTATGGTCCATAGTCTACGAAAGGTGACCGTGCGGCTGATGGAGTTGTAACCCCAGCTTGGGCACTCCAAACGGCACCTTCTCCCACGAAAAAAGCAGAGCGTATCTACCGAAGGGTAAACGGTATCTACTAGGTTAGCGGTAGCGGCCCTTCTTTTGCGCTCAAGGCTACAGTACGTCCTGTGAATGATGAGAAGGTCATGACATGCATGACCTTTGTTCGGAGCTTTTTTTGAACGGATAGATAGTTTTGGCCGAGGGCGCACGTGTGTAGATATCCACGGAGTAATCTATTCGTTCGTGAGCACATTCGTCGCTGAGTGGCACCCCCTTAGCTCGGCGCTCATCTATCTTACCAAGCGCTCACAAGTCCGCTACCCCGCGCTTCGCCGCCGGCAGAGGCATCCGACGCCATGCAGCCAATCTCATCCGACAGCGAACTCGACCTTAACCCCGCGCCCCCCTTTCTTCCCCGCCTCTACCTCCAATCCGAAGATGTGCGCAACGCCTACGATGCTTTCCAAGACGACGTCACCCCACCTCTCTCACGCTCCGCCTCACCATGCGCTTCCGAAAGCGAACTTCCCTCCGAGCCCCGCGAATCAGACCCAACTCGTATGATACCCCCTCAAACGCAATCACTTGACATCGCCCCTCCATCAGACGAGCAGCTAGGTCTTCCCTCCGCCTTATCTGTCGCCATCGATCAGATTCCACCACCATCTCGCCTGCTCACATTAGCTATGTATCAAGCCCCGTGTCTCGCTTTGGTGAGCCGCTTCCCCAGAACGAAGGTCGCAACTGCTGTCGCGCACACCCTCAACATGCGTCGGGCTTTGGGCGGTGCACGTGCGGTGTTGCTTGTGGCGCGCACAGCCGCCACAGCTCGACAATGGCAGCAGCAACTAAGCATTTCATTAGATGAGGTTAGAGTTACGGTATTCCGTACCGCTCGCGCAGCGCGAGATGCCACGCTCAACTCTTTGCGCACAGAACAGTTTCCCGGCGTCATTATCGTGTCAGACAGAGTTTTGCGCAACATTCAACTTTGGAACGGCATGTGCGCCGCCCTCAAACAGAATCGAGTTGTCCCCAGATGGCAGCTTGTCGTTTCGGAGATTCGCGGCAATGATGCGGCGCTTAACTTGTATCACTCACCGTTTCGGATGGTTGCGGATCAGCAGGCTGACGCAGGTTTGATGGTTATGTGCAGCGACGACGTTGCTCGAGCGCGAAAGGAACAAGTATCAAAGGAGGCCGTCAATAGTTTTGTTCGATCTCAGCTACCGTCTATGTCCTCTACGAATCCTGATGCAATGTGGCTGACGCCAGAGTCGATTCTTCTGACAAAAAATACAAAGGAAGCTATCGTATCCCCAACGAAGAGCCCCATCAGTAACGCGCCTGAATCTAACAGTGCACATGAGACCATCTCACCCATGAGAGACGTCGATAACAAAGCTCGTCGAAAGCCCAGGCGAAGGAGCAAAGACCAGACACGCGCCCAACAACGCGATCAACAACCTCCACCTAACCGCACTCGTACACAACGACCATCGATCCGATTAATGCCACGGACTGCGTCTGTTCCGCAATACACCAGACAAACACAGGAAGACGTGAAAATGACGGATGCATCGCAACTTCAGAAGGAACAAGCAAACCTGAACAGTCGGACGACGCGAACCAACACAGAAGCGTTGAATTCTATTCAATCTCAGGAGGAGGGAGTTAAAAGGCGTCTACGAAGCAACCTGCGCTCTAACAGGCAAAACACTTCAAAACGCTCGCCTGTCCCCCAAAACCACAGTGTTCTGTGCCGGTCATCGTCACGGGATAGGGTGTCAGTGAGGAGTCTTGACCGTAGATCGTTTAGTATTATTGACGTCTCAGATGACAGTGACTCGGCTGATGAATGGTTTACACCACCGAGTAAGGTCATCACTACACCCACTGGTAAGGCGAATCTCTCATCAGACGAAGATAACTGGCGGACGCCGTTCACATCTCGTAAGCAGACGAGGACCGCCTCCTCTCGAACGAACTCACGACACGGCCAAGAGCGCCTCAATCGCCGGTTACTTAGGAACGCGGTCCATGACAGAGATCACGACGAGGATACGTCGATGTTCTCTCGAAATGGAAGAATCGATAACTCCAATATTGACTCTGATCCACTGTCTGTGCCTGTAAAGAGGAGATTGGCAACAACGCGGACAAAGACGCCACCACAGAGAACTGCACTTGACAAAGGAAGCACTACGCGTGGCAATATTTCGCGAAGGAGACGAGCGTCGAATGAACCCAGGCCTGCTACAAGTTCCCACGTTCGACCACTTGCCAACGTTGAGAACATAACATTACCGCCTCAGGTCCGAGGGAAGAAACTGACTCGCGGCGCAATACCTGATGCAACTCAACAGTCGCCGAGTAGCAGCCCACCGATCGGCACACCTCAGACTCTTGCCAGGAACAAAACGCCAACTGGCAATCGTAGAAACATTAGTTTCATTCAGATTCCGGACAGTGACGTTGAAGTGATTGACTGTGACATCGATGTAATTGATCTATGCTCGGACGAAGAAGAAATTGCCTCTGGCGCTCCCCGTGAACGCTCACAAGAGAGACTGCGCAGAGTTAATCGCACTGCCTCGCACCGTCTCTCTCCCCATAATAGCAACAACACCGGTACCCTTGTCCGAAATGGAAGAGATCAGCATCAGTCAGACCAACGCAGGCTGCAGGAGGCGTCAAATCAACGGGCCCGTGCACGGTCAAGCAGCGTAGAATTTGTTTACGAATGTGATAACCAGTCGCTGATCCTCAGTGGAGTATTGAAACTGAATCCTCAAACTCGTTCACTAACAGAAGACCAGCGGAGGCAATTCAACAAGTGGTTGCGAAAAGCTCGAGCCGCAGAAGCCCGCGGGCCTGAGGGGTATTCTGTAGCGATTCGTCTCTATTCAAAATGTCTCGGGTTGTGCGATAGGAATGACTACCTTACTAGTAGGATATTATCTCTGTCCCAAGAGACTAGAGTCCTTTCATCTAAGGATTTTACGCATCATGGAAGTTCCTCACGTATCGCGAAGAAACCACACTCACCTCAAAATAGACGGAGGCGACCAATTTCTGACAGCAGCAGTTGAGAATGAATGATAGAAGGATACAGTGGGTCAAGCACTGCGTGACTTCTTTTTGGTAAATAGACGCTATGGGTGATAGATGCCTCGCTTGAATCTTAACAATCCCGGGCTTACAGACCATGATGTTCGGAATAATCCTTTCTGCCTTTTCCGAGTTCTGTGAGGTGCCTGTGTTCAGTTCTTCAAGTCCCAGCTTCAGAACTCTTCTGCTCGTTCAACACACTTGATGATGTTGGTTACATGCTGACGCTGCTAATTTCGAAAGATGAGCCCTTATCAAGCTCCTCTCATTACGATGACCGAGTCGCGAGTCCACTGATCGCGAGTCCATTTTCTTCCCTCACTAGACGCGAAGAAGATGGGCACACCTCGCGAAGGCAAATCAGCTTTGCCCACAGTTTATTTGGATTACAACCTTTCGCAGTACAGAGGGAAGTGCGGCAATCATGCGTTTGCAAACTGTAAATCTAGATGCTCCAGTGGAAAGGCAAAAATGCACTGTCCGCATGTACAAAGGTACCTACAAGCTTTCTGGACGCCAAAATCAGGTTGAAGAACACTGAATATGAGAACAATCGAAAGATCTGTCTCTTTTTGAGAGGCGAGGAATAAAAGAAGGTAGCGATCGCTAACCCTTAATGTTGTCGGGAAATGGGAAAAAATAAGTTACTCAGCCGAACGAAATCCCTTGCCTCGACCCGGGATATCGTTGAACCCTTCCAACTAAGCTTAGGAAGTGAGAAGGAAATCGCCCCGGCCAGGACACGGAAGGGGCGCATGTGCAGCATATGTGGTTAGCTCTCACACGATGCTGTGCGAAACAGTAGGCAAACGGTACTAGCCTCCTCACGGGACCCGGTATCTTTCCCCTTACCTTTCCCGAACATGTCGCCTTCCTTTGTTAGTGAAGGTGCTTAACCCACCAGACTTGCCATTACAAAATAACTCCGGGCAATCGGACACGGCACCTGGTCTGGCCTTGAAAGAAGTCACGTGGTTTTCACAGGGTTTTCTTTCGAACAATACGCAGGGATCTGACGGCGTGTGTTGCCAGCCCGCTTTACCGTTCCAATCAACAAGGGCAAAGAGAAAAGCGTAGGAAGGACGTGTGTGTGTGTGTGTCCATTTGGCTTCCTCGTCCAGCGTAATTTGTAGCCTGTTTGGAAGGTCAGCGCAACTCGATGGGCGGGAATACCAGTAACTTCTCTAGCCATGTTCTTACTATTGATTCGACGCCGAGACCTTGCCTTTCTCGAAGAGGTGGAAGCTCCTTTCGTCGGCATGCCGCTCCACGGGGACATCTGAGAACGAAATGATCTGTACTATTTTCTCTGTTGTCATCCAAGCGAGCAGAAGCAGTTCCTGTTATGAAATGTATGTACTACGGTAAAGGGTTAGCGATCGCTACCCACCCTTTTCATTATGCCGCCGATGCAAGCAGCATTCTGGGAGGCAAAAACGGAGTAAATGGGTAGACCGCTGAAGGGTTAGACTGCTACCTTGTGCAAAGCGCAGTGTCGTGGTGTACCAACGGTACACCTAAGAGAAGGCCACTCAATACTCACCAGTCAGTGAATCGGCGCGCCATGAGCAGGCCGCGCTCATTGTAGCGCTCTGCGTGTCTCCTGAGACTGTCGAATAACTCGTCGCTACACAGAGCGCATGTGCTGTTACCCGTATCCCCCTTGTCTTCCGTGATGACATGCACATTCTCACTAGCAAAGCTCGGTCGACATTCGAACGTCCTCAGCAACTCTTCTAAGTCGGCCTGCAGGTGCGTGCGGCGAATGACGTAATCAGGAGAAAGAGCGCGAGAAATGCGTTGCTTTTGGTGCGCTGCAGTGAGGTAGGGGTAGTTGACCAGCTCAAACCTGGATCGTAGTGAACCGCGCGGAAAGCTTACGTCTCCATGGTCCAGAAGCGCCGATGAAGCGTTGATCGTGGCGTTTCCATGCCCACCCACAATCATGTGCTTTAGAGCGCTTCGCAATCGCAATTGTAGCGGAGCGCAGGATGTTATGTATAATAGATGACTGCAACGGGAAGCAAGCTGATCTATGTCGTGCTGTGAGATGTACACGTGCCGCGTTAGCATCGCTCTTTTCCGTTTGGCGTGTTTCAGCATGTGCTGGATGTACAACGCCCGACGTTGCCCCTGTGGCATAGAGCGAAGTTTCGGAGTCTCAGAAAAGTGCTTGGAGCGCAAACAACGGCGCAACGCTGTGGAGATGGTTGTTGAACCCGTGCGTGGAGGGCGGTCATACAAAACGCAGCGCAGTTCGTTATCTGTTCGAGTCTTAACTCTGAACATAGTCATCGATGTTGCCAGGCAGAGCGCTACAAACAACACGAGAAGAGAGCTTCTTGGAGGGTGTGAGCAGGGAACACAAGTTCTCATGTCGTGAAGAAGGCGCGGGGGCCGCTATCGGATTGCTGCGGAACTGATAGACAAGAGAACTTGTTAGTTCGGTCAGACAAAGAATTCGTGTCGGGAGGGAGACAAACTACACGCTAAAGGTAGAGATCGCACGAATGCTTGCTTGCGTCACACCGCACTGACTGTAGCTGCCTGCGCGCACTATTTATTTCGTCAGAAGGATAAGGGGAAACTATACTGTCCTGATCCTGACAAGAGAACAATGGGCCTGCGGCGAAGACGCTAACCCTTATCCCGCGTATCCCTTAGCTGCGACCGCCCAATGAAAACAGGGCCCCAAGTGAAGGGTGATAGTGGGGTTGTACGATAGAAGGAACTCGCCTTAAGCTGGTGTCCTCTCGAGTTGGACGCGCCAGAACGAAACGGATACGCAAGCGGATCTTCCCGCAGAAGCTTAACGCTGATCTACTACGTCATGGGATATTTGTGAGTGAGAGTAACACTGCCTCTGCAAGGTTGGAGCAAGCAGTAGTCATCGGCTACATTCAGATGACATAGAATAAGATCGGTGTTACGGGACAGATAGAGCCTTTCTTAGGCAAACATTGGCCGTGGTGTTTGTGGCTGTTGTGCGGCAAAGCAGTTTCTGTTTTCTTCGAAGATAGCCTTTGGCCCTCTTGACAAGAGAACGCTTCTTGGTAGGGTTAAATCCTACCATGCTCTCGGAACTAGTGGCGTCTGCTGAAAACACCATCACCAACAACATTCTTTGCCCAAGATTTGCACAACGATGTCATAATTAGACCTTCATGAGCCCATCAACCAAATCCCGGAACTAAGCACTAGAGTATTAGCAGGTCGCACTCAATGCTATACCATGCAAAAAGTTGCACAGTGAGAGCTGCATTGTAGATATTTTGTGGGTACCAGGTCATTGCGGCCTCTACCAAAATGAACTCTTCGATGCAATTGCGAAAGAAGCTCTGGATTTGCCGATACACAACCAAGTTGAAGTACCTGTCGATTATGCAGACGTGAAGAGGCGGCTTTCAAGCAAGAGAAGAGGTGAATCGATTTTAAAGAGTGTCCCACAAATGCTGCAGAAGACCATTTCCCAAAGAGAATCAGAGGTAGCATTGGCACAACTGGCAGTTGGTCACACTCCTTGTTTACATCCTCTGGGTTCTTACCTATTGAAAAGACGACTGGTGTGCCAATGTAGAACAGGAGTGCTAAATGATGTAGAGCACTTTGTTCTACGATGTCCTCTACGAAACTCTTCGAGAAGGTTATGTTTGCCGAATATGCGTGATAGACAAGGACTTAGTGTTCAAGAGATCATCAAGAAATGGCCTGAAAGAATGCTGGTTTACCTCGTGAGAGAGCGCTACTTCATATGAAGCGCTCTGCGCTAAGTAGGAATTAAACTAGCGTACCCGTAAAAGAGAGAGAGAGAGAGAGAGGAAGAGTCCATGCATTGGCCAAATTGTTTACTAGACTTGTGTCTTAATAAGGCGTTAGTGATTCCTTGATCAACACATCTCGGGAGAACTTCTTATTGGAAGAACTTCCTTCTTCTAAGTAAAACCTAAAACTTCGATCACCATCGACAGACAATATCGCCTACCCTCTCTCCTCTTCTTTCCGTATTCGTTGTTATTTGCAAACTGTGCTCCGATTTCCGAATACGCGTTAGGGCTTCTTAGTAGTTATTTCTATATAACGCTGAGTATTTATTGTAGCTGTGATCCTTCACCACTCTTGTAGCTCCGCATCTTAACTAAACGCCTAGTTCCGACACTGTAAGAAGGCTTTTTAAGGACCCTCACTTTCTTGTGACGCAGAACTTAGCTTCCATCGCCCGCGTAGCCGATGACTACTGCATCCCGTCTCTACCCATTTGCAGCAGCAGCGTTACGTCTACAGGGTAGTATACCAAAACAGAACGAAACCAGAATCAAACTTCTGCAGAGTATCCCGACTGCGGACCCTTTTCGCCAGTGATGCTTCTTTCTGTAGAACCCCGAACCTTCTAAACCCCTTCCTTTCGTCGTGTTGTTCTTTGCTTCTTGTTGCTAGATATGCATTCAAGAACAAATGTCACTGTTCGTTGAAGTACAGCCTTAGGTTCGAGTCCTCTATAAGAATACTGAAGTGGACTCACGAGAAAGTGGGTCAGAAAAACAGTTGGAATATTTAAGTCATAGGAGGAGATCTCCTCCTTCTCTCGAGAAGAAAACGAAGGTAGCTCTGAATAGTAGGGGTGTGTGTGTGTTTACGGGCGCGTGCCTCTAATTCCGAGGCAGCGGCATTAACTTTCTAGAAGAAGTAGAAGGCTAATCATCTATTCGACGGCTAAATTCCCCTAATAGACCCAATCGCATATCCATTTGGCTTCCTCATCCGGCGTAACTTCATAGTCTTTTGTAGCATTTTTGGAAGTTCGGCACGCCTCGACGGGCGGAACTGCATGTGCCCTAGCGGGACTCGCCAGTACCTTGCAGTGATCCCTCACCACAGCAGGCATCCAGCGCAAAGCGATTTAGCATCGTGGTTCCATATGGGCCACGACAACTTTAACGCCCCAAATAACAGGGGTATCGAGGAGACTCTCTGCCGATGTCCCGGAACTAGGGACAAGAGTCCACATAAACGCACTTCAACAGAGACAAAAAGAATCCTTCCCCTCGTGGCAATGCTGCAGCTAAGACAACTAAAACCACAACAACATCAAGCTTTGGCAGCGAATTAGATTTGCATGCGTTGTATCCTGGGTAGAACTCCTGGCTTTTTCTAAGTGATCGTTCACCGGGATTGAGGAGGTTCTCTGAAGAGCTCTTGAGGCACATTCAGAGAGCCTTTGCTTCCATGGAGAAGCGAATCTCTTGGCCCTGTCTCACGTCTTCCTTGCCATAGGAAACTTCATGAACCAGCGCCTTTTGGGCATCCTCAAGTTTCACGGTGCTACCATTGTTTGACAGCCTCACCTTCGCTTCGAGTGTTATTACTCTTTCGGATGAATCAACAAATCCATTTAAGACAAATCGTCCCCCATTTTTGTCGACTAAAGACCAGCCAGTTATGTCCACTTTATCTCCTGTAGCTACGAGCGTTACAGTTTCATTACCCGAATCGCGTCCAACAGGATTCGGGAGGAGCGAGATAATACGAACTAAACCTGCCTCTGAACTGTCTTTCGCATCGCGTCCTTCGACTTCACTTGCGACTACCGCGTTAATAGGAGGTTCCACCTCTAACATATCTTCAGGCAGCGAATCATACACTTCGTTGGCCATCCACGGTTCGTCAAAAACATCTGTTGGACTTTCTACAACAATGTGCAGCTTATCTCCGACCGCAAAAAGTTACCCTTTCACATAACAATAACCTCGGTTCGGCGAACGTTCAGAACCTATGTACCTTGCGCGGATAAGTTCCAGGGTCTTTGCTCCATTTCCCGCGTCTATGTCTGGGATTTGAATCTCAAACGGGCGATCATTGGTCCCAATGCTAGCAACTGCCCCTACACCGGCGCTTTCTCCCCTTGCTTTTCGAAGATCTCTGATTTCCGTGAATACCGTTGCTGTCGCTCCTGTTTCAGCCAACTTGGACAGCTTTGCAAAGTCCTTCCGCGTGTTGTAGACCACCGCACCACTCTTTCTCGCTGCACGATAGCGATCTATGATACCTGCCCTCAGATTCCACCATGTGCAAAGCGCTGGGTAATTGCGAATAACACGCCCATTCACACCTTCTTGATCCCAGACTCCTCGGTTTTCCATTTGCGCCGCACGCTCTGCTAAAGTATACCGTTGGCGGTGACTGTCAAACTCAGCGTTGCCGTATTTGTTGTAGTATGGACTATAACCTAACCTGATCATGCGTTCCGTCAAGTCGACACCATCAAGTCGATGAACCCATACTAATAGGCGCCCAAATGTACCGCGATATTTCTCAAGACTCTCTTCTACGGATTCGATTCCAGGGAACTCAATGATAACTTCAGTTTGACCTTTGAAGAAACTGACGGCGTAACTCTTTGCTGCTTTGCCCCATGGGGTGACTGGTTTGGAAGAGAACTTGAAAGATTCCTCCGTATCCAAATTGAGAATGCGAAGCGATTCGGCCTTAGACGAGTTTGGCAGATAAACACGAATGGTGTCACCGTCCACAACACGCTCTTTGCGAACCCGAAGAAAAGTCCCCTGAACTTCGAACTCCTTTGATAAAACTGGCGTAGCAGACATTGGAGTTAGTGTTTCCGAGTTAGCAAAACGTTTGCAAAAGATGACTCACTGTCAGCTTTTGTGAAGCTGGGAAACTATGTGGAATGATTTACCCAACAAGGGATTCTTTGAGTAGGGACAAGTCAGGGGGTGAAGAGAGACGAATGGGTATTATAGCTAGATCTTTCAGTTAAAAGGCTATCTGACTACCCTTCTTACCGCGGTACCACTTACCCTAAAGCAAAAAAGGGTTAGGATGGCTACCTCCACCCCCCTATCGGCTCGAGAGCCACAGCGAGTCTTGCTCTTCATGCAACCCAAAGTTAACAAGTTGTGTGTGGTAAGTTTAATCACAAGGTCTTGTGATTGCTAGCAAGTCTAAATTCACATAACGCCATAGTGCACGATTTCAGCCGATCACACTAGAGAATTCAGTCTCGTACAGCGAGTGGGGTGATGCAGAGGACTTTTCTGGTACAGTAATGCATATGTACATTTCATCACAGCCAATTGTATCGCAGTACACATCAGAGTTGCGTGTTCCATCCAATCACATCGCTCTCTCAAGTTTCATGCAATGATGGAACGTGAATGGCTCCCGTTTAGCTCGAACGCTTCAAAGTACCGAAGGGTAAGTATGAGTAGTGGGCCTTTCCAAGAAAAGCCACTCTGAGAGAATGACAAAGCTGAAGCCAATGAGCTCCTACAGAATGGAACCGCACTCGCTGAAAGTTTCTCAGTATGGAGTGAGTACGTCGACCCCAGTACAAAGTGACAAAACTTGATTTCTGCGTAAGTTACACAATAAATACTCCCATTTTATGAATACAGGCAGCAACCTAACATATCAGTATCGCTCTCGCCATCAACCTCGCTTTTACGATTAACACCAACAGTGCTGTAACTAACAACTATTGTTCTACCTAAGAGTTCAATATCCGCCACCAAGTCTAGTAGATACCGGACATCATCAGCGCTGCAGTTGATGCTTCCCTTTCGCGACTGTTTTCCGTTCTGACGAAGAGAGAAGTCTGTAACGGAACGCCATGGTTTGCAAACCGTACAAATGGCCATGAAACATCCGTTGAGGTATGGCCATTTGTAAGCTGGGGAGATTGGCCTACGTTTCTTTTCTCGCAGACGTCAGTACCCAAAAATTGGCAAGGCCCGGTCCATGTCCTTTACGTGTCAATGTGTCGGTTTTTGGAAAACCCCACTGGGGCTGGGTATAGTCTGTATCGACGAACGAGAGCGGATGGCGGGGCACGAGAGGGGGCGCGATTCGTCCCTGGCCGCGGGAGAGGGCACAGATACCAAATTTCCAGTAATTGCACGAGTTCTTCGATATAACTTGCTTGTCGCACTGTTGTGCAACGTGAGGCCAATCATGTAGTGTTAGATTCTACCACAATGCCGTAATCAGGTAATGTGTGCCCATAAAGAAGAAGAAGAAGAAGAAGAGGCCAATCAACCGCAAGGCAGGAATGCGCGAAAATGATGTCAGCGTCAATGGACCGCTGGAGTGAGGTGCTGAACCGTCGACTTGTTCTCACTGGTTTGAGTTCGCTAATCTCAAGTGTTCTGAGCGCTCCTGTGCCGTCTCACATGGTGCTGTTGAGTGACCCCTTCTGCCTTTGAACGACATCATCCTCGATATACCCTCTGCTGCAATCAGCATCCCGAGAATGCAGTTTTCCGTCACAGGCACATCGAGAATCAACGTCTAAGACTGCACATACACAATGAACAAGGAGAACTGTCAGAAAGGCCAGTGGTAGTTGGCGTGAAAGTGGCCAGCCCGCATAACGCAAGACATACCCGTGAAACATCGACAGGGCAACGGCGCGCCGCCGCCAAAGCAGAACAAACAAAAGTGGCTCAGTACGCAGCATTGTGCGAAGCGAACGGTATCCATCTCGTTCGCTTCGGATTTGACATACACGGCGCTCCCGGCCCATCGGCAACGTTTTCAGAACGCCCAGCTGATGCCACCGCGGAAAGACGCGACACCTCTCCCTCCCTCCTAGTAGTAGAGAGCAGATATGACAGCTTGATGCAGCGCCTTTTCAGTGCACCCTCCAAAAGCTTACAGCGGCCGCAGTAAATGCTCCCAACGGCTGCCATGCTCAGCGCCGGCGCCAACCTTTCTCCGCATAGCAGCTCCGGCCCCCGCTCAGTAGAGACTTCTCTCTCTCTCTCTAAGTTAGATATACACTGCCACCATGCTCTTCCACAGCGACTGAGTGCGTGTGGCAGAATCGCAGCTGGTGCAAATCTCTGTGAAAAAAAGCCGCTACGAGAGTTGCCGAGGTTAGGCCGCTAACCATCTTACCCCTCCAGCGTTAGCCCTTGGAATTGCAAGGAACGCTACTAGAGACAGCATGTTGATCGCAATCGCGGCTGCTCACTTGGCAGTTCAGCAGCAGCCGTTACCAGATAACTGAACGGGTCGGCGCTCTTCTTGTTCGCCGGCACTCCCGCCGGTGGAGTCCACCGGCCGTCGTTGATCGCGCCCGCACTTGCGGTGTTGCTGAACAAGAAAAACTTCCCACCCTGCTCTCCCCGTAGGAGCAGTGAGCCCTTGCTGCGACTCACTGAACGCGATAAGCTCTGCCTTTCGGTGCAGCAGAGTACATGGCTCTACAGCTCTGTGTCTCCTACACCGCCCGAAGAATAAAGATCGAGCTTGCGAGCTGTCATATGAAAGCAACAACTTCCTCTTACATATCAGGTACCTTGGTACAGTCAAATAGTTACAAGGATAGTCGACACAGGGAGCGGGAAGAGAGCCGTCGGCGGTTGGCAGCGCTTGTTGTTCTTCGAAAGCCGTTTTTAACGTCAGCATTCCCATTGACGGTATTCCATCCAACATAACTTCTGCAATTGGGCTCTGATCCTTCATACCACACGCGTTTGCGCATGGGCTCGCGCCACCTATTCCATCCGGGCGTTTAAAATGAGCGAAGTGGATTAGTTTGGTGTACCTTCTTGCCAAGCTGCTCTTCGGCGCTAAGGTTAGCTCAACTGAAACGTCGAAGAAAGTGGGATACGGGACAAAATCCTAAGGTACACCACAACAAGAAACAAGAGTCCGGCCACGTACTACGTTCTCTGTGCTTTGCTCTTACCGTTCCAGTTCCGTTCACCAGGCACTTCTCTCCGAATCCTTGGCACGTCACTGCTGGAGCGTCTCCTGAAGCGGGACACGCCCGCAAAAGACATTGTTTGAACATGACTTCAAGGCATTGGTTGACTGAAGCAGAAGTTTTACTTGATCAGACCTTAAGCCCGACCTACGATAGTCTAGTATCTAACAAAAGTCGCGAAATCAGGCATATCGGCTTCGTCATATAGTGCTGCAAGGTCCTCTTTAATGCTCTCCCATCCGGAGCCGTCCGTGAAGCACACGTCAAGTAAGTATGCAGCTCTATCCAACGCAACCTGTTGAGGGGCTTTACCGTCCGCAATCTCTTGCTTCCTATCATCTTCATATAGTCTTTTGTAAATCTTACATAAACTTGTTGAATCCTCGTAACCGGCCAAGCTCGCCATATCTAACAAAGTCTCAACCGATCCTATTGTCCAAAGCGGCATTTGTAGGCAGAAGCGCGCGGCATCCCTGGCCTCCATTTCTCTTCCCAGTTCGCGCAGAAAGTTCGCGTGAAAGGCATGAGCTCGACCCCATCCAGGATGCGCATTCGCAGATCGCTCACAAGTGATGAGCGCAGATTGTGTGTCGCCTTTTGCTTTGTGAAACTCTACAAGGCCTTCGTAGATATCTGGAAACGGTCCCACTTTCAAAATCAGGAAACGCTCGAGCCCGACTCCCGACTGATCCACATCTCCATTTTGATAAGCGAGGGCCAAAGAACAGGCGGATCTCAGGGAGTTTCGCACCTCATAATTCCCCGCGAAGTCCGCAGACGCAAGCTGGCGGGTGACATAAGACTTCGCACTGGGGGCTATTAGCTTTAGAGATGGATCGCGTGGGGATGATTGCACAATTGGGAGGTCCATTTCATCAGGCGGTGTCGGCCATCGTAGTAAGCCTGTCGTGACTTCGGATTCAATGTCGTATACGAGAGGAATCAGAAAGGGGTGGAGGTCGGTGCGAATTGAGGGGGGTGTGAAGCGTGTGCTCGAGGCTGATAGAGCGTGCAACAAACCATCTAGATATGGTGGTGGACTTGTCTTCGCAACTTGTGTCAGATACCGTTCATATTCGCGCAGTTCAGATACTCCTTTTTTTGGCTGTGCACATGATTGCCACCTCGTTCGCTTGATCGAGCTTCGACGATGTGGGCGCTTTCCACTGTAAATCGGCGAAGAGGAAACAAAAGCCATGTTGAATCCTGAACCGCGATACAGAGGTATCTTGAGATGCCTGAGGGACAGATAACTTCACAGGATATGTTCAGAAGCCCCCTTACCTCGTAGACATCTGCATTGATTTTGAGTTCCAATCATGCGCGAGCGGGGACAAAGGGTTACTGAAGATCTCATTCATTGACTCGTCGGTATCTGACCGGTCAACCTCAGATCACATTCTTGCGGTCGAGATTGCTGCATTCTCGATGCTGACATGTACAGTACAAACGCTGCCGTTGCTCTATGAGTACTGTAGCCTTACATACCTTGGCAAAAAGCTCAGAACAGAGGCTGTATTTTATGCGAAACCTACCACAAACCTCTTCGCACCCAAGATCCGTCTCATGAATGGAGCTTGTTGCATCTCGCGCTTCTGATCGTGGTGATAAAAACTGCCCTGATCTCTTCATTTGTTACAGAAGTGAAACCCATTCGCTGTTCACTGAAGTGGCCTTCTTGTTCATGAAAACGCTCTTGGTATACAATGATAGCTTCCCGCTTCTGTTTCGTGCAGCCTCTCACGCAACCGCTAAGATGCTGGTCTCTACGGCCAGTATGTGTCACCCACAGAGCGTCGGTAGGACATTTGTTGACAAGCCGAAGCTGTTTTATTCCAGGGATTTTCTCTGAAGGGGCAGGGCGACCCTCTCGCGCATTTCGTGCGTCCAGACCCACCATGAAGCTGAACAGCGCTATCGTGGGTCTTCCGAATGTTGGGAAGTCAACACTATTTAACGCGCTCGTAGATAATGCTGCAGCGCAAGCAGCTAACTTTCCATTCTGCACGATTGAGCCCAACGTTGGCATTGCGGTTGTGCCGGACGAGCGTTTAGAAGTCCTGGCAAATATGAACGAGAGTGAGAAGGTGGTGCCAGCTACTGTGGAGGTCGTTGATGTGGCGGGGCTTGTCAAGGGGGCGGCAGAGGGAGAAGGGCTCGGAAACAAGTTCCTGGCAAACATTCGCGAGTGTGACGCTATCGTTCACGTGGTGAGATGCTTTGAGAATGATGATGTAATCCATGTGAGCGGATCCGTTGATCCGGTGCGAGATATTGAAACCATCAATTTGGAGCTAGCATTAGCCGATATGGCACAAGTGGAGAAGAGGATGGCGAAAGTCAATTCAAAGCGTGGAAAAAGTGAGGCATCAGCGGACGAAGTTTCGGCTTTGCAAAAGGTGGCCGCTGTTCTAGACGAAGGCAGACCAGCGCGAGGCGTTGACCTCTCAGAAGAAGAAAAGAGCGCGTTAAGACCTCTTGGATTGCTAACTCTAAAACCGGTAATCTACGCGGCAAATGTATCAGATGGGGAACTGGCAGAAGGTAACTCGTACGTAGAGCAAGTAAGAGAACATGCTAAACGAGAGAATGCGGGCGTGATTGTGGTTTCTGCACAAGTGGAATCAGAGTTGGTAAGCTTGGAGCCGGATGAACGCAAAGAGTTCTTGGAAGCTCTGGGTGTGACTGAAGAAGAATGTGGACTGAGAGCGTTGGTCCGCGCCACATACGAAGTATTGGGCCTGCAGACATACTTCACAAGTGGTAAAAGCGAAACCAAAGCTTGGACAATACGACAGGGAATGAAGGCACCGCAAGCAGCTGGTGTGATCCATAACGATTTTGAGAGGGGCTTCATTCGAGCGGAGACGATTTCGTACGATGATCTGCGCGAACTGGGCAGCGAAAAGGCCGCTAAGGAGAAAGGAATGATGCGATCGGAAGGTAAGGGGTATGTGGTAAAGGACGGGGATGTTATGCTCTTCCGTTTCAACGTTTGAGTAAGAATGTAAAGAACTGATGGTACTGAACAGGCGGTTGGGGGAGTAAGTTTCTCAGAAGGTGGTTGTAATGAGGAGAGAAGACTGTGAACAGTGGTCATGAATTCCGGTTGCCAGAATGGTGTTAAACGTGATCAAACATAATGCTGATATTCTAGAGCATTACATGCTAAACGGGAAAAACTGCAGAAGTTGCACATAGACTCGTCTTGAACAATGTCGACTATTGAAGCGCCATGAAAGAAGCTCAGGGCCAGCGCATCCTCATATTTGTCCGCCTACCACTGAAGAGTGTTACATACAGGTTCCAGGGCACAGCGAAATGCTTGCGTTGATTCCCAGGAGTCGTGCTCTGCGAAATGCAGGGATTATGCAACATGCATTGATCCGAGCTTCACGTATACCTCTTCACAAAAGAATAGAGGTAGGTGTCTGCCAAGAGTCAGGTTAACAGGGGAAGGCTTTTCCTATTACCCTTTTAACCCTGACACGTGCAGCCCTGCTCAATTCGTTCATTTTGTTTCGGATGAAGCGAGCAGTAGGAACTGTGCCAGGATAAGCGCGACCGCAAACAACGAAACGTCATGAGTGTAACAGCCTGTCCTACTAGACAGTCCTATCACTAAGATCACTATCACTACCCAGATGTAGTTCAGTGAGCTCGGGCGCTGCTCGCGCTGCTGAGGAGGATACTCGGAGCATTTTTGGCTTGGACTACTCAATAAATTGGGCCGGACCAACCGGCCCGGGGAAGCGAAGGCAAGAAGCCAAAGAAGAGATTCAATCGCTCCTCGTTCCCCTTTCTGTGCGCTGACGAAGAAGTCCTCGAGCGCGACCATGTCCAACTCTACCCCAGTTATGGGCCCAGCTCCAACACTCCCAAAGTCGCTCGCTCCCAGCGACCCGCCAATGTTTGACCCGCAAGGCGACTTCCAAGAGTACAGGAAGGATGTTACGCGATGGGTCGAAACTATTCAGGCAGCTGCAAACCTTGGAGAGGACAAAATGTACAAAACCGTGTACGCTACAATTGGTCGCCAACTATACGACCGCGGTTTGTCCAGAGAGCAGAAACGTGTTGTTGACGAAGCACAAAGAAGTAAGCTCATCGATTACAAACAAGATGATCAACTTCAGGCTGTCAAGGAAATCGTTCAGCTGATTGCTGTCGACCCTCCTATTGCAGTAGTCACTCGCCTCATCACCTCTTTTACACAGGTCATGCAGTGCAAGCGTCGCCGTAGTGAAGATTTGAAGGCTTTCGTCGCTCGTTTCCGAAGTCTTGCTGCCGATCATTTGATGCATGTGGGTGTCTCGACTTCGTCACAGGTTAGCGAAGTATTGGCCATTACACTCCTCAATAATGCCATGCTGAGTGAAGAAACATTGACGAATGCGATTCTTCAGTTGGTTGCTTTAGCTGAATCTCGCAAAAAGGTGGACGCTGATCTTAAAATTTTGATCAACTCCTCAACGCATCAGGCTCTGCTCCAAATGTTCGATAGGTTATCCGATCTTGTGGAAAATGACGAAACAGTACCACAGCCTACCGACAACGCTAATACCGTTCGTCGCAAAGCTACTGACATGGTACAAGGTGTTAGTCAACTCCTGGACTCGAACAGGGAGCAGATCGATCATCTTAAAACTGGAAGCAACGAAACGCATACTAACGACGATATGTTCTCGACAACTCCTCGACGTCGCTTGAATCTCGATGACGCAGTCACGGTGATACGAAACCTTGCTTTCACTTCGAAGAAGATGGAAAAGCAGTACACCAAGAACGACATCGAGAACATTGCTACTCAGCGCGTCGACAACCTGGTTGAGAACCGTATCCAAAGAGCTCTCGCTGCCTTCCAAAAGCATTCCGATAACCCTGGTTCAGCCTCGTCTCGCAGACCATCCGATCTCAGTTCTCGTAATCGCTTGTCGAAAGGTAAACAAGGTTCGAACAAGAAGCGCAGAACGGACATCAAGGATACGTACTGCTACGATTGTGGGAAGAGGGACCACATCAGAGGCGACTCGCAATGCAAAGAACCGAGTTTCCAGACCAAACCTCTTCGAAAGGAAAAATACGCTCATCAAAAGCCACCTGACACCAACGACAAGTCTTTTCGTCAGGGCTCCAACCCCTCTCAACGCAGTCATCTTTAACTGCGGGGGAAGGAGCCAATTCGGACATCATAAGCTTTTCAACTGATCCGAACCCCATTATCGACCCTGGTTGTCCAAAAAGTGTTGGTGGACTCGACTCTATTGCCCAACTTTGCACGTCAATGGGGATAGAAATAGTTCTGGAAGATCTTGACTGCTCGCCTTTCCTCCATGGTTTTGGCAAAGACTGTGTAGATGCCAAACCAACGTTCGCCAAATGGACTCTCCACAGCAGTGATGAGAGAGAAAATTCGTTTTCCATCCATTTCTACGTCGTTGAAGGAACCTGCCCTTTGCTCATTGGACTTGACGTTCTTTCACAATGCGACATTCTCGGCGAACAAAGCCAGATCAAAGCCCCAACAGGAACTGTCTCGAACTCTGTCCCGGTTGTTATACCAACTTACCACACAGGAAGTGACTTGAATAAAAGAATTCATATCCTGCTCGTTCCTTCATGCACAACTTCCGTAAGATCGATCTTGGCTCAACCCAGGAAAGGACGCTCTGCCAAGAAACTAATCGAAAATGAGGAACGATTCGCGAAGCGTTTCCACCTCTACACACACTTCAATCCAAGGGACATGAAAAGGATTTGTAGCCGTGCAGGAGTACTAACCAGAACCTTGGAGTCACTTCTAAGTGAGGCGTACTCATCTTGCAAGACCTGTGCCTCAACAGGAAGGCCACTTGCATCTCGCAAGGTTTCGTTTTCTCGGTTGTTGAAAGAGTTCAACGAACATGTGCAGTTGGATTTCATGTTCATCGCGGAACTTGGAAACCTTCCAATTTTACACATGAAGGACGCTGCAACGGGTTTTTCTGCAGCGGCCCTGTGTTTCTCACGCACAATGAAAGAAGCGTCGAAGTGTCTCAATACCCACTGGATTAGCATCAACGGACCACCCGTTGAACTATCAGCGGACCCTGAGTTCTTCAAGGGCGACTTCTTAACCATGTGCGCCTCACACAACATCCAATACAAACCTCGGCCTGCACGACGCCACAACAAGTTAGGCATTGCAGAATCATCTCATGAAGCTATTCGATATTTTGCCCAAAAGCTCATTAAGGAAAGAGGCTTCGCTGCCGCTAACGGACTTCCAGTTCACTCTGATCAAGAGATTGTCGCTCGAGCGGTCTTTCTTAAGAACAGTCTCACAGGCTCAAGATTCATGTCAAGTTTTGAACTTGCGCGTGGATACCGTCCCGCATTGTCAGGACTCGATCAGACCCCCGTCAGCAAGCAGCTTCTCTCCGCATATTACGAGAAAACTGCTCGCCATGCTCTCCATCGCTTCATTCGTTCGAGGAATGTGAACTGCCTCCACCGAACTCTCCTTAAACCTAGCACCCCTGTGTACTTCTTCAAAAAGGGAACCAAACGAGGAAAATGGTATTCCGGATTCGTCAAGGAAGCGAGTGAACACTATGTAATCGTATCCTCGACAAAGAATCTCAAAGGATACAGCCATACGGTAGCGTATGAAGACTTACGCCTCCAACCCAAGTCTAACCTACTTCGCGAAGTGGAAGAAATAGAACTTGGATGGAATGAACTTGTCCTTGACCGGGCCACAAATCCAACCTCGGAAAGTCCAATTTCACCACCCGTTGACAACACACAAAACAACGAGTTAGTGACAGCGTCAGATGACCTACCAACTCTTTTTCCATTCGAAACTGACTTCAACCAATCCGACTATGCCGATTGGAATGATCATCCCTCTAGCGTTGCTTACCTTGCTCAAAGCGCACTGGTCACACCAGTCAACCACCCGTCAAAGGATATTGGTCAGTACGCCTCAGTCAAGAGCACCGTGCCTAAATCCACGACCTTGACCTCCGCAAAGCAGACAATACTCCGAAACCTCTATCAATGTCTCGGCAACGAACCTTTGTCGGAGCATAAACTTCAATGTGCCCCACGTTGGTTGCTAGATGAGGCTATTGAAAAGGAAAAGAAGTCATATGCCGAACGGAAGGCCTATGTACCTGTTTCCATACGCTCTCTTCCTCGTAATGCCAACTTGATTTCGTCACATCACTTCTTCGTAATCAAGCACGATGGGGAAAGCAACCAGTTGAAACTGAAGTGTCGTCTTGTTCCTCATGGTAACAAAGACAAGCAGAAGCACGATTTGCGCTCTGATTCCTCAACGGCCCAGTTTCCTACTCTTAGATTGCTTCTATCTCTTGCGACAGTGTTTCATTTCACTCTCGCCTCCCTTGATGTAAAATCCGCATATCTTCAAGCTGGAAAACTGAATAGGGACATTTACATGAAACCTCCACGAGGATGGACGAAATTTGTCAATGAGGTATGGAAACTCCTAGCCCCAGCCTACGGCCTCGTAGAGTCAGGCCGGCTTTGGCAACTCTGTGTTGAGAACTGGCTCTTTGAGCAGGGATTCGTCGATCTTCCTGGTGTTCCTCAGTTCTTTCTTCTGTGGAAGAGAAGTAAGCTCACGCTTATCCTTGCCAAAGTTGTCGACGACATGATCTTCGCTGGAGAGCCTGAAGCTATCCAACAATTCCAGAAGTCCATATCTGCGAAGTTTGATGTTGGAAGATTCAGCTCTGAGTCAGACATCGTGTTCAATCGTCTTTTCATTCGACAACACCCAGATTTCTCCGTATCCATCAACATGGATGAATTCCTGAGCTCAATTACCCGTATTGATCTCACCCCTTCGCGCAAGAAACAAAACGATGAACCTTGCACGCTACAGGAAATCGGGGAATATCAGAGACTAACTGGCAAACTGAATTTCCTGGGACATGGCATACTCCCGCAAGCTTCTCTTGTCGCTAGCAAGATGCAGCAATATGTGTCGAAACTCAAAGTGTCAAACATTCGTCAACTTAACGCTGCCCTGACACACATTCGTTCCCTGAAACCTCACCTTTACTTCTAATCTCCGCAAGAACCACTTCAAAGCAAACCTGAGCTTCTCCAAGTACTCAGCCTGAGTGATGCAGCCTCTGGAACGTCATCGTATGGACAAACCGGCTCGCTAACTGGCGTAATATTCGACTCGAAGAATGGCATTGTGCACCACCACATCGATTGGCATAGCTCAAAGCAAAACCGTGTTTCATTCTCATCGGCTGGCGCAGAAATCCTGGCAGCTGCGTACACAGCTGATCGAGCAATCCACATGTCTGAAACCCTTGCCTACATTATGTCAATGAATGGGAATCGACCACGCCCTCGTCTGACACTCCTGGTCGACTCAAATGGTCTTTTCACCACCATTTCGACTCTCCACGAGCAAAAGGACTTTCGATTGAGACCCACGGTCGCTCGACTACGTGATTCTTTTGAATCGAACGAGATCAACAAGTTGATTTGGATACCGGGACCCTTGAACCTAGCTGACGCATTGACAAAGATCAACCCTCACGCCTTCAAGTACTTGAACCAATCGATGACGGAGGGACTCATTCCGGAATCATTGCAAAAGTTTCTCAACGCTTCCTAGGTTGTCTTTCTTCTACGTTCTATCGCTAGCTCCTAGCTCTCTTTCGCATTCGCTTCGACGAACCATTTCTACTCTTCCGGTGCGAGACCATTCGCTCCACTATCATGAGTATCTCGAGTACTTTCTCGAAATTATTGGTATCTCCCAAACAACACCTCAACGATTCTTCGCTCAGCTGAAGCGGATATTGTTCGACAGCATCCAAGATCTGTCTCAACTTCGCGTCAACACAGACAACGTGATCCACATTCTGAAGTGCAACGCCCTCAGGGAGGGATTCTTGGTACTTGATTGTTTTCCCGATATTATCGGTTGTGTAGTGTGTATATGAACTACGCCCCACTACGGTGGGTATGGACACGTGGGACACGGTTTTGGGTCAATTGGCGGTTGGCCACAGTAGTGGATGTTGCCACGGAATGTGGAGTATTTTAGTTAATTTTATTTATTATTTTCACACCCATTTCTGGGAAGCTAGTACTTAGTGCGACGGCGCACTGCCGTCGCACCAGTAAACCTTCCCCAACAAGGGACCCCAACCTGGGGAATTGGCTCTGAGCTTTACCGCCTCCGCGTGTTCTCAACTCCTCCTTGGAGGGAAGCACCGTAGTGTACGGAAGTTCACCCCCCTTGCACATCTAAAGGAGACCCATCATTGGGAGTACTAATTGTTCCAATCATATTGGTGTTTCGCCCTGTATAGGGAGTCCTGTCCACCGGCATCGCCGTATCTACTCGTCGCTCTCGCGACCCACTCGTCCTTCCTCTTTCCCCTTTTTAGGGTAGCACCTCCCGCTATCCGCGGCCCTCGTGTGCGCATCCGCTCACACACCCCCACTTACGTGGAAACATACCTCTACTGAGGATCACACCCCGCTCACGCGGATACCGATTCTTCGCCTTCACCTCCCTGCGCGAGTCGCGACAGGTGTCCCTGGTCTTACAAACCGGCTTCGCCGTGACACCTCTGGGAGGGCTCTACCCAACTGGGTTCACCTCGTGAGAGGAAGATCCCGGACGTCTTTCGGTGTTTTTCCCCTTTGGGGCATTGCACCACAAAGTGGTCTCCTGACTTAGAATCGGTTTTTGCTTTCCCTCTTACGAGGTTTGTTTTCATTCACCGGAAGTTCCGTGATCGTTTTCCGTCGTAACGGTATTTTCTCATGTCGAGAAATCCCTCCGACGCGGAGCCAGTGGTTACGCGTAGTCGCTCCCGCGACAACGCGGACACTTCCGAAGTTCGGTTCGTACCCCGTATCCCTATACGGACAAGTTCCAGCCGTGCTGGCGCCGCTTCATCGCGGAATGATACCCCCGACCGGGAACCCCGGAACCTCCTTTTGCCCTCGTTATCACCCCCGCAGGGGAATGCAGCATCGACTCCGGCTATTGCCGCAGTGCCCCAGGCACCCCGGCCTGCTCCCGCTGTCGCGGCTTCAAGCCCCCGTGGAACGGGCGATAACACCCCCCAGGGGACTTCCCTGGAATCCCAGGTCCGCGCTCTGTGGACCGCCCATGACACCCTTGTAGGGAAACTAAAATCCCTCCAAGAGGTGGTCTCGGCAACCCCCGTAAAGGAGGTCGCCGAGGAGCTCCGTATTTTACGGTCTGACGTCAACTCCGTGTTGGAGAGTTTGGGACAACCCGCCGCCTTCATCGAAGGAGTTGAAGCCCGATTTGATCGGATTGGTGCCCGCCTGGAGACGCTGGAGCAGTTCGTCCTCATGGACAAACCATCCCCGGGTGATCCGGTCAACGAGGCATCGCACAACGACCAGCTTGCTGGGAAGAAGAAACGCCGTCACCGACGGAAACACCACCGAAAATATTCGGACTCCGACTCTTCGACATCGTCGGACTCATCCCGAAACCATTCGGTTAGCTCGAGCTCCTCGGACTCCGACTCGGAGGACGAGAAGCGAGGCTACTCCTCCCGCTCGAAGCGGTCATCGGCCACTGAAGGTGTGGTCCGAACCCGCCAGAAGGGGAGAAGACACCCCGGTCTCCGGGAATTGAAACCGACAAACCCGGATTACCGGAAGCTTTTATCATACCGGTACTACCGGCTTGAAGATTCGTCACTTGGACGTACGCCCCGTGGTACGGGAAAGGTGCGAGAATGCATTAAGCGAATGCAGCTCTCGCTCCGCAACCAGTATTTTACTGGAGAGGACCCAGTCCTAGTACTGGATTTCCTATCCCACTTTGTAGCGGAGGCCGATATCCTCGGTATGAATGAGGGACAAGCCTATTTGGCTTTACCGTATTTCTTACGGGGAGTGGCCGAGGACCAATACACCTCTGTCCGAGGATCTTCTCGCGCCTCCGAGGGAGGAGTTACTTGCTGGCCGGAGGCTGTGCAGTATCTTCTGCGCTCCTACGCCACCAACACCGCTATTCAGCAGGCTATCCTCGCTTTGCGAGATACACGCCAGCGGGCTGGAGAGACCGAGACCGATTACTCGGTGCGCCTTAACAAGGCTTTCCACAGATGTGGTAACGTATACCCCGCTGGGGAGCGCAGTACCATGTTCATTGATGGTCTTGACCCGGCAATCCGGAGTTTAGTTACCCGTTATCGGGAGGACAAGCGAAGGATCACCTACCTCGAGCTGGTCCAACACGCTCGAGCGGAAGGGGATGCACTTCGTGCAAGAACTCCGAACAATCGGTCTAAATCCGCCAAGGCGTTGTTGCTGGAAAGCGAAGCTTCCTCTCTCCCGCTCACCGCGGATGGGAACCCTGGACAGGGATTTGATACCGTGCATTTAGCGCAGGGGGATGGTGTGTCGATACCCACCAGTGAGTTACCGTCAACGACGGAGATGACCCATGATACGGGAACAGAAGATCCCGTTCTATACGGTGGTAACAGTCGGGTTCAACCCCAACGACTCCCGTTTTCAAACGGTCAATCCCGTTATCAACGGCCTGGATGGACTGACACCCGCCCTGCGGTTCGCTTCTCCGATACTTGGAATGATAATCCGCGTGTCGCGGTGCTGGCTCTCATTTGCCACCTGTGCTATGCCCATGGCCATACCTCTCCTCAGTGTATTTGTTCACTGAAGGATATGGCCAAGGTGGTGGCAAATTATGAGGCCCTCACTCCAGAGGAGAAACGTTCCGTCCCGACGGCTTCCTACCTCCGTGCTAAAACGGACTTTTCTCACGCCCTACCACAGACCCCGCGTGCGCGGCAAGCTTCATACACCCCGATTCGGGAGATCACGCAACCATCCGTTGCAACCCCCGCTTATGCGGATAGAAACCCCCGTCAACGGGATGAAGCACTCGTTGTCGAGGAAACCAACCCACCGCCGAAGGCGGAAAACTAACTGAGGGAGTCTCCCCTTTGGGAGAGGCGTCCTCAGACAAGAGGCTGTTGGCGCCCGAGGCGTCCCTGCCTCGCTCCCCGGTGAAAATCCTCTCGAGGAAAGACACCGCTGACGCGGACTCTGCGCACCTCGGTGTGTTGCGTCGCCCGTGGATACGGAGTAAAAATCCCCGGATTCCCGGTAGAGTCTTGATCATGGCCAAGCGCAACTATAAGGTCTATGCCGACCTTGGCCTTGATCCCCAGTTTATGGTGAGGTTTCTCACCGTCCTGGATACAGGTGCAGGCCCCAACTTCGTTGTGGAATCATTGTTACCCCCGCTTGTGCGGTCTCGTATCCGCTCTGACGCGGTCCCCGACATTTCGGATGCGAACAACAATCCGTTACAAACGGTGGGCACAGTGGACCTCGTCGTGAGACTTGGTACATCTGTGGTGAAGTTGGACTTCATCGTTTGCCGTTCACTGGCAGCACCAGTCATACTGGGATGTGATTACTGCGACAGATTTGTCGACGCAATCAGGCCCCGCCTCAGGCGTGTAGAACTTGACGACGGATCGTCGGTTCCGATTGTTCGCCGCCCGCTAAAGCGGTCCTCTCGGAAACAAGTTCCGCTCCCTGCTGCGCAGGAACCACCGCCCGCGTCCCGCGAGTCCACCAAGCTCCGCGTCGCTGCCTCGGTTTCTATACCGGCTGAGTCCCAAGTCTGGGTACAGGTAAATTCCCGTCAACACGGTCTTCGGGTTATACAACCCCTCGCCTCGTTGTACGAGAAATCCCAGCTGGCGCTGGCTAATGGAATTGTCTCCATTTCCCCGGATGTTCCTTTCCGGATATTGGTTGCCAACCTTGGCAAACACCCCCAGTATCTGGTCAAACACCAAGTAATTGGGAGTGTAACCCCCCATCCTATGGGAATGCTGCCAACGAAGATGACAGCCGCCGATGTACTCGGAGTTACCACCTCTTCTGAGGAGTTCACCCCGCCGTCCGAAGACGTCAAGTCTAAGGAGGGGGAGGAAACCGCTACTTCAGCGTCGAACATACCGAGTAACTCGGAATTGCGAACCACACCTGTTCCACAGGACAATGCTCCATCGAGCAATGACCGGATTGATCCGGAAAAAGCACTTGAAGCGCTGGACTTCAGCCACGTGCCAGAGTCGCACCGCGACAAACTCCGTACTATGTTACGGGAATTCACCACAATGTGGGATGGCTCGCTTGGCGAGATTGATGCAACGGAACACCGGATCGATTTAATCCCCGGTGCGCGACCGGTTGCACAACCCCCTTACAGGGCAGGTCCGAAAGCTCGGGAAGAGGAGCAGTCCCAGGTGGACAAGATGCTCCGCGCAGGTGTGATTGAGCCCGCTCAATCGCCCTGGGCATCCCCAGTTGTACTGGCTTTAAAGGCTGACGGAACCTGGAGGTTCTGTGTCGACTACCGCCGGCTCAATGCCGTGACTGTTAGGGACACGTACCCCATCCCTCGTATGGACGAGTGCATTGACTCCCTTGGAGACGCCACCGTGTTCACGGCCCTTGATGCCAATTGGGGATATTGGCAAGTACCTGTCAGACAGGAGGATCGCGACAAAACCGCATTCACCTGCCATGCAGGAACGTACCGCTTCAAGCGGATGCCATTTGGGTTAACCAACGCCCCCGCCACCTTTCAGCGTGCAGTAGATATTCTACTCAACCGCTTTAAGTGGCGGAGTTGTCTGGTCTACCTTGATGATATTATCATCTTCTCCAACTCGTTGGACGACCATCTCACTCACGTCCGAGACGTGCTGACCGTACTCCGCGATGCGGGAATTACCCTCAAGTTGAGGAAATGCGAGTTTTTCACAGATACTGTGAAGTATCTGGGTCACATTATCCGTCCTGGACGGTTAGCGATCGAGAAAGCTCGAGTCAAATCCCTCGTTGAGGCGAAAGAACCCCGTACTCAAACGGAACTGCGCTCCTTTCTGGGGCTGGTCAACGTCTATCGACGGTTTATCCCGAACTTTTCGGATACTGCAGCGCCCCTGAACGCGTTGTTGCGAAAGGGGAACCCCCCAAAACTGGGAACACTTACGCCCGAGCAATCGGAAGCCTTTAACTCCTTGAAGGAGGCTGTCACATCAGCACCAATCCTACATCTCCCAAAACTTGGGTTGCCATACTCCGTAGATACGGACTCGAGCGACTACCAAGTCGGGTGTGCTCTTTTTCAAACCACCCCGAGGGGGAACGACACCCAATTGGTTATTGGTCGCGCTCGCTCAATGTCCATGAGCGGAACTACTCCGTATCGGAGAAAGAGTGCCTCGCCGTCGTATGGGCGATGACCACTCTGCGCCCCTACCTTATGGGAGTCCATTTCACCGTGTACACGGATCATTCCTCACTGAGGTGGTTAATGAATATCTCCGACCCGTCGGGACGCCTCATGCGCTGGAGACTCCGCCTCGCGGAATATGACTTCCAAGTCATTTATAAAAAGGGCGCGCAGAACACCCAAGCCGACGCTCTGTCGCGTTTACCCACAAGTGGGGAGGCACTCCCAACGGAGGATGATGAAGTCCCATGTTTCATGGCAATGGACCCGGATGATCCGGAATGTGCCGTCGAGGCTGAGCCAGAAAACTGGGACGAAGATGCTGACTTCGACTACCTACTCGCATCGCGAGATGATTCTGAGAAACCCATACCGGGAAATTATGTACCGGTTGAGACCGAGGAAATGATCCGAGAACAATTCGGGGACCCCTTCTGTACAAGGATACGTGCACGCCTCAACGGCGGAGAGAACCTCCCCTTCGGGGTGAACGACATTGGTTACCTCGTGAGGACCGTCGAGGCTACCCCACAAGTTGTGGTACCGCACACGCTACAGAAGCGGATATTGCACCTTTCGCATTACCCGAAACTCGGGGGACACTCCGGTGGGAGGAAGCTTTATCTAACCCTTCGCAGGGATTTCTACTGGCCCGCCATGGCGGTTGATTGCTACGCTACGGTGCGGTTTTGCACGCAATGCGCGAAGAACCGGGTCAAACTCCGGAAGCACTCCAAACGGATGAAGCTATTCCCCGCCAGGGCGCCGCTCGAGTTTGTCGCAATTGACATTCTCGGACCATTGCTCTCTACCAGGAGAGGCAACAAGTTCCTACTCGTTATTACGGACAGGTTCTCGAAATTAGTTCGGACAGTCCCTCTAAAGAGGATTACCGCCTACACGGTCGCTCACGCCTTTGTGCGGCATTGGGTGTTTGCCTACGGACCTCCTTTGGAGCTACTTTCCGACAACGGGAAACAGTTCGCATCGCGATTTTTCCAGGACGTCTGTCGGATACTGGACGTGAAGAATCTCTTCACGACCACGTATCATCCCCAGTCTAATGGGCAGGTCGAGCGTTTCAACCGGACAATGCTCGCAACTCTCCGTGCTTACACGGCTGACCACCCCAAGACTTGGGATATCTACACGGATGCCGTGACCTTTGCGTACAATACGCAGGTACACCGGACTACCGGAATATCCCCTTTCGAGTTGGTCCTTTCACGGACACCCCCGCCAATGGCGTTGGAATCCCAACCTACGTTGGACGCGTTCCCTTCTGTGAAGGATTACCGCCAGAAGTGGAAAGCATGGCTGACCAAGCTGGTACCCGCAGCGCGGAAGGCGATGGACCACGCCCAAGCCGTCTACAAACGGAATTTCGATGCTCGCTTGCGAGGAGGCAAACCGGAACAGATCAACTCCGGGGACTTCGTATTCGTCCGCAAGGAGTACTACAACCCTGAAAGGGAGAAGCACCATAAGCTCTAGCCTGTGGCGGATGGTCCTTTCAAGGTTATCTCCGTCACGACGGACACAGTGGTTGTGGAAATGGGTGACGCGCATGAGCGGTTATCTCGCGATCGCATCGTGCTAGCTCCGCCACCCTCGACTGAGGCTGCACCAGCTACGCTGGACCCTACGCTGGAATATGGCTCTGCATCCGATACATCGGTGGTGAGACGGCCTACCGTGCTACCACACCCCTCCCGGGGACTCTCAGACCTACCGACCCTGTCGGACTCACCGGCTCAGCCGGGTAATTCGGGCCTCTCTGTGCCCGCCCCTATGGCGCGAATCTACACCCGCCAGGCGGGGCATGTTATCCCTTATCCCGCCGCTCCGTCTCAGGAGGGGGAGGAGAACACTCGTTTTCGAGGAATGAGATCGCCGTCGCAACGGGAAACACGCCGTACCATACGGACAACTGACCGTGGAGCACGGAGTATCTCACGCGACACTAATCCCCCGTCCTCGGGCAGCGCTGTGCAACAGGAACCAGACGCGCAGGTCCCGCAAAGGCGGCAAATACACCGTGTTACACGGGAAGCTGAAACGCAGCTACCGCACACCCCTGTCAGTGAAGGATCCCCGATACGGGAGTACGGCGACAATCGCCCTCAATCCCCTGAGCAGGGAGATGCCTCAAAGCCGCCATTGGCGGAAGTCCCCGCGGAAGCGGTTCAATCAGGTCGCTCAGACCCGCGCCCCGCGGAGAAGAGGCGCCCAGATACACCAGCGCCGCTGGGAAATACCCACACCCCTATCGGGGAAAAGGGTAGCCAAGCCGCATCCGAAGCTTCAGGCCCTGGCGCGCAGCGCTCGGAAACGCTCCCCGTCGCAGACGGAATCGAAGCCCCCGTTCCGGGGAATAATTTGCGCCAACCACCGCAACGCTGCGGCGAAGAACCGAGGAACTCGGGAAAAACGCGCGCCATCGCACGCTCGAAACCGGTCGTACCGGACGCTGCTCCTCCTCATGGAGACGGTGCACCGCACTTAGCGGCCAGGCCTCTGAAAAGGGTGTCATCGGCACCTGCCCGGCACCCCCCAAAGGGGAATTTTGACCAAAATACCGGTGTACCGGAGTTAGCCTTAGGCAACCCCCCAGTAGCCGGGGACACCACGGCGCCGCCGGAACGTACGGTGCAGAGCGCTCGTGCGCCTGGCAGGGAGGCGGTTTGCCATCCAACCACCGTGTCGCACGGGACCCCCCAGGGGATCGTGGAAACGCCGATTCCGCAGGAGCGGTCATCTTCCCGCAAACTCGCGGTTCGTGAGTTCAACCGCGAATGCGGAGTTCAAGTCCCCCGCCGGTTGGCGGTTCGCCTGGCCTACCGTGAAGACGGGAACAACGACACCCCAATGGGGAATGACTTGCCGGGGAAAACCGTGACACCACATACCCTCTTGAGGGATATTTTCCCGCATGAGCAGCGGCCACTAGGACAGCGCACGGCAACGTCGGAGTTATCGCCGAACACCCTGCTAAGGGACATTATACCGCACCGCGGACAACCCTCGCAAGGGAGTACAACCACCACCCGGCACGGCCGGCAGGTCTACGAACGAGAGTTCGTAGTAGTCCGACTTGTCGGACACACCTGGGACCAGGATGGTATTCTACAATACCGCGTCCGCTGGTACGGGTACGACCCCAGTGGGGATACGTGGGAGCCAATTGAACACCTCCCACGGTCGCAGATCGTGCGATACCACCGTCAAACGGGAACTGCAGCCCCAGCCACGCTGGTTAATGCCCAAGTTGGGTAACGTTGCCGCGCGAGCGGAGGGCAATGAGAAAGGATAGCAAGGGAAAGTCCGTCTAAGACGGGGAATGCTAATTGGAAATCACCGTTCTAAACGGGAAATTTTATTCAGGGGAGCAGCTAGCTCCTCACGATACTACACTACACTAACTGGCATAGCCAGGGAAAGAATACCAGGAAAACTGGACAAAAGGAGCTCACTATTCGCCGTTGCCCGGGGCGTAACCCCCAGCAAGGCGGTAGGCCAACGCGTCCGTCATGGTGGTGACATCCCCCGATACCTCGGCAGCGCTAAGACCGGCACCCCGGAGGAAACGTGCGATGATTTCGTTTTCATTCGCCGTCACCCCGCTGGGGATAGAAGGTCCGGCACTTGCCGTTGAAGGGTCAGCAGCCGGCTCGGCCGGAGATACCCCCTCTGGGAAAGCTTCCGCGCTAGCGCCGGTTTCCTCTACGTCCATCTCCCCGGGTTCTTCCGGTTCGTTATCGACCATTGGGTCATCCCCGCCGTATGCGCGGTAGTAGTCGTCAGAATCGACGTACCCCACCGGGTGGTCTTCCGGCACATGCCGGGGCGTATCGCGAAGCTCTCGCGCCTCCTCGGAGGAAATTTCCTGGAACTCCCAGGGGTCGAAGTAGATAAAATCCCCCGCAAGGGCGGTGTTTCTACCGAGTCCCGGACCACCGGTGTTACCGCTGCCGCCATCCAGACGACCGCTTTGCTCCAGCGGGACCTCACTCCAGCTAACGCTGTCGATGTACCCAAGTAATTGGAGGACCTCTTCATTGTTGGCCTGGCCCCCAAGGGGGATGCGAAGATCCAGGTTTCGGATCGCTGCCCGCACACGTGGTTGAAGGAACCAGAGACGATACTGGTCGTACGCCTCGTTGAGGATATAAGCCGCACTGCGGGCCGCCCACTCCGTAACCACTACGGACCACAACCCCGACCGGGGATCCTGCATGAGCAGCGAACCGAGGTACGTAAGTACCGGCGGGAGTTCTATGTAGCACCCCCGGCAGGCTTCATGGAAGCGCCACCACTCGGGGAGTGCTACATACCGACCTAGTCGGTGAGGCGGCGCAATCCGCTCTATCTCCACGTTCTGATACGGGATAAAATACCCGAATCGGGATCGCCAACGCCGCTCGTAGCGGATGAAGTTTTGGAGAAAGTTGGACCGGTATTGCCGGGGAAGGTACCTGAACTCCGCCCGAATAATCGGTCGCTCCCAGCAAAGGGCCTCTTGCCGCGCTGCGGGGAAATTCCTCCAAGCGAGGGTCTCGAGGCGGAACAGGTTCTCGCCGTACCCAATCTCCCCGCGAGTGCGGAAGTAGCTAACGTCGAAGCCAAACTCCGGTGGGACCGGTACATCGAATGGAGCCCGGCTCTGCCGTTGATACGCCATGCGCGTCAGCGCGGTCTGTGCCGCAGTGACGGTCTCGCCCGAGTTTCTTCGGAGGTGGTGACGCGGAATCGCAATCCGGTGACGCCAATCCCACGATGTGGTGACTGCTCTGGGCAGATCCCCCGGAAGGGTGTCTGAACCATCCGCATAAGCGGTGACCAATCCCTCATTGAGGACGGCGACCGGGTGAAACCACGGGGCAAGGCGCAGGCGCGACGCGTGATTCCGATTCATCGGGTTGAGCCCCACCAGGGTGTTGTAAGTTGGCCAGTTGGACACCGGAGTGGTTCCGGAGGACACCACCGAAGGTGGTAGTGCGAAGGGATGGTCGGCTTCAGCAGCCGTATTTCCCGGTTGTACCGGATTTCGATCGCCCTGAGGCAGGGGAACTGACCGGAAACCGGTGGTGTATCGCCCGAGAAGTTTCGGAGGTTGGCTGTGGTTGTTGATGTTGTTGTCGTCGTTCATTTCTCCCTTGTCGAGGGTGGCTGTTGTTGTCGTTTGTGCACTTGAGGACTCTGGTGCAGAGGAATTTACCGGAGAACCGGAGACAAAGCACTTGCTTTTATCACCCATTTTCGTCTGGGAATCCTCCGCGTCCGCGGTCGTTTTCCCGTCTTAGGGGGGGATATGAAGTGCAACGCCCTCAGGGAGGGATTCTTGGTACTTGATTGTTTTCCCGATACTATCGGTTGTGTAGTGTGTATATGAACTACGCCCCACTACGGTGGGTATGGACACGTGGGACACGGTTTTGGGTCAATTGGCGGTTGGCCACAGTAGTGGATGTTGCCACGGAATGTGGAGTATTTTAGTTAATTTTATTTATTATTTTCACACCCATTTCTGGGAAGCTAGTACTTAGTGCGACGGCGCACTGCCGTCGCACCAGTAAACCTTCCCCAACAAGGGACCCCAACCTGGGGAATTGGCTCTGAGCTTTACCGCCTCCGCGTGTTCTCAACTCCTCCTTGGAGGGAAGCACCGTAGTGTACGGAAGTTCACCCCCCTTGCACATCTAAAGGAGACCCATCATTGGGAGTACTAATTGTTCCAATCATATTGGTGTTTCGCCCTGTATAGGGAGTCCTGTCCACCGGCATCGCCGTATCTACTCGTCGCTCTCGCGACCCACTCGTCCTTCCTCTTTCCCCTTTTTAGGGTAGCACCTCCCGCTATCCGCGGCCCTCGTGTGCGCATCCGCTCACACACCCCCACTTACGTGGAAACATACCTCTACTGAGGATCACACCCCGCTCACGCGGATACCGATTCTTCGCCTTCACCTCCCTGCGCGAGTCGCGACAGGTGTCCCTGGTCTTACAAACCGGCTTCGCCGTGACACCTCTGGGAGGGCTCTACCCAACTGGGTTCACCTCGTGAGAGGAAGATCCCGGACGTCTTTCGGTGTTTTTCCCCTTTGGGGCATTGCACCACACATTCCTTCCTCGCAGTCGAACAAGGAAGACCCCGTCGGTTTGTCCTAACAACCAACCAATTCTGTCTACCGACCGCTCCTTGCTGATGCATACCCTGTTCAGCGCCACCCTTTTCGCGTTGTTGTTGATCCATTTACTTGCACTGGTAAATGAGATCATGACCGGGATCGTTCCGTTGAGCATCACTTCCCGAGCGTATTCGTGACCGATTGCCCTCGCAATTCCATTAACCAACGATGCCTGCAAGCATAGTTCCCTTGTTCGGCAAATCTCCATACGCTCCTCCTTAAGTACGAACCTTTTTGATTCTTCAGTCACAGGTCGCGCTCCGCAACTAGAGACCCGAATCGGCACAAACGGATTACGGACGCAGTAGTAGTCAAGGCATTCAACTGCATCCACACAATTGGTGGGATGTATTGTAGTGGAGTCCGTCAAGTAATCGTGCTCAGTACTGAAGGGTATGCCCCCATTCCAAATACCCTGATGTGCCAATACATTCACCAGTCCAACTCCACTAAGGGTATACAAGTTCACTTCATGCCAACCATAACGCGGTTCATCATGATTTCTACCATAGTACCGGGGACCAACTACTCGCTGTACACCTACTGAAGTTCGCAGCACCGTACTGTGCGGGATGAACATAACCGTGTCCACACCCCACTCTTCTGCACTCTTCTCCTGTTCATACAACCCCATGCGGAATGCAAGATCATGGTGCAAGTATTTTCCTGGCCGCTCGAAGCACCACTGGGTTATGGCACTCCCTGCAATTTTCTTCATTTCTTCTCTTCTGACCAGACGATGGTCGCCACACAAATGCTCCAGCATGTACCGCTCACGTCCATTGCAGTCCCGTCTCGCAATCCTAATTACTTCTTCCATGACCCATTTCACATCCGACGATCGTGTACACGTAAGCCTCGACTGGCTATTGTCACCATGCTCATATAGCACCATCCCGCTGTGGTCTCCTGCAGCTTTGGCCATGAACGTTCGAACACTTCGTGATTCTCCAAGCGCGCTGAGTCGCGCATCGTGCCATGCTCCCCGTTTCTTTATCATGCGTTTCATTCTGGCTCTGCCTACTTCTGTTGTTCGGTTATCGCACTGCTTCGCTACGCCGCCCTTGTTTCGCTTTGGTATCCACAAAGAGATGCACGGCAATGCCTCCAAGCCCCTCCTAGTTACTCAACTAGTGGGCTATTCACTGGCGTTGCTACCGAGACAAGCACACGACTCGACGGCGGCGGCGGTGGCTTCTTATATATTGTCCACACTACCGCGCCGTGTCGGTCAAAGCCGACCGCTGTTCAAATTTTCCTGTCGGTTCTACTGTTTCAAATCGCTTTGTTCTACTAAGAAGTTTTTTTTTTGTGTGCGAACTGCATATCGTTCCGTCCGTTATTTTCCGCAAAGTTCTGCCCCGTTCCGCAAAAGGAGGGGGGTGTAACAGCCTGTCCTACTAGACAGTCCTATCACTAAGATCACTATCACTACCCAGATGTAGTTCAGTGAGCTTGGGCGCTGCTCGCGCTGCTGAGGAGGATACTCGGAGCATTTTTGGCTTGGACTACTCAATAAATTGGGCCGGACCAACCGGCCCGGGGAAGCGAAGGCAAGAAGCCAAAGAAGAGATTCAATCGCTCCTCGTTCCCCTTTCTGTGCGCTGACGAAGAAGTCCTCGAGCGCGACCATGTCCAACTCTACCCCAATGAGACCACTGCGATGCGGTCTAAGGTACGTCCCTGGAGTTGTTTTGTCATCTAGATTGAGACCATTGCGATGCGGTGTAAGATACGTCTCTGGAGTTGTTTGGTCATGTAGATAACTGAGTCAGTATATGACTAAGCCATATGTCCGGTGTGCCGTGATGGCAGTAATTCATCTCGATGGCTAGGGGGCATGTACTGTATGTGCACCCACAGATGAGGGTTTGCCCGCTAGCCCTCTCCAGCGAGTACTATTCGTGATGTCCTTCGACATATCTGCTGTCACTCTCCTGCCATGTAACCTTCCGAGTCCGAGAGTTGGGGAAAATGCCACAGCTGAAATAAAGGCCACGATTTCATGAAGTTTATGCATTTCTTCTTTTTGCATGGTTATTCACGCATAAACTGTGAAAACTCATGTTTTTTCATGATGTAACCGCCAAGCCCCGCTTGTACCACATATGACACGTGGCAGAGTTGTACGACCTGTACTTGCACACGTGTGCATCTGTGCCCGCTGGCGGCCCCCGGGAGGTCGTGCCTTCCAGGACATTGGCACCACGAGCTCAAGCCTATCCTTGAGCTAGTTCAATCAAACTTGATCCAAATCAGACAATCCGATCGTGATTATCACGTATGGATCGGGATTATGCTTCAGATCAATGATCCGGTTTTATTACAGTAGCTGACAGTGTCTGGGTCGCATACCGAAGGGCAAATCGCCGATTTCTTCATGAATCATCATTACTGCGGTCATTTTTGGAGAAAATGGATGAAAAATCAGACATTAATGAAATCACAGAATAAAGGGCATCAACGGTACACCTGGCAACGTTGTGAAGATTGTGGGGGATGCAAAGCAACGAAGGGTTGGCAGTGATTGGCCGATCCGAACTGAGCACCTCAGGTTCACTTCTGGTTGGAGCACATTGCCCCAACCTCTCCCAGTTGGGTATAAGTTACTACCAAAGATGGATAGAAACCAGTAGCAGAAGGCCACCAGTTCAAACCTGATGTTATATGGTAACCCTTTACCTAACCACGCTCGCCCACTCAGAGTCGTAGAGGGGAGCGTTTATGGGTCACTCTCACTCACCTCTCTCCGAACCGGAACGCTGCGTAGAAGACAGCTGTTGCGAGGCCTCACTTGCGTTCGCACCTCCTGTCACGTCCAACTTTGCCCGTCGTTTTATGTCGTCACACCTTCTGCGCAACGCAAAACACATTCGTTCCCGAATTGCAACCATGGCCGCTACTCCTCGACCTTCACTAGTAACCTGGGATATCGACGGTACCCTTCTGCGTACCGCCCCGCCCTTCAGCAACCAAGCGCACAAGAATGCCATCAACGAAGCCGTCTACGCCGTGCACGGAACAAGAATCACGGTCGATGATGTTCCCCACGTTGGCAATACAGATCTGTCCATAATTCGTCATATGTGCACGGCCGCAAATGTACCAGCTCCGCAAATCGACACCGAAATGCAAAACGTTCTACGGCACGCAGAAGAAGTCATCAAGGTGGACGGTGATACATCACATTTTGTGCTACCAGGGGTTCAAAAAGTACTGAGCGTGCTCTCAGAGTACAGAGTTCCCTGTGCATTGACGACGGGCAACATGGCTTACATTGCTGACTTGAAACTGAAATCGGCGGGGTTGCGCTCGTTCTTTGTTGGAGGCGCTTTCGGCGATGAGCGAGAGGACCGCGCAGATATTCTCAAGCTGGCCGTTCAACGGTGTGCACCTGGTGTGAACATGGACGAAGTGGTACATGTTGGGGACGCAGTTTCTGACGTTCAAGCTGCAAAACGAAGTGGTGCCAGGTCGATTGCAGTAGCTACTGGGGCATACGAAAGGAGAAAACTGGAAGCGGAAAAGCCGGACTTCATCTTTGATGATCTTTCTGACACCCAACAATTCTTGAAAGCTGTAGGCTTGGTATAGAATACTGTGACGTGTACCGTTGGTAACCCTTTACCAGGTGCGTGCGGTACTTGCATGGTGCAGCATAATGCTCTTTCGGACTGCATTTGTTACGTTGCTCCGTTTTTACTGCTGTGCCTCCATGCAGAACATGATGTGGCAGAAATGTTTGCTACAGTGCGCAAGCGGAAGTAGTCCGTTTGGCGGATGCGCAGGATGATGGAAGGGGTGGGTTTGATGGAGCTGTGTCGTTGATGAGCGAGGAGAGCGTGTCCGAGCTTATGTAGTACTCAAAGTGCATCTGTGCATCGCTCAAAGTAACTCGGCTCTCAAGTGGGCTTTGCCCAGAATGTAAATGCACGCACGCAGGGAGTACGACTGCGGCTGCCGCGCGTCACTGAGGAGGCACTACGGCCACGCGATGGAAGCTAGCCCTGTTTTGCGAACGCGCGTTGTGGATGATGCACTGCTGATTTGTGCGCACGAGCATGTACACGGGTGGAGCAGAGTAAACGGCACCCAAGCGTGGGGAATGAAAGCTTCTTTGAGTATACTTGTAGTGGTGTGTTCTAGAAAAGGTTTAGCTTTCTAGGACGGACGCTTTCGGACCATCACCTCCTTGAACGAGCTAAGCCGCCGACATCTATTTCGGCTGAAGTGTCCATCGAGCTCTCGTCGCAGAGCTGGTCTGCGGCTGCGCGCTGGATGACTTGGCGAGCTCTGATTGGGCATACAGACAGCTGAGCGGCGGTGGAGGTGCTCTGTGTTGCTCCGCTCGCTGCGCGGGGTCAAACTGTGCGGTGTCATTGGCGGCGATTTGACACGTTGCACACGACTTGCATGTAACAAGCAGCTACGTGTAGATATAACTTCGCGAGCTCGGGACCGCGCGTCCACCGACGGTTAAACTAGAGAGTGTGGTGTATATGTGCGTTGTCATAGGGGTCACTGCCATGGTTCATACCGGACTTGAGGCCTCTAGTGGTTTTTGGTTGTCACAGAGAGCATTGGCTACTCGCAAGGACGGCTTTCTCCTCAGTATGATAATATATCTACTTCAGTTCGGCACCACAAGTGTCCGGCCAGTTTGTCCTGCGTTGCGAGCGGTAGAAGCGCATTCCTCCAACGGTGCATTTAACTCTCCAGTGGGGAGTTTCCACCCTCAAGCAGCTGACTCCTGCCACCGTTCTCTTCGCCAGCCACTTGCCCTCACTCGTTCGCCCTCGCAGCCATTCTTGTACCGTCCCCGACTCACGATGTTACGTCGTCCAGCCTCCTACGCTACACAGCACGCATTCACTCCCAGACCACAACCATGACCAGCCCTCGCATACCGTCCCTGCTAACTTGCGATATTGACGCTACCCTTCTACGCACAACAGCCCCATTCAGCAACAAAGCCCTCTACGCCGTGCACGGAACAACAATCCCCGTGGCAGACGTGCCCCAACGCCAGTAACACACATTTGTCCCATCATTCGACACATGTGTACCGCCGCAAACATCCCTGCCCCACAAATCGACTCTCAAATGGGCAAAGTTTTCCGCCACGCCGAGCAAGTAATCAACATAGACAGCCACACGTCACACTTGGTGCTCCCCGCCGTTCATACAATACTGAGCGTTCTCTTAGAATGCACAGTTCCCTGTGCATTGACGACGGGCAACATGGCTTACATTGCTGACTTGAAACTGAAATCGGCGGGGTTGCGCTCGTTCTTTGTTGAAGGCGCTTTCGCCAATGAGCGAGAGGACCGCGCAGACATTCTCAAGCTGGCCGTTCAACGGTGTGCACCTGATGTGAGCATGGACGAAGTGGTACATGTTGGGGATGCAGTTTCTGACGTTCAAGCTGCAAAACGAAGTGGTGCCAGGTCGACTGCAGTAGCTACTGGGGCATACGAAAGGAGAAGACTAGAAGCGGAAAAGCCGGACTTCATCTTTGATGATCTTTCTGACACTCATCGCTTTCTGAAAGCTGTTGGTTTGGACTAGGGTCTGTGCTTGCACCGTGTGCTAGCATTTTTTGTGAAGAAACGGCTGGCTGGCTGTTTGTACTACGCTGATTGTGAACGCTGTTCTTTTGTTCTTGCCTTTCTCCGGACGGGAGCATGCGGCAATTGCACTACAGAACACTGCGCTGTTTCAGTAATGCGTGTCTACCAGGGGTACGACGTTCTTCGAGGGCTACGCTGATTCAAGGCTTCGACGGAGTTTTTTTCAAACTGTCTCTGCTGTCTGAAAGAAGCATTTCAGAGCGTATCTACCGTTCAAAAATCTATGTATGTGCATTTCAGCAACTCGGTGGTCACCTCTCTGCTATGTACAGACAACGGATACACACATAACAAAGGGTAACCCTTAACCATAGTTATCAGTTTGTAAGGCTTTACACACGTTGCAAGGTTGTTCCCACGTCGTGAGCGCGATCTACGAAGAGGATGCACCGTTGCTAATGTGTGTGCACTATGCTTTCTTCCTGGGCAAGTATGTGAAGTAAGGAGTAAGGAGTAAGGAGTATGTGTCTGGTAGTCCAGCAGAGCTAAGAAATGTTGAAGGGGGCGGGGTTCAAAGCTCGCGGCCATCAGTCGCAATTTCCAAAGCCAGAACGCTGTTCATATCGGTGCTACCGTAATGCTTCCTTATGAATTCGAAGAACCATTGCATATCGCCTCCGGACAAATCGTGGTTCATAAGCTCCCAGTAAGAAGCCATCCGTTCCGCGCGGGAAGACGCTTCATAACAGCTACGTTGAATACAACGGTACATGGCGATGGTGAAGAGAATTCTCAGGGCTTGGATATTGTTAACCAGGGTATAGTCAGGCGGCTGTTGGTCCGCAATACTGGATGGGAGACAGGACGTATCGGGAATGGATGGCGCAGAAGGACAACTGTTTTGTCGAGAGGACTCTCTCGACACGGGGGATGTCAGCAGACGTGGTGGTGGAGAAGGTGGTGGAGATGGTTGTGGTGGTGGTACAGGGATGACGGAATAGACTTGGTACGAGAAGTACCTATGAAGCCATTCTCCAATATTGGTGTTGTAATCGTGGAGCCAAGGTGGATACGACAACAACTGTTGTTCAACGGAGTTTCCCCTTTTGTTGTTCCCTATGTCAAGTTGTTCGGAAAGCTGTTGCGACGACAGTGAACTGAACTTGCGGTGAAGAAAAGAGAGTAGGACAATGGCCTGATAGTCAGGAGGACAGGACTGATCTTGTTGGGTGGCGCCTTTGATAAGATCTTTGATAATTCGTCGCCATTCCGAAAAGTTATTGATCAATGACGGGGACGGAAAGTGACGAAGAAGGACGAGGTGCTTGAAGGTGGCATTCCAGGTGTCCTGCGGGTGTCCGTAGACGAACAGAAGAGCGGTTACACCCAGCTCACCCACGTCCAAGTGACTGTGAACAATGGCCAGAATGAGAAGGGCAATGCCCAATGTAACTCCGACCACCTTGTAAAGCATGAGGAAGACAATATGGATCTGGAAGCAGCGGAAGCTGTTTCGGAGAGTATTAGCCAGGCAGCCTGTTACATGGGCTAGGACGATGATGAAGACCGGGATGGCTAGTGTTATGAGTACTGGGCGATTGAGGACGGGGGGCTGTTCAGAGGAGGGGCAGGGGTCAAGGTTGAAGATGGGGAGATTGTTGTCGATGGGAGTGGCGGCTATGGCGAGGAGATTGGAGAGGGCGGCGATGAAGGAGAAGCCATACGCTTTGAGGAAGCGACAGAGTTTAGCGGGCATGACTGCGGGTGTGATCGGACGGGGCGAAGAGCGGTACTAGTGGAATCGGGTAGACGCGTGGCGGTTGGGGGGCGTGTGAGAGAGAGGGCAGGTAGACGGCTGTGGGTGAAGGGGTAATTGCGGGCGATTGGGGAAGAACCAGTGCTGTGAATGCTGGACGAGATGGCCAAAACTGGCGACGCATGGTCGGGGAATGGGCGACTTTGGAGTGTTTTATACACGAATAAGGCGCCAACAGGGCATCTCTTTCGTGCGACAAGGGTCTTTTTCCCATGACGAAGGGCGAAATGTATGAGAGCATCAACGAGCGTTGGCGGAAGTGTTGCACGCCGCATAGCCGCTCCGCAGGGCGCTTTGCTTTCGTTGTGAGGCGGCTTCATCTGCGAGCCGTCCAATGAACACAGCGCATGACCAACTGGCCACGTGGCCGTTTCCACCGCTGTAAGACGGTGCACTCGCCTGAACTGTAATTGCGCAGCACCGGCACCACCGAACGCTCGCAGCGCGCGTGCAGTCGCAGCGCCGCTCATCGTGAAAGCGGCGCCCGCCCGGCGCTGCCGCCGCAACCAACGACAACGCCCGCCCGCTGCGCGCCCGCCCCTCCATCCGCCGTGCGCCCCGCCCGCTCCTCGTCCGCTTCCCTCCGATGCCGCAAGCGCAGAAGCGCCCCCGCACCCCTCCTCCGCTCCCCCCCCCGCCCCACCCGCGCGCCGAAGATCTTCCGTCCCGCCAACCCCTCTTTCCGCCAAGCTTGATTTGGACTCCGCCTTCTTCTGGCTGCTGCTCACCTTTCTTCTCACCGCCTTCACCTTCCTCTCCCTTCGCGACCGACACCTCTCCTTGAACACCTCCCAGCTCGCAGAGTATGAACGTCGCGCGCAGTTCCTCTCCAACTCCACCGTCTACATCGTGGAGGTGGGCCGTCCCGAGGCTTTGTTGCACGTGCTTTCCCGCGACGACTGGGCCCGAATCAGCGCCGATATCGACCTCGTAGCCTTTGTGTGGGACGACCTTCCCGTCTTTCTCACCGACGGCTGGGTCAACGCTGCCGAACGTGTGTTGCGCCCGAACGCCGTCTCGCAGCTGCATAACATTTCAATCGCCCTCTTTCAGTGTGGATGCGTCTTACCGGCTTCTTATTTCACCCTTGTGCAACAGAGACTGTCTGGATTTGAGTGCGTATTACTTCCGGGATGGGTCTTGGATCCTGCTCATGTGCATTGGCTCGATGTACAGGAAGGCGACGCCTGTAAGAGAAGAGAGGCTGTTTTGGCTGCAAGACTGGCTAGACGTTATCGTACTGAGCTTGATCACATTCGACAAGTCGTTTCGGAACATAATCAACATCTGCAAGATGTATCTCTGAGTCATCACGCACCTGTTTCCGCCGAGGCCCACTTGGATCGCAATACATGACCCCCCGTTCCACCTCTGTCGCCGTTCTCACTTGGCGCCGCCCTGCAACCCACCGCCTTTGTTCTTCGTGATCGCTTTCTTTTCTTCTCATCTTTTATCCGTATCATGTAAACCATCGCTTGTACAAACACTTGTACTTGTAATCTTCTGCCTGGCTCGTTCCGCTTGCCGTTTCAAAATTGGTCTGCCTTCCCGTGTCGCCGCCTTGCCATTGAAGTACGCTGCCGCCCAACGACGCTGCATCAACCAACCGCGCTGTTTCTGACAACACAAGAGCCCACACGTGCATCCCCAATAATCTACCATAGCCCGATTCAAATTGCAAATTTCACATTCACCCCCGTCCGAACCCCTCCGTCGTCACAATCACCCGCACCTCAACAATGCTCACCACCCCGCTCTTCCTGCTGCTTCACGCACTCTTGTGCATGCCGTCGCCCTTCTCCGCCCAGATCGTCATCAACCCGGTCATACGAAAACGCGGAGAAACCGAAACCATTTTCAATGACCCTAGAAACGAAAACAAAGCCGCTTCGGAAGATGCCGTCACCAGAGCGATATACACCAGTGTCGTACTTTGTATAGTGTCCTTTGCTCTCTTGGTCGCATGGTGGTACTATGGAACGAAACGAATTGATCGCGATCGACTTTTCACCACCCTGAATCGGCGTGTGGATGTTGATGACGTGGATGAGGTTGCTGCTGTTGTTGCTCATCGTGGTAGCGATGATCAGGTTGACGTCACTGATGCTCGTTGAGATGTGTGTGTTTTCTGCATGGCTTGCGCTTTACGGTTTGCTTTTTTTTTGGGGGGGGGGGGGAGATGGGGTGGGGTGGAAACGGTTGGCTTGCATTTGCATGCGTTCGACGCCTCATGTTCCGGAGAGCTTGCATCGTTTTATCCTAGTGCGGTGTGCGGCGGTGCGATGTGGTGCTCGGAACATGTTTCAGCAGTGAATCCGCAGCCATCGGATCCGCACAATTCGGGACGAGGATGAGGCTAAACAATACCAACCAACACTCTCGTCGGCTGGGAGCATCGTTTGCATATCGAAGTATGATGTGTTGAGCGCATCCATAGCTTATGATGCATGCATGTGAAAGGCGGTGCGGACGATTTGCACGGTGCATTAATTCACGCACAATTTCTTGGAGCGCGATGCACAACTAGATAGAAGACCCATCCTTCGGATTGGTCTTCCTCCCTACTAGTAGTGCACGATAACCTTCATTCAGTAGATAATAGTGGTTAAAGGATTAAGAGTTAACCGGTTGCTGACGATGAGACCGAGGTCACTGCTCCTAGGTTCAAGGGCCGTACTCTCACGTTGGATAGTCCTTTTCGTATCTTTGTACTCTCCAGTGATTTGAAATTGATCTCCGCTTCTGTTTTCTGTATGATGAGGAACCACCTTTTGTAACGGTCATTTATTTGCCCTTGTTGTCGATGCAATCATTCGGTCAACTCGACACGCATGGGTTACCTGAGAAGGCTGTTGCTACGAGGTGGCGCAACTCCGCCGCCGCACTCCCCATAGTTTCCTCAACTTCATCCAGGCGTTTGGCAGAAGGACTTGCTTTGGAAACCAATATCCAACGCTACCGAACTCACTTGGTCGGCACTTTCATCTATTCGCCTGCCCCCTAAGTGCTCCTCAACTCAACTTCAAGCTCAAGAGATTATCATTCATCATGAGTGATTCAAGTGAAGTGATTAACCTCATTTCGGACGACGACCAAACGCCAGTTCGGCGACCACGTCCTGTTCCGGCTACAGAAGAGCTAGAGATTGTGCACGAACACATCAGGTACACCGATCCGAAACAACGCATTTCAAGCTCCGAGTTCTGGATTCGGTCGCCGCTTCGTACCATTTGTGACAGCAAATTATCCAGCCGACAAAACGTGAACGGGAATGAGGTGCAACTGGTAGTGGAGCGCGAAGTCTTGAAACCGTTGAAAGATTATCCACATGCTAGGCCGCACTGTTTGGCTCACCCGTTTGGGAAAAAAGGAGTTCATCGCAGAAGACATTGCGATAATTGTTACTGCTGTGTATGTGAAATCCCAGCTGCAGAGTGCAAGAAGTGGAAGGAACACTACAATGCGATGTTGCATTAGGATCGGTCGTTGATGCTGGTTAGAAAAGAAAGAGCTTTGAATTCGAGATAGCTCATGGAGTTGACAGGTCGTTGTTTACTTTATCGCGCCATTCCTGCAATCTGTTTTTTGAGTTACACCAATTGCATTTCTTCGTAATATGAGATTGCATGCTGGAGAAGGAAAGACACACTTCTGTTGTCCCGTTTCATACCATGATGATATGAAACGGTGCTAGAAGAGAGCGCTTGCGTATCTGATACTGCTGAATGACACTGCACCATCTCGCAAGATGGCTGACCATGAAAAAGAATTACTACACCCATGGAACATAGATGATATAATATATATCAGTCTGCGGGCCTTTCCACATGCCGTCAAAGGAAATCTCCTGGGATTTGTTTGCAGCAAAAAGTGCCTAAGTGTTCACGACAGACAGATGTATGAACAGTGATCCTATGCGGTTATTCACCGAAGGCTTGTCTAAGATTATCAAACTAGATTCTTGTGGGCATCTGAACAGATTCTTGTCTCGATGATAGCATTTCGGGGTTTCTCTTCTTCTTCTTTATGGGCACACATTACCTGATTACGGCACTGTGGTAGAATCTAACACCGCAAGGGAGCTTTTCTTCGTCTAGCACGCTAAACTCTATGTATTACGTAAAGCTCCTCGGAGAGGAAGATTTCCTCTGTCCCGTAGTACCGATCTCTATTCATGTCCCCGGAATGCAGCCGATGACTGCTGCTCGCTCTCACCTTGCAGCAGCCGTGGTGCGCTCACTCGCTACTATCTCGGAACATTGAAAGATCAGCATCAAGCTTCTACGGGAAGACCCGAGATCGGATCCATTTCGGGTCTTACGTTGTAAAGGACAATGTCATCATTCATGGTGCTAAAGGCGTACGTCTTCTTTATAAGGTCATGTGAAATACGTCACCATTCCATAATGGCAGTGTAGTATCATGTTTCATGATGCTCTGGAGGTTGCTCTTGAAATTGCCGAAGACTATTGCAAATGATATTGTTTCGTTACTGCATAGTATCTGCGAGTGGCAGTCTGCGGCCTACTGCAGATGTCAGTAACATGGAGCCTTGGAAATCATTCTGATAGAGGCCAGATCTGAATCCTCTCTACCCGCTTAGAACAAGAACCAAAGGCACGCAGTTCTTGTTCAAGTCCTCACAACGGCATCTCCTGTATTGCGTTCGTTATATCCAGAAAACTTTGCGAAACTTCTGCGGCGCACCATCGCGTCCAAACGAAGTGCTTCACAGATACATCTTGTAGTTCTGAACCCGAAGAGCGTACCATGCAATGCGCTTGGCCATATCACAAGTAAAGCTGTTTACGGTGGTGTATGAATCACGAAGGAACTATGATGGAAGTTCCTGCTTCCTACAAGCTTTTTGAGTCGATACACCACATGCCATCATCCTGTGCATGTGCAAGTGTTTACGGGGCCCAACTCCCGAATTCCGATACAGCAGTAGAGATTGATCTACGAAGAACTCCTCCCGAGGTAATGCAGCAACTTATCTAGCAAGTTTTTTATCTGTGTAGATTGAACATGAAGACCTTTCCTTTCCCGAAGGGGATATGGCTCTCTCCATCGTGATGCCGCTCTATGGCGACATCGCAGAACTAGGTGATCAACACTGCTTTCTATGTTGGAGTCCGCGCTTTAGCGGGGGGGATCATTTCTTTTTGTGAAGGTACGTAGATACCGCATGAGAAATCGCAACATGACCAGTACACCTTTGCGCCACAGTTGTGTAGTCTCCTGAGAGACAGACAGCCTGTGTGTTGCACATATCCCGCCTACGTATCCCGGCCTGAAAAGTGTTGTTGATTACACTTTGGTACACAATGGTTCTCGATTCGATGTGTTTGAATATGGTTAGCTCTTGAGAACAATGTTGTTACATTGGGCCATGGCTGATGCACCCACTGGTCATAGTTGCAACCAACATTTTTGGCGTTGCGATTCTTCCCTAAAGAACAGCAACAGCTTGGCTACATGGTCACGAATTCTTTCAACAGAATATGTCAAAGTGCACCAAAGCTGACCATTTTCGTAGGATACTTCGCCGTGTTAATACAGTTTCTTCTTATTAACCGTGCGTATTGATCAAAACATCTCTTGGTCGGCTCGCGAAGGAAATTTGGTTTCTTTCGTTGACTGTTCAAAGATGAGTCTAGTAGTAGCGAGAACGCAACCCATGTACTCACAACAAGTCAGCAAATGCGGAGGGCCCCCGAAAGATTGTGCTGTATGCTGGCCTTTCGGGGTTCTTTTCTAGCTTCCGCTGTAGGAAGGATCCATTATTGTCCCTGTGCAAATGCTGGAGCATAGGGTTAAGTTTGGGGTGATCGAAATCAACTGGGGCTGATGCTGCGTCGTCATCACTGCAGCTGTGTGGAAAGCCGTCATCTTCAAATTCCTCGTCTTCGTTTGGAAGTTCAACGAGCTGTTCGTATTCTCGTTCATCAACGGGCTGGGGTTTAATTATCCTCTTGACAATAGTGTGTCTTGCACCATCCGTGGATTGCTCCCTTCGTCTCCTTTCTTCCAGTCGTAGTTCCCGTTCTTTGCGATACTTGGTAACTGTGTCAACTGCTTTGCAATGAGCGCTCCACTTTGTGCAGTCAGTCGCGAGCACGTCGCAGATATAACAGAAGCATCGTTCACAGCAAGTTTCCTTCATACGAGCGCGCATCTTTTTGAAAGGATGTATTCCACATTGGAATCGAAAGTGAGGATAGTCTCGTAAAGCCAGTATACCTCGTCGTTCACCAACGCATTCCAAATCTGTGCGTGAGCTGGTAACTGGAGGTGTTGCTGTCGTGTCTTTTCGGGTTTGACTGCTCGTGACCAGCGTTATCTCCAATTCATCGTCGTCAGAGAAGCCTACTGGGCTTGGAAGCGGTTGTAATTGGGGCGATATCTGTTTTGGGGGCACGAGCCTCGGGGGGGGAGATGATAACTGGTTCTCGGGTACGGTTGGGACGATTTCTACCGGAGTTACAGGATCATCAGAACTGTCTGACAAAACGATAACCTCAGTATTCATGGTAGACGAAACAAATTTGAGTGCTAACTAGCACCATTTGTAATCCCTGCAGCCACTTCTGAGAGACCAAACACGTGCTTACTGCTGTGAACCGTTCTTTCTTCAACAGTTACAAATCTGTAAAGGTGCGGTTCTGACTTGAGCCAAAGTCTTCATGTACAGATAGAAATCAAACCCTTGTCTTAGCTTGTACTGTAGATTCTGTGTAGAATAATAACTGTATTTTTGCAAATCCGCTCGATTGCAAGGAGCTGGCGAAGACATCTACATCATGTGCGAGGGTGGAGGATTCTGGTTTGGAGCTTAACGAACTTACGTCTGCATAGAGCTTTGAACCAACTATCTCTCAGTGCGGGACTTGAACATAAACGAACAGCACAACGATCCTCAACAAGAGCATACTTGGGATCGCAAGCCGTTGTGTGCACTCTTCTTTTTAGAATAGACTACGTCCATGTTTGTTTGTTTCGACGGGCAGTGCCCCCAATTCCGGGGTAAGGGTTAACGGTACCAACTTCTACGATGCGGAAGACTAATCATCTACTTGACGACTAAGTTCCCCCAGTGGACCCGTTCGAATCTCCATATGGCTTCCTCGTCCCGCGCAACGCCACAGTCTTTTGCAGCCTTTTCGGAAGGTCAGCAGAGCATGTGCGACAAGTGGGGCTCGCCGAAGTTTGTCTATAGTCTACCAATGGTATAAGGATAACACTGCTGGTCGGTCCGAGAAAGCCGGAGATGGGTTTGGTGCCATTTGCGATAAAGATAAAGGCTACCCCTCGTAGTATGGGTACCAAAATGAACATTGTATCACCACGGCCATTACCACAAGCTCGCGCCTGAAGTGCTATGCCGAGGGTATTGAACAACGCTCTTGAGAAAACCACTATCTCTCCCAGGCAAAACACTTTCACATTCTTTGCCATCATTGTGACTGCAGATAGATCCAGATGTGTCGACTATGTGCTCTCCCCAATCCTGGAATAGGGAGACAACTGGAAACCAGTTAGCCAGGCCTTGTCATGGTTGTGCAAGGTAGCTGTCCTATAACTTTGACGAAATGCTGAGATCCATACACCTGAAGGAGAGCGATGTTTGGTGCAACCAAAACGCTGCAGTTTGAGAAAACCAACAAACAAAATATAGTGATCATACCATAAGCTACTCTTCGGACGACGCTGCAGTGGTTGCCAGATGACCATGACAAACTGCATCTCGCTTACTACACTATTCACCACTTGCAGAACATATGCCGTTATCCGGGTTTCTTCTTGCATGGCTCATTCTATGCACGAGGGCCAACTTTGGGTGGGAGACCCAAGGAGCATATAAATCTTGCACAAAAGCTTAGTGATTCTACTGCTCGTCTGATTTCTTCATACGGGAACGGCTGCGAACTCTCTGACGGTGCTTACTGCGCTTTTCCTTTCTCTTTGCTCTCTTGGCGGCGGAAGAAATGCGAGCATGTGTCCTTCCACTCGGGGAAGTCTCGACGAGTCGCGAGTTCGTACGGTCTACCCCCGGTAGACCAGCATAAATGCTTCTCTCTAGCTCCAAGATTCTTCGTGTTCCATCCAAGGTATCGTTCTGGGTGGGGGATCGTTCTTCTCCGGTAATCTCGCCAAGAGCAAAGCCATCCGGATGGTCGTCATTGAAAGACAAGAAAACGTTGCTAAGGCGCGCAAGCTCCGCCTCAGAAGTGCAATTACTATGCAAGAATGCGTCGGAAGCGCCATGTTTAGGACAGCACGACGGCACTTGTCTGGCCGTTGCAAGTACATTACTAGCCGGATTGTTGGGCGGACCGAAGCTTACCCTCGGAGAGGCAGAGGATGCATTTCGCATAGGTTGTAGCATCAATGGATCGGTGCTGAGCTGCTTCTCTCCGGCACACTGAGCAGCATCCTGCGGGGTGGGTAGCGTTGGTGGTGGGGCATTGGTTTGTGTTTGGGCTTGTACATTCTGTTGATTTTCCTGCGGAGAGTGTTGTTCCGGGTCAGCAACCATGCCTTTGTAGAACTCGCTAACGGCTTCCATCTGCTCCGCCATTAGCTGTTCAAAGGTCAAAATTTCACCACCCAGTGCTTCTAGTACCTCTCTTCTTTCTTTTTCCTTCCTAGACCTTTTTTCTCGTCTCCTCGCTTCTTTTGCCAGAAGATCAACGCCTCTCTCATACCTCCTGGAGGCCTTTCTCTTCTCCCTTCTCTCCATCTTCCACTCTTCATTGTCCACGGCGTTACAGTGGCGCTCCCATTCCTGGCAGGTGGAGGCGAGCACGTCACAAACAAAGCAGAAACACTTGGGGCAGTACTTCCGGGCGTTTTGAGCAGAGTAAGGCTGCTGAGTGCATGCGAATCGCGCATGGGGATAATCTTCCAGCGGTTTGATGCCCTTCTTGAGACCAACGACTTGGGGAGCTTCAGTGGTCTTGAGGCGCGGTCGCTTGGAAGGAGTGGGCGTGGAGGGATTTCGAGGAGGTGCCGGCTCACGCGGCTTGGGGGCGTGCTTCAGCTTCTCTGAGACGAGGACGAGTTCCGGGTCGTCAGGGATAGGACAGGGACGACGGACGCGTGGGAGCCTCAGGGGCTCTGTGTCGGAGGAGGTGAGATCGATGACTTCCATTGCGCGACGAGTTCGGTATTGATGGGAGTGCGGTTTGACGGCGTGAGGTGAGCAGCCGCCAGTGCGCATGGCCAATATAAATGATTTCGATTCGCTGTGCGCGCGGTGCGTTTCAATTGCGCTTTGCAGCAAAATCTGTCCGTTTGCAATTCGACCCCTCTTTTCGGCGCGAGATGCTTCACGCCGTGGACTTCACCTGCCACTCCCAACAGTCTGTCCGCGTCTCCTGGTGCTGAAGGGAAGCCGGCCTCTTGGCGGCAAGGGGTTCAATACCCTTGTACTCTCGTACGTGTACCGTCGGTAACAGCACCGCGACAATTCCAATTTCGAGCCTTTGCGCTGTACGATCGATCCTTTCCCCACCTGTGCCTTTCCGCAGGGTCAAATTTTTGTTCCGCGTGTTCGGGGAACAGACGAAACCCCTGATTGCAGTCCATCTTCTTCACCGGGCAGAAGGGCGCGGCGCGGGAGCCCTATTTGACGTACGAGCGGCAGCACCTGGCTCAACTCATTCTACGCTGCCATGGTATCCAACGCTGCCAACCCGAAGAAGCGTGAACGCCCAACGGTCGCGAGTGCATCCTCCGATGCCCTCATTCCAATTCGACTAGATCTCACCTTCGACAATCGCCGCGTGCAAGAGACTCTGACATGGAATCTCCTCGAGACGCAAATCACGCCGTTGACTTTCGCAAGTATCCTCGCCGCCGACTTAAGTCTGCCAGACTCCGCGCGCGACAGCATCGCAGAAACCATAAAAGAACAGATTGAGGCTTATGTTCCGCTTCGACTGCCCCAAAAAGAATGCCGACATGTGGTGCGTCTGGACCTTCGCGTGGGCCGCATTGTCATAAGAGATCAGTTTGAGTGGGATCTTTCTTCTTCGGAGAACAGCCCGGAAGCTTTTGCCGAGGCCTTGTGTGCGGATTTGGGCCTCAACACCGAACATGTCCCTCATGTCGCACACGCTATCAGAGAGCAGCTGTTGGAATTGGCAGAGTTTCAAGATAAGAGACAGCGATGCCCGGTGCTACACGAAAACGATGTCATTCGCATTCAAGGAGTCGAAGCGTGGGAACCCGGAGTTGAGTGCCTCACAGTGGAAGAGCAAGAAAGACTGGAGAGGAAAGAACGGAGAGAGGCCAGACTTATGAGGCGCAATCGTGGCAAGGCAGAAGTGTACGCGTTTCCTAAGAGCAGGCGACGGTCCATCTCTTCAAGACGGCGATAAAAAGCTGTGCATCATATGCTCAGAATTGATCTGTATCATTCATCTACTCGCACGGTGTTCGCAGCTTTCGTTTTCCGCACGTGATATGGTCACCTGTCTCCTTCCATCAACTACCCCTGTAGCCCTTTGCCTGTCTTTACTCCCAAGCAGCTTTCAGAAGTCTGCCATATTTATACGAAAGGTTAGCAGTCCCTCTTATAAGTTGAAAGGATACCGCTTTCAAAAGCGGAACATGGTCTTATGCATGTTCTTAACGATGCTCTCAACGTAGCTAGTGATGGTCAGGGGATGAGGCTTTCACTTGCTAAGGTTAAAACTACCTTTAGCATCGTTCGCCTTTGGCACCAACGGTAGTTGTGAAACTGTTTTAGCAAATAAATAACGTTTGTATAGTAGATACCGTTCATGTTGCTACAGTTGTACTGTGGACACGCCTAACACGACGCGAATCTGCAGAACTCGTGCGATCACAACCACCAGATTTTGCTGCACCTAATCACCTGCAAAACCACATGCTTCCCATCCAGAAACAACATGCCCGTAACGACAATGATAGCCTTCATCCGCCTTCCCCTTCCATCGAGCTCGCAAGCTTCATCACGAAAGAAGCCGCCACTGACTTGCAGCTCGAAACCTCCGGGGCAATCATCCGACTGCCAAGACCATGGTGACAGCCATCCGAACGAACCATCTTGGGAATTGCTCCAAAACCGAATTTCTACTTTGCGCGAGAGAGAAGTGAGTCGCAATCGCACTATAGCTCACAACTGGCGCACAGGAAAGTACCGGGCTAGCATTATAGCATCTGTTTCTAATGACTTCGTTCGCAAATTGGCCTTTAGAGGTGACTTCATGGTACTTGGGACCGCTTCAGGAAGCGTCGTATTCTCTGACCTCGTCAGCGGATTAAGAGTATGCTCGCCGAAAGTACATGCTGGACAAGTTACAGCAATTGACTACAGGGATGGATACTTCGCCACTGCTGGTTCTGTGGACAAACAGGTTTTTGTATGGCCTTCTCCACAGTACGAAAAACGCTCATTCTGGGCAAAGCGTGTTGTCAGGAAGATGGATGTTGAAGGAGAGCTCCCTCCTCCTCGTCTGCAGATTGGTGGGCATGGCGATTATATCACAAGTCTTCAGATACACGCCGAGACAGGAAGGCTGTACTCAGCAAGTGCAGATGGTACCGTGCGCGTGACGCAACTTGACACTGGCGAGACGCTGCAAGTCATACGAGTAGGGGATCCCATATACTCAATGGTGCTGACCAAGAAAGGATATTTGCTGCTGGGTTGCGCTAGTGGTAAAGTCCAAGCTTACCAAGCTGAGGAAGGTCTCTACCTGCTTTCCATCCATTGCCACACCGCACACACCACAGCAATAGACTACGAAGAGGAGACAGAGCTATTGGCTACGGGTGATGCATCAGGTCACTTAGACATCTGGTCCTTGAGAAATAGTTCACATATCGCTTCTTTGAATCGGCATCATGCCGCTGTTATGTCCCTCCAGATGGACGGGGCGAAGATCGTCACTGCCAGTAGAGATGGGTGCGTCGCTGTGCATCCAATAGATGACGTGGAAAACAGCTATGCGATATGCGGTTTTACACGATACCTCGGTGCTGTAGCCTTTGACGAAACCAGACTTATTGCTGATGGAACGAATGATGTAATTGTATGCCACAGGTTTGATATCGATGAGCAACCTTCTCCAAAGCATCTGGATGGTACATAGGAACTCTTCTTATTCATCCTAATTGTTATTCTGTCGCGAGAACGCCATTTCTCGCAACGGAGCCCGGCCCAGCCGAGTCTTTCGGACAGGATATGACGCAGCGCATTTCAGTGCATCTGTCTCTGCGTTTCGCTTCTGCTGTTCAGCTCTGGGTTCAAGTTAGTCAGTCCGTTTTGTCAACACCTGGGAATTGTTGCACCTGGACATTCTTGCTCTGGTAGGTAGCGTACTCAGAAGTGCTTTTTGAGCCCTAAGAGCATGTCTGTCATGCCCCTAAAAAAGTGTTCCCAGAAGTCCTTCTACGACGTTCATGGAGATCGCTGAGCGATAATACATACGTTGGACTTCCGAGAAAAGCACCTTTTTTTGCAGAAGGATACTAATATCTGCTTATGTATGATTTCCATACTGAAGCTGCCGTCGATATCTCGTACAGTAGATATCGTGAATCGTGGATGAGATATCTGTTTATCATCTACCGATTGCAGCCACTCTATATACTTAACGACGGAGTCTAATATACACTGCATGTTCGCATTCCAAAACTTTCCACACTGATATGCACCGGCACAGTTTTCCGCCTCGGGATACGAAACCAGACGAACGCACCTTCTACAGGCATGCGTGTGTGGCAGGTGGTTATCGCAAGTGATGAAGCCCCAATCCGATCTCGAAGCGCTAACTCTGTCACCTAAACCCTCCACCTCCAAGACCGCGAATGCAACGCCTTCGCTTCTCAAACAAGCCACATGGGCTGATATATTTCTCCATCACCCGATTCGCATCATTGGGAGGGCCCCCGACTGGGGGATAAATACAATGTGCCTTATCCATATACCTGTGTACAGGAACGACGTAGAACGATTCATTGCAACAGCATAGTAGAACCTCTCAAAGATAATCGTGCATCTCTCTGTATAGCATTTGACGACCCAGCAGATTGTGCCTTTGCTCCCGATGGGGAGGGACGGGGATGTTTACTAATCGACCGCAAAACTTTACATCACTTCTCTGTTTCAGATGTACTACGGCTGTTCTAGTTCTGCGGTGTGTCAGTAAACCAGGGCGAAGACTCCAAGGCCCAAGGCCTCAAAAGACCAGTGCCAAACAAGATATCACCAATCCTACATCGCTGGATCTCAATTGTTACATCAAGGAGAACACAAAAATCCGTGTCTAAACACAAAGCAAATTAGATTCTATCAGAGATGAATTCTTTAGATGGATGCATTCTCGAGGTTTGGAACACGGATGCATTACCATCTGGCGCATGACCAGTAAAGAACTCCGTCACAGATGTGTGTTTGGGGGGGGGGGGAGGGGTGGGGAGTCTTTCGCGCCGGACGTGTTGTTTGTTTCGATCGTGCGTTAAAGCCCTTTCTTAAAGTAGGCCAACATCTCCAACGGCGTCACAGCTATCTAATACAGCAAGTAATCAGGTATTTGCGATATGCGATTTGCTTATACTCTGTTTCCATTTCTTCTTCCGCGGCTTCCCCTCCCATTCCCCCCTACAATGCTCCGCTCGGGGCGGCTACTCAGAGCAATGTCCCGTCTCTTCTTCTTCCCATCCAAACATTGAAAAATAGACAGTACGGCTACAGAATCAATCAAACCGTGAACATGTAGCACATGTAAGAATCCGATGAACTTCAATCGTAACTTCAGTCTGATTATGTGAGCTCTGTTTTCAATCGCAAACAGCTCCAAACCGTATCTTGTAAAGCGATCCCCATAAAGACCTGGCAGTGGAAAATGTTCATGGGCAAACTTGTTCCACATAACCATCCAGAGCGTTTCCATGGTATTTGCATCCTCCAGTGCCATTACCCTTTCGATTGCAAGGTGACCTCGCCAAGACTGATCGACTTCATCCTCGGAGTCCGGATCATCTTCATCAAAGTGTTCTTCCTTCACAGGAGCCATAGTCACAACATGGAAGAGTTTGCGATGCCCAAGTGATTGTCGAAAGTTGATTCTCTTTCGACGACGCCCGCTAGCGATATCAGACAACGGTATATCGAGATGTGGAGACGCCATGTACGTCGCTTCGCACCAGTCAGAACAGAAATTGACATTGCCTTTGAAAGAGTGGTCATGAGGTCTCTGGCAATGCTTACAACATGCACTCAACTCTTCGTCGACTGTTGATAGAAGATCTCGACGCCTATTCTCATACAGCTCAGTTGAAGCTGCAGAGAGATCCTCTGAAAGGCCCCTGCTTTCCCTCAGTGAAATGCGCTCAATTGCTTCCCTCACTTGTTCATCAGCCTTTGCACTTGTTGTGGCATTTGTCATATAGGACCCATAACGGTCTGGGTTTACATAAACAACATGCTCTGGTAATTGTACTGAACCATCGCTGCTTCGCGTTCGCTTTGGCACGCTTGAAGAAGGAGCATGAATTACTCTTACGCATGGTTGATCAATTCTTTCAACACTGAAACGCACCAAGAACGGAACACTTTGTCGGTCCCAAAGGCCATCTGATTCTTCGTCCGATCCTGCAGATTTGTTTGGCCCCAAGCTCATTAACGCGAATTTCATTTGATCATGCTCCATTTGAAAATGGCACAGAAGTGTTCTATATCTGTAACAGTTTCGATGACACCACGGACAAACGAAGTCGTGTCGAACAATACCATTCCATTGTGGAACCTTCTTCGATGTGTATGTAAGTGTGACCATCACACGGGGCTTGTGATTGTTAACAAACTTCGATATGGCATGTTGAGGAGCGCCTTCAAGATGCAAAAGAATACTCGCTGCACCTGCTCCAACCAAGCCTTTTGGAGCCCCCTGTCCGGCTGGGGAGTTGATTAAAGGCGGATTTGCCTGTCTCACTGCGCGTTCTAGAACAACCTGTTTCGGTTGGATGGCTTTGTCGGTAACCACATATAAAGGAACGGAGACATAGCCATTCGGTACAACTGTCCCATTGGCCGAGCCTTTCTCCCATACTACCAGTTCTCCGCGAAGCTTTTCGTGATCCACTGATACGTCGTGCATTTCGCCGCGATCAGGCGCAAGTTCGACGACAATGCTCAACGCATCGGCCTCAGAAGAGAGAATTGGCAATACAGCGGATACATCGAATGCTTCGCGAGCAGAGATATCTTCAGGCGCTAGATCTTTTCCAAACAAATCTTCCGCTGGCCAAACACGGAGCGACCTTTCTCGAAGAGAGAAAGAGACATAGTGACCGTTCTGTTGACGGACGCACAAGCAAAGGCGAACGCGTGCGAGCAGCGGCGTGTACGCATCCCTTACTTCTCTTGGGGCCTCGAAGAGCTTGTCCCGTATTCCCGGACGTAAAATACAACGGCTCGGGCGGACTGTTAGAATAAGGTGGCGTGCACCCGGTGCGGAACGATAAGAAGGCCGTGTCCAGCCAAGATCCCAAAGCCGACGTCTGGCTCTCTTTCGATCTTCATGCACGTATTTTAGAGTACGTACGAGGAACGGAGGTCTCCCGCGCCGATGAATCTCAAGTAGAGCTGGCAGTATCGGTGGAGCGCTGGGACCGAATTTACCTCCGTTAACTGTAGAGAGTGCCATTTTCATAGCTAAACGGAGGCTTAATGGCACACAACTATAAGAGTCACACTGAGTTCGACTCGTCGCATTTCTGCTTGGACCCCAGTATGATTCTTCGCGACTTGCTCGCTGGACCGCAAGATGTGCTTGAGGCCACAAAAGGCTAGGTGAAAGAAATCGGGGTGAACGTGGATACCCTTGTTGAGACGAAACACTGTGTTTCACCAGAGATCATTTTCTGACCCAATTCTGGCGAGGGGCATGATTAGCCCTATGCTCTTCGAGTCCATGACCGCAAGCAAATACTGTGAAAGGCTGTGCCAGCCGTTCAGTGAAACGTGTAGACGTACACATTTCACTGCACATCCTGCCAGTGTCCCCGCCAAGAAGAATACCTCACCCGATAGGGGTCCGGTGAAGATAATAAAGTACCACTCTCCCCTCTCACTGCCACTCTCTCAGTGATGGATTGGGATCGAGTGGCAGATACAAGACACGTCCCCCGCTTGCAAGGGAGCGCCGACTACTATGCTTGGCTGATCTCCTAAGAACCACTCCGCTATACGCCCACCAGTCGACTGGTGGAGCAGAAAATATCATCCAATACCTTTAGAAAACTGCAAAAACTTTCTATATGCGTCACATCTCCCCTTCAACTGTGGAAAGAGCCATTATCCCGCGCGAATTGGATACGCAGCCACCTATCAAATGCTCGTGTAAGTATAGAGAACCCCTACACACTCTGAGTCAAGATAAAACCAGACTTTTTGAGACTCTCCAAATTCAGAGAAAAGATATATGCTTTCATCTACAGTCAGAAACTGTTCCTAACAAAAAGCTCTTACCTCGTGCCCTTCCCGGACACTTTGTCGGAATGAAAAGTCTACACATTCTGTATAGGATCTATATTCTTTCGTTACTCTAGTAATGAAATGTAGACAACATGAGTCTACGGTCATTAAGGATAGTCTTCCTTAAATCGGCCTCATCGAATTTTCCTCATAATGACCAATAAAATCCAAGAGCAAAATGCAAGATGGCGACGAGAACGATTTTGTCGTTGGTTCAATGCTAGATATCAAGGGCAAGTTCTGATAACCAGGAACCCGAACTCATAGTTACAAAGACCTTTCCAGCAGCATGCAACATTCCGGAGTGGCGTGGTGCATTCAATAGGGACTAAGAGGCTCTAACCAGCAGAAAGACGTGGAAAAGGGTGAGCTGGACACCCAAACCTGAAATGCATTGCCGTCAGAGAGGGATCTTGGTACTTGGTTGATTTCCCGAATGTTTCAGTAATGTATTCATTGCATGAACTACGACCACTAATGGTGGATTTGACACGTGGGACACGGAAGGGTCAATTGGCGGTTGGCCACAGTACTGGGCATGAACCACCAAAGTGGAGTAATTTAGTTAATTCTGAAGTGCAACGCCCTCAGGGAGGGATTCCTGGTACTTGATCGTTTTCCCGATCTTATCGGTTGTGTAGTGTGTATATGAACTACGCCCCACAATGGTTGGTATGGACACATGGGACATGGTTTTGGGTCCATTGGCGGTTAGCCACAGTAGTGGATGTTGCCACGAAATGTGTAGTATTTTAGTTAATATTATTTATTATTTTCACACCCATTTCTGGGAAGTTAGTACTTTGTGCTACGGCGCACTGCCGTCGCACCAGTAAACCTTCCCCAACAAGGGACCCCAACCTGGGGAATTGGCTCTAGTTGTTGCCGTTTGCACGCGTGCTCTACTCCTCCTTGGAGGGAAACGCCGTAAAGAACGGGACATCTAACCCCCTTGCACACCTAAAGGGACCCATCCTTGGGAGTATAATTGTTCCAATCATATTGGTGTTTCGCCCTGTATAGGTAGTCCTGTCCACCGGCATTGCCGTATCTGTTCGTCGCCCTCGCGACCCACTTCGTCCTTCCTTCCTCCTCTTCGCCCTTCCTTCTTCCCCTGTTTAGGGTAGCACCTCCCGCTATCCGCGGCCCTCGTGTGCGCATTCGCTCACACATCCCCACTTACGTGGAAACATACCTCTACTGAGGATCACACCCCGCTCACGCGGATACCGATTCTTCGCCTTCACCTCCCTGCGCGAGTCGCGACAGGTGTCCCTGGTCTTACAAACCGGCTTCGCCGTGACACCTCTGGGAGGGCTCTACCCAACTGGGTTCACCTCGTGAGAGGAAGATCCCGAACGTCTTTCGGTTTTTTTCCCCTTTGGGGCATTGCACCACAAAGTGGTCTCCCGACCTACAATCAGTTTTTGTTTTCCCTCTTACGAGGTTTGTTTTTATTTACTGGAAGTTCCGTGATCGTTTCCCGTCGTAACGGTATTTTCTCATGTCGAGAAATCCCTCCGAAGCGGAGCCAGTGGTTACGCGTAGTCGCTCCCGCGACAACGCGGACACTTCTGAAGTTCGGTTCGTACCCCGTATCCCTATACGGACAAGTTCCAGCCGTACTGGCGCCGCTTCATCGCGGAATGATACCCCCGACCGGGAACCCCGGAACCTCCTTTTGCCCTCGTTATCACCCCCGCAGGGGCTTGCAGCATCGACTCCGGCTGTTGCCGCAGTGCCCCAGGCACCCCGGCCTGCTCCCGCTGTCGCGGCTTCAAGCCCCCGTGAAACGGGCGATAACAACCCCCAGGGGACTCCCCTGGAATCCCAGGTCCGCGCTCTGTGGACCGCCGATGACACCCTTGTAGGGGAACTAAAATCCCTCCAAGAGGTGGTCTTGGCAACCCCCGTAAAGGAGGTCGCCGAGGAACTCCGTATTTTACGGTCTGACGTCAACCCCGTGTTGGAGAGTTTGGGACAACCCGCCACCTTCATCGAAGGAGTTGAAGCCCGATTTGATCGGATTGGTGCCCGCCTGGAGACGCCGGAGCAGTTCGTCCTCATGGACAAACCATCCCCGGATGATCCGGTAAACGAGGCATCGCACAACGACCAGCTTGCTGGGAAGAAGAAACGCCGTCATCGACGGAAACACTACCGAAAATATTCGGACTCCGATTCTTCGACATCGTCGGACTCATCCCGAAACCATTTGGTTAGCTGGAGCTCCTCGGACTCCGACTCGGAGGATGAGAAGCGAGGCTACTCCTCCCGCTCGAAGCGGTCATCGGGCACTGAAGGTGTGGTCCGAACCCGCCAGAAGGGGAGAAGACACCCCGGTCTCCGGGAATTGAAACCGACAAACCCGGATTACCGGAAGCTTTTATCATACCGGTACTACCGGCTCGAAGATTCGTCACTTGGACGTACGCCCCGTGGTACGGGAAAGGTGCGAGAATGCATTAAGCGAATGCAGCTCTCGCTCCGCAACCAGTATTTTACTGGAGAGGACCCAGTCCTAGTACTGGATTTCCTATCCCGCTTTGTAGCGGAGGCCGACATCCTCGGTATGAATGAGGGACAAGCCTATTTGGCTTTACCGTATTTCTTACGGGGAATGGCGGAGGACCAATACAACTCTGTCAGAGGATCTTCTCGTGCCTCCGAGGGAGGAGTTACTTGCTGGCCGGAGGCTTTGCAGTATCTACTGTGCTCCTATGCCACAAACACTGCTATTCAGCAGGCTATCCTCGCTTTGCGAGATACACGCCAGCGTGCTGGAGAGACCGAGACCGATTACTCGGTGCGCCTTAACAAGATTTTCCACAGATGTGGTAACGTGTACCCCGCTGGGGAGCGCAGTACCATGTTCATCGATGGTCTTGACCCGGCAATCCGGAGTTTAGCTACCCGTTATCGGGAAGACAAGCGGAGGATCACCTATCTCGAGCTGGTCCAACACGCCCGAGCGGAAGGGGATGCGCTTCGTGCAAGAACTCCGAACAATTGGTCTAAATTCGCCGAGGCGTTGTTGCTAGAAAGCGAAGCTTCCTCACTCCCGCTCACCGCGGATGGGAACCCTGGACAGGGATTTGATACCGTGCATTTAGTGCAGGAGGATGGTGTGTCGATACCCACCAGTGATTTGCCGTCAACGACGGAGATGACCCCTGATACGGGAACAGAAGATCCCGTTCTATACGGTGGTAACAGTCCGGTTCAACCCCAACGACTCCCGTTTTCAAACGGTCAATCCCGTTATCAACGGCCTGGATGGACTGACACCCGCCCTGCGGTTCGCTTCTCCGATACTCGGAATAATAATCCGCGTGTCGCGGTATTGGCTCTCATTTGCCACCTGTGCTGCGCCCATGGCCATACCTCCCCTCAGTGTATTTGTTCACGGAAGGATATGGCCAAGGTGGTGGCAAATTATGAGGCCCTCACTTCAGAGGAGAAACGTTCCGTCCCGACGGCTTCCTATCTCCGTGCTAAAACGGACTTTTCCCATGCCCTACCACAGACCCCGCGTGCGCGGCAAGCTTCATACACCCCGATTCGGGAGATCACGCAACCATCCGTTGCAACCCCCGCTTATGCGGATAGAAACCCCCGTCAACGGGATGAAGCACTCGTTGTCGAGGAAATTAACCCACCGCCGAAGGCGGAAAACTAATTGAGGGAGTCTCCCCTTTGGGAGAGGCGTCCTCAGACAAGAGGCTGTTGGCGCCCGAGGCGTCCTCGCCTCGCTCCCCGGTGAAAGTCCTCTCGAGGAAAGACACCGCTGACGCGGACTCTGCGCACCTCGGTGTGTTGCGTCGCCCGTGGATACGGAGTAAAAATCCCCGGATTCCCGATAGAGTCTTGGTCTTGGCCAAACGCAATTATAAGGTCTATGCCGACCTTGGCCTTGATCCCCAGTTTATGGTGAGGTTTCTCACCGTCCTGGATACAGGTGCAGGCCCCAACTTTGTTGTGGAATCATTGTTACCCCCGCTTGTGCGGTCGCGTATCCGCTCTGAAGCGGTCCCCGACATTTCTGATGCGAACAACAATCCGTTACAAACGGTGGGCACAGTGGACCCCGTCGTGAGACTTGGTACCTCTGTGGTGAAGTTGGACTTCATCGTTTGCCGTTCATTGGCAGCACCAGTCATACTAGGATGTGATTACTGCGACAGATTTGTCGACGCAATCAGGCCCCGCCTCAGGCGTGTAGAACTTGACGACGGATAGTCGGTTCCGATTGTTCGCCGCCCGCTAAAGCGGTCCTCTCGGAAACAAGTTCCGCTCCCTGCTGCGCAGGAACCACCGCCCGCGTCCCGCGAGTCCACAAAGCTCCGCGTCGCTGCCTCGGTTTCTATACCGGCTGAGTCCCAAGTCTGGGTGCAGGTAAATTCCCGTCAACACGGTCTTCGGGTTATACAACCCCTCGCCTCGTTGTACGAGAAATCCCAGCTGGCGCTGGCTAATGGAATTGTATCCATTTCCCCGGATGTTCCTTTCCGGATATTGGTTGCCAACCTTGGCAAACACCCCCAGTATCTGGTAAAACACCAAGTAATTGGGAGTGTAACCCCCCATCCTATGGGAATGCTGCCAACAAAGATGACAGCCGCCGATGTACTCGGAGTTACCACCTCTTCTGAGGAGTTCGCCCCGCCGTCCGAAGACGTCAAGTCTAAAGAGGGGGAGGAAACCGCTACTTCAGCGTCGAACATACCGAGTAACTCGGAATTGCGAACCACACCTGTTCCACAGGACAATGCTCCATCGAGCAGCGACCGGATTGATCCGGAAAAGGCACTTGAAGCACTGGACTTTAGCCACGTGCCAGAGTCGCACCGCGACAAACTCCGTAACATGTTACGGGAATTCACCACAATGTGGGATGGCTCGCTTGGCGAGATTAACGCAACGGAACACCGGATCGATTTAATCCACGGTGCGCGACCGGTCGCACAACCCCCTTACAGGGCAGGTCCGAAAGCTCGGGAAGAGGAGCAGTCCCAAGTGGACAAGATGCTCCGCGCAGGTTTGATTGAGCCCGCTCAATCACCCTGGGCATTCCCAGTTGTACTGGCTTTAAAGGCCGACGGAACCTGGAGGTTCTGTGTCGACTACCGCCGGCTCAATGCCGTGACTGTTTGGGACACGTACCCTACCCCTCGTATGGACGAGTGTATTGACTCCCTTGGAGATTCCACCGTGTTCACGGCCCTTGATGCCAATTGAGGATATTGGCAAGTACCTGTCAGACAGGAGGATCGCGACAAAACCGCATTCACCTGCCACGCAGGAACGTACCGCATCAAGCGGATGCCATTTGGGTTAACCAACGCCCCCGCCACCTTTCAGCGTGCAGTAGATATTCTACTCAACCGCTTTAAGTGGCGGAGCTGTCTGGTCTACCTTGATGATATTATCATCTTCTCCAACTCGTTGGACGACCATCTCACTCACGTCCGAGACGTGCTGACCGTACTCCGCGATGCGGGAATTACCCTCAAGTTGAGGAAATGCGAGTTTTTCACAGATACTGTGAAGTATCTGGGTCACATTATCCGTCGTGGACGGTTAGCGATCGAGAAAGCTCGAGTCAATCCCTCGTTGAGGCGAAAGAACCCCGTACTCAAACGGAACTGCGCTCCTTTTTGGGGCTGGTCAACGTCTATCGACGGTTTATCCCGAACTTTTCGGATACTGCGGCGCCCCTAAACGCGTTGTTGCGAAAGGGGAACCCCCCAAAACTGGGAACATTTATGCCCGAGCAATCGGAAGTTTTTAACTCCTTGAAGGAGGCTGTCACATCAGCCCCAATCCTACATCTCCCAAAACTTGGGTTGCCATACTCCGTAGATACGGACTCAAGCGACTACCAAGTCGGGTATGCTCTTTTTCAAACCACCCCCGAGGGGGAACGACATCCAATTGGTTATTGGTCACGTTCGCTCAATGATCATGAGCGGAACTACTCCGTATCGGAGAAAGAGTGCCTCGCCGTCATATGGGCGATGACCACTCTGCGCCCCTACCTTATGGGAGTTCAATTCACCGTGTACACGGATCATTCCTCATTGAGGTGGTTGATGAATATCTCCGACCCGTCGGGACGCCTCATGCGCTGGAGAGTCCGCCTCGCGGAATATGACTTTCAAGTCATTTCCAAAAAGGGCGCGCAGAACACCCAGGCCGACGCTTTGTCGCGGTTACCCACAAGCGGGGAAGCACTCCCAACGGAGGGTGATGAAGGCCCATGTTCCATGGCCAGAGACCCGGATGATCCGGAATGTGCCGTCGAGGCTGGGCCAGAAAACTGGGACGAGGATGCTGATTTTGACGAACTACTCGCATCGCGAGATGAATCTGGGAACCCGTTACCGGAAAAATTTGTACCGGTATCACTGGAAGAAATGATCCGAGAACAATTCGGCGAGCCATTCTGTAAGAGGATTCGTGCCCGTCTTAACGGTGGTGAAGATCTCCCTTTCGGGGTAAACGACAAAGGCTACCTCGTAAGGAAGGTCGAAGCCCGCCCACAGATTGTGGTACCTCATTCCCTGTAGTCACGGGTGTTACATCTATCACACTACGCCCGCATTGGAGGTCACCCAGGTGGGAGGAAACTCTACCTAACCCTGCGAAGGGATTTCTATTGGCCCGCCATGGCGGTGGACTGCTACGCAACCGTGCGGTTTTGTAGTGAATGCGCGAAGAATCGCGTCAAGCTCCGCAAAAATGCGAAGAAGATGAAACTATTCCCCGCAAGGGCGCCGCTCGAGTTTATCGCGATCGATATTCTCGGACCATTACTCACCATGAAACAGGGAAACAAGTTTCTACTTGTCATTACCGACCGCTTTTCTAAGCTGGTACGGACCGTCCCTCTTCGGAGGATAACCGCTCTCAGGGTGTCCCAGGCTCTGGTGACGCACTGGATTTTTGTCTACGGTCCCCCTGTGGAGGTGCTCTCCGATAACGGGAAACAGTTCGTGAGCAAGTTCTTCCAGGATGTTTGTCGCATCCTGGATGTCAAGAACTTGTTTACGACTACCTACCACCCCCAGTGTAATGGGCAAGTTGAACGGTTTAACCGGACGTTACTCGCGGCGTTACGTTCCTACGTCGCAGACCACCCAAAGAACTGGGACATGTACGCTGATGCGGTAACCTACGCGTACAATACGCAGGTACACCGGACTACCGGAGTTTCGCCATTCGAGTTGGTTCTATCTAGAACACCCCCGCCTGTGGCGCTGAAACCCCAAGCTACCTTGGAGAATTTCCCATCTGTGGGTATCTACCGGCAGCAATGGAAGCAATGGCTTTCAAAGCTGGTCCCTGCTGCGCGGATGTCGATGGCACGTGCCCAAGCCGCTTACAAGCGGGATTTTGATGCTTCCTTGCGAGGGAAACCGTCCCCGATTCGGGCGAGTAACTACATCTTCATAAGGAAGGAGTACTACAACCCGGAACGGGAGAAGCGCCATAAACTCTCGCCGGTGGCGGATGGACCATTCAAGGTCATCTCTGTGAACACCGACACTGTCGTGGTAGAGATGGGCGACACGCACGAACGGATTTCCCGTGATCGTGTTGTCCTTGCCCCTCCTCCCTCGTCAGAGGTAGTCCTGGATCCAGGCAAACCCGTTTCTACGGACTCTGCAACACCGGAATCCTCCGGGAGTACTAGACCTACTGTACTACCACACCCCAGCCGGGGACTCTCAGACCTACCGACCCTGTCGGACTCACCGGCTCAGCCGGGTAGTTCGGGCCTCTCAGCGCCCGCCCCCCTGGCGCGAATTTACACCCGCCAGGCGTGGAATGTTATCCCTTATCCCGCCGCTCCGTCTAAGAAGGGGGAGGAGGACACTCGTTTTCGAGGAACGATATCGCCGTCGCTACGGGAAGTTGAAACGCAGCTACCGCACACCCCTGTCAGGGAAGGATCCCCGTTACGGGAGTACGGCGACGACCGCCCTCAATCCCCTGAGCAGGGCGATGCCTCGAAGCCGCCGTTGGCAGAAGTCCCCGTGGAAACGGTTCAATCAGGTCGATCAGACCCGCGCCTTGCGGAGAAGAAGCGCCCAGATACACCAGCGCCGCTGGGAAATCCCCACACCCAACCTGGGGAAAAAGGCAGCCAAGCCGCAGCCGAAGCTTCAGGCCCTGGCCCGCAAGGGCCGGAAACACCTCCCGTCGTCAACGGAATTGAAGCCCCCGTTCCGGGGAATAATTTGCGCCACCTCCCGCAACGCTGCGGGGAAGAACCGAGGAACTCGGAAAAAGTGCACGCCATCGCACGCTCGAAACCGGTCATACCGGACGCTGCTCCTCTGCGTGGAGACGGTGCACCGCACTTAGCGGCCAAGCCCCTGAAAAGGGTGTCATCGGCACCTGCCCGGCACCCCCCAAAGGGGAATTTTGACCAAAATACCGGTGTACCGGAGTTAGCCCCAGGCAACCCGTCAGTAGCCGCGGACACCACGGCATCGCCGGAACGTATGGTGCAGAGCGCTCGTGCGCCTGGCAGGGAGGCAGTTTGCCACCCAATCACCGTGTCGCACGGGACCCCCCAGGGGATTGTGGAAATGCCGATTCCGTGGGAGCGGTCATCTTCCCGCAAACTCGCGGTTCGTGAGCTCCACCGCGAAGGCGGAGCCCATGTTCCCCGCCGACTGGCGGTTCGCCCGCAATACTGCGAAAGCGGAAATGAACCTGCCCCAATGGGGAATGACTTACCGGTGAAAACCGTGGCACCACACACCCTCTTGAGGGATATCTTCCCGCATGAACAGCGGCCGCTATCACAGCGCACGGCAACGCCGGAGTTATCGCCGAACACCCTGCTAAGGGACATCATACCACACAGCAGGCAGCCCCAGCAAGGGAGTACAACCACCACCCGGCACGGCCGGCAGGTCTACGAACGAGAGTTCGTAGTAGTCCGACTTGTCGGACACACCTGGGACCAGGATGGTATTCTACAATACCGCGTCCGCTGGTACGGGTACGACCCCAGTGGGGATACGTGGGAGCCAATTGAACACCTCCCACGGTCGCAGGTCCTGCGATACCACCGTCAAACCGGAACTGCAGCCCCAGCCACGCTGGTTAATGCCCAAGTTGGGTAATGTTGCTGCGCGAGCGGAGAGCGATAGGAAAGGATAACAAGACAAGGTCCGTCGAAGACGGGGAACTCAACCGAGAAGCACCGTTCTAAACGGGAAAGTTTATTCAAGGGAGCAGCTAGCTCCCCACAATACTACACTACACTAACTGGCATAGCCAGGGAAAGAAGAACCAGGAAACTGGACTAGAGGTTTCACTCACCCCCATCGTCCGGGGCGTAACCCCCAGCAAGGCGGTAGGCCAACGCGTCCGCCATGGTGGTGACATCCCCCGATACCTCGGCAGCGCTAAGACCGGCACCCCGGAGGAAACGTGCGATGATTTCTTTTTCATTCGCCGTCACCCCGCTGGGGATAGAAGGTCCGGCACTTGCCGCCGAAGGGTCAGCAGCCGGCTCGGCCGGAGATACCCCCTCTGGGAAAGCTTCCGCGCTAGCGCCGATTTCCTCTACGTCCATCTCCCCGGGTTCTTCCGGTTCGTTATCGACCATTGGGTCATCCCCGCCGTATGGGCGGTAGTAGTCGTCAGAATCGACGTACCCGATAGGGTGGTCTTCCGGCACATGCCGGGGCGTATCGCAAAGATCGCACGCCTCCTCGGAGGAAATTTCCCAGAACTCCCAGGGGTCGAAGTAGATAAAATCCCCCGCAAGGGCGGTGTGTCTACCGAGTCCCGGACCACCGGTGTTACCGCTGCCGCCATCCAGACGACGGCTTTGCTCCAGTGGGACCTCACTCCAGCTAATGCTGTCGATGTACCCAAGTAATTGGAGGACCTCTTCATTGTTGGCCTGGCCCCAAGGGGGATGCGAAGATCCAGGTTTCGGATCGCTGCCCGCACACGCGGTTGAAGGACCCAGAGACGATACTGGTCGTACACCTCGTTGAGGATATATGCAGCACTGCGGGCCGCCCACTCCGTAACCACTACGGACCACAACCCCGACCGGGGATCCTGCATGAGCAGTGAACCGAAGTACGTAAGTACTGGCGGGAGTTCTATGTAGCACCTCCGGCAGGCTTCATGGAAGCGCCACCACTCGGGGAGTGCTACATACCGACCTAGTCGGTGAGGCGGCGCAATCCGCTCTATCTCCACGTTCTGATACGGGATGAAATACCCGAATCGAGATCGCCAACGCCGCTCGTAGCGGATGAAGGTTTGGGGAAAGTTGGACCGGTATTGCCGGGGAAGGTACCTGAACTCCGCCCGAATTTCTTCGGAGGTGGTGACGTGGAATCTCAATCCGGTGACGCCAATCCCACGACGTGGTGACTGCTCTGGGCAGATCCCCCGGAAGGGTGTCTGAGCCATCCGCATAAGCGGTGAACAATCCCTCATTGAGGACAGCGACCGGGTGGAAAAACGGGGCAAGGCGCAGGCGCGACGCTTGATTCCAATTCATCGGGTTGAGCCCCACCAGGGTGTTGTAGGTTGGCCAGTTGGACACCAAAGTGGTTCCGGAGGACACCACCGAAGGTGATAGTGCGAAGGGATGGTCGGCTGCAGCAGGCATATTCCCCGGTTGTACCGGATGTCGATCGCCCTGAGGCATGGGAACTGACCGGAAACCGGTGGTGTATCGCCCGAGAAGTCTCGGAGGTTGGCTGTGGTTGTTGATATTGTTGTCGTTGTTCATTTTTCCCTTTTGGAGGGTGGCTGTTGTTGTCGTTTGTGCGCTCGATGACTCTGGTGCAGAGGGATTTACCGGAGAACCGGAGACAGAGCACGCGCTTTTATCACCCATTTTCGTCTGGGAATCCTCCGCGTCAGCGGTCGTTTTCCCGTCTTAGGGGGGGGATATGAAGTGCAACGTCCTCAGGGAGGGGTTCTGGGTACTTGAACGCTTTCCCGATATTATCGGTTGTGTAGTGTGTATATGAATTACGCCCCACTATGGTGGATATTGACACGTGGGACACGGTTTTGGGTCAATTGGTGGTTGGCCACAGTACTGGATGTTGCCACGAAATGTGGAGTATTTTAGTTAATATTATTTATTATTTTCACACCCATTTCTGGGAAGCTAGTACTTAGTGCTACGGCGCACTGCCGTCGCACCAGTAAACCTTCCCCAACAAGGGACCCCAACCTGGGGAATTGGCTCTAGTTGTTGCCGCTTGCGCGCGTGCTCTACTCCTCCTTGGAGGGAAACGCCGTAAACCACGGGACATCTAACCCCCTTGCACATCTAAAGGGACCCATCCTTGGGAGTATAATTGTTCCAATCATATTGGTGTTTCGCCCTGTATAGGGAGTCCTGTCCACCGGCATTGCCGTATCTGTTCGTCGCTCTCGCGACCCACTTCGTCCTTCCTTCCTCCTCTTCGCCCTTCCTTCTTCCCCTTTTTAGGGTAGCACCTCCCGCTATCCGCGGCCCTCGTGTGCGCATCCGCTCACACACCCCCACTTACGTGGAAATATACCTCTACTGAGGATCACACCCCGCTCAAGCGGATACCGATTCTTCGCCTTCACCTCCCTTCGCGAGTCGCGACAGGTGTCCCTGGTCTTACAAACCGGCTTCGCCGTGACACCTCTGGGAGGGCTCTACCCAACTGGGTTCACCTCGTGACAGGAAGATCCCGAACGTCTTTCGGTGTATTTCCCCTTTGGGGCATTGCACCACAGCACTAAGTACTAACCATCCCAGAAATGGGTGCAAAAATAATAAATAGAATTTGTGGTGCAATGCCCCAAAGGAGAAAAACACCGAAAGACGTTCGGGATCTTCCTCTCACGAGGTGAACCCAATTGGGTAGAGCCCTCCCAGAGGTGTCACGGCAAAGCCGGTCTGTAAGACCAGGGACACCTGTCGTGACTCGCGAAGGGAGGTGAAGACGAAGAATCGGTATCCGCTTGAGCGGGGTGTGATCCTCAGTAGAGGTATGTTTCCACGTAAGTGGGGGTGTGTGAGCGGATGCGCACACGAGGGCCGCGGATAGCGGGAGGTGCTACCCTAAAAAGGGGAAAAAAGAAGGGCGAAGAGGAGAAAAAGAGGGCGAAGTGAGTCGCGAGAGCGACGGGGACGAACGGCGATGCCGGTAACAATATCCCTATACAGGGCGAAACACCAATGCAATTGGAACAATTATACTCCCAGTGATGGGTTCCTTTAGGTGTGCAAGGGGGTTAGATGTCCCGTGGTTTACGGCGTTTCCCTCCAAGGAGGAGTAGAGTACGCGCGCAAGCGGGAACAACTAGAGCCAATTCCCCAGGTTGGGGTCCCTTGTTGGGGAAGGTTTACTGGTGCGACGGCAGTGCGCCGTCGCACTAAGTACTAGCTTCCCAGAAATGGGTGTGAAAATAATAAATAATATTAACTAAAATACTCCACATTTCGTGGCAACATCCAGTACTGTGGCCAACCACCAATTGACCCAAAACCGTGTCCCACGTGTCAATATCCACCATAGTGGGGCGTAATTCATATACACACTACACAACCGATAATATCGGGAAAGCGTTCAAGTACCCAGAACCCCTCCCTGAGGACGTTGCACTTCATATCCCCCCCTAAGACGGGAAAACGACCGCTGACGCGGAGGATTCCCAGACGAAAATGGGTGATAAAAGCGCGTGCTCTGTCTCCGGTTCTCCGGTAAATCCCTCTGCACCAGAGTCATCGAGCGCACAAACGACAACAACAGCCACCCTCCAAAAGGGAAAAATGAACAACGACAACAATATCAACAACCACAGCCAACCTCCGAGACTTCTCGGGCGATACACCACCGGTTTCCGGTCAGTTCCCATGCCTCAGGGCGATCGACATCCGGTACAACCGGGGAATATGCCTGCTGCAGCCGACCATCCCTTCGCACTATCACCTTCGGTGGTGTCCTCCGGAACCACTTTGGTGTCCAACTGGCCAACCTACAACACCCTGGTGGGGCTCAACCCGATGAATTGGAATCAAGCGTCGCGCCTGCGCCTTGCCCCGTTTTTCCACCCGGTCGCTGTCCTCAATGAGGGATTGTTCACCGCTTATGCGGATGGCTCAGACACCCTTCCGGGGGATCTGCCCAGAGCAGTCACCACGTCGTGGGATTGGCGTCACCGGATTGAGATTCCACGTCACCACCTCCGAAGAAATTCGGGCGGAGTTCAGGTACCTTCCCCGGCAATACCGGTCCAACTTTCCCCAAACCTTCATCCGCTACGAGCGGCGTTGGCGATCTCGATTCGGGTATTTCATCCCGTATCAGAACGTGGAGATAGAGCGGATTGCGCCGCCTCACCGACTAGGTCGGTATGTAGCACTCCCCGAGTGGTGGCGCTTCCATGAAGCCTGCCGGAGGTGCTACATAGAACTCCCGCCAGTACTTACGTACTTCGGTTCACTGCTCATGCAGGATCCCCGGTCGGGGTTGTGGTCCGTAGTGGTTACGGAGTGGGCGGCCCGCAGTGCTGCATATATCCTCAACGAGGTGTACGACCAGTATCGTCTCTGGGTCCTTCAACCGCGTGTGCGGGCAGCGATCCGAAACCTGGATCTTCGCATCCCCCTTGGGGGCCAGGCCAACAATGAAGAGGTCCTCCAATTACTTGGGTACATCGACAGCATTAGCTGGAGTGAGGTCCCACTGGAGCAAAGCCGTCGTCTGGATGGCGGCAGCGGTAACACCGGTGGTCCGGGACTCGGTAGACACACCGCCCTTGCGGGGGATTTTATCTACTTCGACCCCTGGGAGTTCTGGGAAATTTCCTCCGAGGAGGCGTGCGATCTTTGCGATACGCCCCGGCATGTGCCGGAAGACCACCCTATCGGGTACGTCGATTCTGACGACTACTACCGCCCATACGGCGGGGATGACCCAATGGTCGATAACGAACCGGAAGAACCCGGGGAGATGGACGTAGAGGAAATCGGCGCTAGCGCGGAAGCTTTCCCAGAGGGGGTATCTCCGGCCGAGCCGGCTGCTGACCCTTCGGCGGCAAGTGCCGGACCTTCTATCACCAGCGAGGTGACGGCGAATGAAAAAGAAATCATCGCACGTTTCCTCCGGGGTGCCGGTCTTAGCGCTGCCGAGGTATCGGGGGATGTCACCACCATGGCGGACGCGTTGGCCTACCGCCTTGCTGGGGGTTACGCCCCAGACGATGGGGGTGAGTGAAACCTCTAGTCCAGTTTCCTGGTTCTTCTTTCCCTGGCTATGCCAGTTAGTGTAGTGTAGTATTGTGGGGAGCTAGCTGCTCCCTTGAATAAACTTTCCCGTTTAGAACGGTGCTTCTCGCTTGAGTTCCCTGTCTTCGACGGATCTTGCTTTGTTATCCTTTTCTTTCGCTCTCCGCTCGCGCGGCAACGTTACTCAACTTGGGCATTAACCAGCGTGGCTGGTGCTGCAGTTCCGGTTTGACGGTGGTATCGCAGGACCTGCGACCGTGGGAGGTGTTCAATTGGCTCCCACGTATCCCCACTGGGGTCCTACCCGTACCAGCGGACGCGGTATTGTAGAATACCATCCTGGTCCCAGGTGTGTCCGACAAGTCGGTCTACTACAAACTCTCGTTCGTAGACCTGCCGGCCGTGCCGGGTGGTGGTTGTACTTCCTTGCGGGGGCTGCCCGCTGTGCGGTATAATGTCCCTTAGCAGGGTGTTCGGCGATAACTCCGGCGATGCCGTGCGATGTGATAGCGGCCGCTGTTCATGCGGGAAGATATCCCTCAAGAGGGTGTGTGGTGCCACGGTTTTCACCGGCAAGTCATTCCCCATTGGGGTAGGTTCATTTCCGCTTTCGCGGTTATGCGGGCGGACCGCCAGTCGGCGGGGGACTTTGAATCCGCCTTCGTGGTTGAGCTCACGAACCGCGAGTTTGCGGGAAGATGACCGCTTCTGCGGGATCGGCATTTCCACAATCCCCTGGGGGGTCCCGTGCGACACGGTGATTGGGTGGCAAACCGCCTCCCTGCCAGGCGCACGAGCGCTCTGCACCATACGTTCCGGCGATGCCGTGGTGTCCCCGGCTACTGACGGGTTGCCTGGGGCTAACTCCGGTACACCGGTATTTTGGTCAAAATTCCCCTCTGGGGGGTGCCAGGCAGGTGCCGATGACACCCTTTTCAGGGGAATTGCCGCTAAGCGCGGTGCACCATCTCCATGAGGAGGAGCAGCGTCCGGTACGACCGGTTTCGAGCGTGCGATGGCGCGCGTTATTCCCGAGTTCCTCGGTTCTTCGCCGCAGCGTTGCGGGGGTTGGCGCAAATTATTCCCCGTAGCGGGGGCTTCGATTCTGTCAACGACGGGAGGCGTTTCCGGTGCTTGCGAGCCAGGGCTTAAAGCTTCGACTGCGGCTTGGCTGCCTTTTTCCCCAAGAGGGGTGTGGGTATTTCCCTGTGAGGCCGGCGTATCTGGGCGCCCCTTCTCCGCAAGGCGCGGGTCTGATCGACCTGATTGAACCCCTTCCGCGGGGACTTCCGCCAACGGCGGCTTCGAGGCATCGGGCGATTGCCTTTCCGCTGCTGCGGTATTGGAGTGAGGCTTCTCGTTTTCCCGTGACAAACGGTGTATTTGCCGCTTTTGCGGGGCCTGCGCGTCTGGTTCCTGTTGCACAGCACTGCCCGAGAACGGGGGATTAGTGTCGCGTGACATACTCCGTGCTCCACGGTCAGTGTTCCGTATGTTACGGTGTGTTTCCCGTTGCGACGGCGATATCGTTCCTCGAAAACGAGTGTTCTCCTCCCCCTCCTTAGACGGAGCGGCGGGATAAGGGATAACATTCCCCGCCTGGTGGGTATAGATGCGCGCCAGTGGGGCAAACGTGGTAGGGGCGGGCGTTGAGGGGCCCGAACTACCCGAATCACCGGGCTGAGCCGGTGAGTCCGACAGAGTCAGTAGGTCTGAGAGTGCCCGGCTGGGGTGTGGTAGTACCGTAGGTCTAGTACTCCCGGATGGTTCCGGTGTTGCAGAGTCCGTAGAAACGGGGTTGCCTGGATCCAGGACTACCTCTGACGAGGGAGGAGGGGCAAGGACAACACGATCACGGGAAATCCGCTCGTGCGTGTCACCCATCTCTACCACGACAGTGTCGGTGTTCACAGAGATGACCTTGAATGGTCCATCCGCCACCGGCGAGAGTTTATGGCGCTTCTCCCGTTCCGGGTTGTAGTACTCCTTCCTGATGAAGACGTAGTTATTTGCCCAAATCGGGGGGTCTTTCCTAGCAAGCGAGCGTCAAAATTCCGCTTGTAAGCGGCTTGGGCCCGTGCCATAGACTTCGGCGCAGCGGGGACCAGCTTGGAAAGCCATTGCTTCCATTGCTGCCGGTAGATACCCAGAGATGGGAAATTGTCCAAGGTAGCTTGGGGTTCCAGCGCCACAGGCGGGGGTGTTCTAGATAGAACCAACTCGAATGGCGAAACTCCGGTAGTCCGGTGTACCTGCGTATTGTACGCGTAGGTTACATCAGCGTACATGTCCCAGTTCTTTGGGTGGTCTGCGACGTAGGAACGTAACGCCGCGAGTAACGTCCGGTTAAACCGTTCAACTTGCCCATTACACTGGGGGTGGTAGGTAGTCGTAAACAAGTTCTTGACATCCAGGATGCGACAAACATCCTGGAAGAACTTGCTCACGAACTGTTTCCCGTTATCGGAGAGCACCTCCACAGGGGGACCGTAGACAAAAATCCAGTGCGTCACCAGAGCCTGGGACACCCTGAGAGCGGTTATCCTCCGAAGAGGGACGGTCCGTACCAGCTTAGAAAAGCGGTCGGTAATGACAAGTAGAAACTTGTTTCCCCGTTTCATGGTGAGTAATGGTCCGAGAATATCGATCGCGATAAACTCGAGCGGCGCCCTTGCGGGGAATAGTTTCATCTTCTTCGCATTTTTGCGGAGCTTGACGCGATTCTTCGCGCATTCGCTACAAAACCGCACGGTTGCGTAGCAATCCACCGCCATGGCGGGCCAATAGAAATCCCTTCGCAGGGTTAGGTAGAGTTTCCTCCAACCTGGGTGACCTCCAATGGGGGCGTAGTGTGATAGATGTAACACCCGCGACTGCAGGGAATGAGGTACCACAATCTGTGGGCGGGTTTCGACCTTCCTTACGAGGTAGCCTTTGTCGTTTACCCCGAAAGGGAGATCTTCACCACCGTTAAGATGGGCACGAATCCTCGTGCACAATGGCTCGCCGAATTGTTCTCGGATCATTTCTTCCAGTGATACCGGTACAAAGTTTCCCGGTAACGGGTTCTCAGATTCATCTCGCGATGCGAGTAGTTCGTCAAAGTCAGCATCCTCGTCCCAGTTTTCTGGCCCAGCCTCGACGGCACATTCCGGATCATCCGGGTCTCTGGCCATGGAACATGGGCCTTCATCACCCTCCGTTGGGAGTGCTTCCCCGCTTGTGGGTAACCGCGACAAAGCGTCGGCCTGGGTGTTCTGCGCGCCCTTTTTGTAAATGACTTGAAAGTCATATTCCGCGAGGCGGACTCTCCAGCGCATGAGGCGTCCCGACGGGTCGGAGATATTCATCAACCACCTCAATGAGGAATGATCCGTGTACACGGTGAAGTGAACTCCCATAAGGTAGGGGCGCAGAGTGGTCATCGCCCATACGACGGCGAGGCACTCTTTCTCCGATACGGAGTAGTTCCGCTCATGATCATTGAGCGAACGTGACCAATAACCAATTGGATGTCGTTCCCCCTCGGGGGTGGTTTGAAAAAGAGCATACCCGACTTGGTAGTCGCTTGAGTCCGTATCTACGGAGTATGGCAACCCAAGTTTTGGGAGATGTAGGATTGGGGCTGATGCGACAGCCTCCTTCAAGGAGTTAAAAACTTCCGATTGCTCGGGCATAAATGTTCCCAGTTTTGGGGGGTTCCCCTTTCGCAACAACGCGTTTAGGGGCGCCGCAGTATCCGAAAAGTTCGGGATAAACCGTCGATAGACGTTGACCAGCCCCAAAAAGGAGCGCAGTTCCGTTTGAGTACGGGGTTCTTTCGCCTCAACGAGGGATTTGACTCGAGCTTTCTCGATCGCTAACCGTCCAGGACGGATAATGTGACCCAGATACTTCACAGTATCTGTGAAAAACTCGCATTTCCTCAACTTGAGGGTAATTCCCGCATCGCGGAGTACGGTCAGCACGTCTCGGACGTGAGTGAGATGGTCGTCCAACGAGTTGGAGAAGATGATAATATCATCAAGGTAGACCAGACAGCTCCGCCACTTAAAGCGGTTGAGTAGAATATCTACTGCACGCTGAAAGGTGGCGGGGGCCTTGTTTAACCCAAATGGCATCCGCTTGAAGCGGTACGTTCCTGCGTGGCAGGTGAATGCGGTTTTGTCGCGATCCTCCTGTCTGACAGGTACTTGCCAATATCCCCAATTGGCATCGAGGGCCGTGAACACGGTGGCGTCTCCAAGGGAGTCAATGCACTCGTCCATACGAAGGATGGGGTACGTGTCCCTAACAGTCACGGCATTGAGCCGGCGGTAGTCGACACAGAACCTCCAGGTTCCGTCGGCCTCTAAAGCCAGTACAACTGGGGATGCCCAGGGTGATTGAGCGGGCTCAATCAAACCTGCGCGGAGCATCTTGTCCACTTGGGACTGCTCCTCTTCCCGAGCTTTCGGACCTGCCCTGTAAGGGGGTTGTGCAACCGGTTGCGCACCGGGGATTAAATCGATCCGGTGTTCCGTTGCATTAATCTCGCCAAGCGAGCCATCCCACATTGTGGTGAATTCCCGTAACATGTTACGGAGTTTGCGCGGTGCGACTCTGGCACGTGGCTAAAGTCCAGCGCTTCAAGTGCCTTTTCCGGATCAATCCGGTCGCTGCTCGATGGAGCATTGTCCTGTGGAACAGGTGTGGTTCGCAATTCCGAGTTACTCGGTATGTTCGACGCTGAAGTAGCGGTTTCCTCCCCCTCCTTAGACTTGACGTCTTCGGGCGGCGGGGCGAACTCCTCAGAAGAGGTGGTAAATCCGAGTACATCGGCGGCTGTCATCTTTGTTGGCAGCATTCCCATAGGATGGGGGGTTACACTCCCAATTACTTGGTGTTTTACCAGATACTGGGGGTGTTTGCCAAGGTTGGCAACCAATATCTGGAAAGGAACATCCGGGGAAATGGATACAATTCCATTAGCCAGCGCCAGCTGGGATTTCTCGTACAACGAGGCGAGGGGTTGTATAACCCGAAGACCGTGTTTACGGGAATTTACCTGCACCCAGACTTGGGACTCAGCCGGTATAGAAACCGAGGCAGCGACGCGGAGCTTGGTGGACTCGCGGGACGCGGGCGGTGGTTCCTGCGCAGCAGGGAGCGGAACTTGTTTCCGAGAGGACCGCTTTAGCGGGCGGCGAACCATCGGAACCGACGATCCGTCGTCAAGTTCTACACGCCTGAGGCGGGGCTTGATTGCGTCGACAAATCTGTCGCAGTAATCACATCCCAGTATGACTGGTGCTGCCAATGAACGGCAAACGATGAAGTCCAACTTCACCACAGAGGTACCAAGTCTCACGACGGGGTCCACTGTGCCCACCGTTTGTAACGGATTGTTGTTCGCATCCGAAATGTCGGGGACCGCTTCAGAGCGGATACGCGACCGCCTAAGCGGGCGTAACAATGATTCCACAACAAAGTTGGGGCCTGCACCTGTATCCAGGACGGTGACAAACCTCACCATAAACTGGGGATCAAGGCCAAGGTCGGCATAGACCTTATAATTGCGTTTGGCCAAGACCAAGACTCTATCGGGAATCCGGGGATTTTTACTCCGTATCCACGGGCGACGCAACACACCGAGGTGCGCAGAGTCCGCGTCAGCGGTGTCTTTCCTCGAGAGGACTTTCACCGGGGAGCGAGGCGAGGACGCCTCGGGCGCCAACAGCCTCTTGTCTGAGGACGCCTCTCCCAAAGGGGAGACTCCCTCAATTAGTTTTCCGCCTTCGGCGGTGGGTTAATTTCCTCGACAACGAGTGCTTCATCCCGTTGACGGGGGTTTCTATCCGCATAAGCGGGGGTTGCAACGGATGGTTGCGTGATCTCCCGAATCGGGGTGTATGAAGCTTGCCGCGCACGCGGGGTCTGTGGTAGGGCATGGGAAAAGTCCGTTTTAGCACGGAGGTAGGAAGCCGTCGGGACGGAACGTTTCTTCTCTGAAGTGAGGGCCTCATAATTTGCCACCACCTTGGCCATATCCTTCCGTGAACAAATACACTGAGGGGAGGTATGGGCATGGGCATAGCACAGGTGGCAAATGAGAGCCAATACCGCGACACGCGGATTATTATTCCGAGTATCGGAGAAGCGAACCGCAGGGCAGGTGTCAGTCCATCCAGGCCGTTGATAACGGGATTGACCGTTTGAAAACGGGAGTCGTTGGGGTTGAACCGGACTGTTACCACCGTATAGAACGGGATCTTCTGTTCCCGTATCACGGGTCATCTCCGTCGTTGACGGCAAATCACTGGTTGGTATCGACACACCATCCCCCTGCACTAAATGCACGGTATCAAATCTCTGTCCAGGGTTCCCATCCGCAGTGAGCGGGAGTGAGGATGCTTCGCTTTCTAGCAACAACGCCTTGGCGGATTTAGACCGATTGTTCGGAGTTCTTGCACGAAGTGCATCCCCTTCCGCTCGGGCGTGTTGGACCGGCTCGAGATAGGTGATCCTCCGCTTGCCCTCCCGATAACGGGTAACTAAACTCCGGATTGCCGGGTCAAGACCATCGATGAACATGGTACTGCGCTCCCCAGCGGGGTACACGTTACCACATCTGTGGAAAGCCTTGTTAAGGCGCACCGAGTAATCGGTCTCGGTCTCTCCAGCACGCTGGCGTGTATCTCGCAAAGCGAGGATAGCCTGCTGAATAGCAGTGTTTGTGGCATAGGAGCGCAGTAGATACTGCACAGCCTCCGGCCAGCAAGTAACTCCTCCCTCAGAGGCACGAGAAGATCCTCTGACAGAGTTGTATTGGTCCTCCGCCATTCCCCGTAAGAAATACGGTAAAGCCAAACAGGCTTGTCCCTCATTCATACCGAGGATATCTGCCTCCGCTACAAAGCGGGATAGGAAATCCAGTACTAGGACTGGGTCCTCTCCAGTAAAATACTGGTTGCGGAGCGACAGCTGCATTCGCTTAATGCATTCTCGCACCTTTCCCGTACCACGGGGCGTACGTCCAAGTGACGAATCTTCGAGCCGGTAGTACCGGTATGATAAAAGCTTCCGGTAATCCGGGTTTGTCGGTTTCAATTCCCGGAGACCGGGGTGTCTTCTCCCCTTCTGGCGGGTTCGGACCACACCTTCAGTGCCCGATGACAGCTTCGAGCGGGAGGAGTAGCCTCGCTTCTCGTCCTCCGAGTCGGAGTCCGAGGAGCTCGAGCTAACCGAATGGTTTCGGGATGAGTCCGACGATGTCGAAGAATCGGAGTCCGAATATTTTCGGTGGTGTTTCCGTCGATGACGGCGTTTCTTCTTCCCAGCAAGCTGCTCGTTGTACGATGCCTCGTTTACCGGACCACCCGGGGATGGTTTGTCCATGAGGACGAACTGCTCCAGCGTCTCCAGGCGGGCACCAATCCGATCAAATCGGGCTTCAACTCCTTCGATGAAGGCGGCGGGTTGTCCCAAACTATCCAACACGGAGTTGACGTCAGACCGTAAAGTACGGAGTTCCTCGGCGACCTCCTTTACGGGGGTTGCCAAGACCACCTCTTGGAGGGATTTTAGTTCCCCTACAAGGGTGTCATCGGCGGTCCACAGAGCGCGGACCTGGGATTCCAGGGGAGTCCCCTGGGGGTTGTTATCGCCCGTTCCACGGGGGCTTGAAGCCGCGACAGCGGGAGCAGGCTGTGGTGCCTGGGGCACTGCGGCAACAGCCGGAGTCGATGCTGCATTCCCCTGCGGGGGTGATAACGAGGGCAAAAGGAGGTTCCGGGGTTCCCGGTCGGGGGTATCATTCCGCGATGAAGCGGAGCCAGTACGGCTGGAACTTGTCCGTATAGGGATACGGGGTACGAACCGAATTTCGGAAGTGTCTGCGTTGTCGCAGGAGCGACTACGCGTAACCACTGGCTCCGCTTCGGAGGGATTTCTAGGCATGAGAAAATACCTTTACGACGGGACACGATCACGGAAATTCCGGTAAATAAAAACAAACCTCGTAAGAGGGAAAACAAAAACCGATTCTAGGTCGGGAGACCACTTTCTGGTGCAATGCCCCAAAGGGGAAATACACCGAAAGACGTTCGGGATCTTCCTCTCACGAGGTGAACCCAGTTGGGTAGAGCCCTCCCAGATGTGTCACGGCAAAGCCGGTTTGTAAGACCAGGGACACCTGTCGCGACTCGCGCAGGGAGGTGAAGGCGAAGAATCGGTATCCGCTTGAGCGGGGTGTGATCCTCACTAGAGGTATGTTTCCACGTAAGTGGGGGTGTGTGAGCGGATGCCCACACGAGGGCCGCGGATAGCGGGAGGTGCTACCCTAAAAAGGGCAAGAAGGAAGGGCGAAGAGGAGGAAGGAAGGACGAAGTGGGTCGCGAGAGCGACGAACAGATACGGCAATGCCGGTGGACAGGACTCCCTATACAGGGCGAAACACCAATATGATTGGAACAATTATACTCCCAAGGATGGGTCCCTTTAGATGTGCAAGGGGGTTAGATGTCCCGTGGTTTACGGCGTTTCCCTCCAAGGAGGAGTAGAGCACGCGCGCAAGCGGCAGCAACTAGAGCCAATTCCCCAGGTTGGGGTCCCTTGTTGGGGAAGTTTTACTGGTGCGACGGCAGTGCGCCGTCGCACTAAGTACTAGCCTCCCAGAAATGGGTGTGAAAATAATAAATAATATTAACTAAAATACTACACATTTCGTGGCAACATCCACTACTGTGGCTAACCGCCAATGGACCCAAAACCATGTCCCATGTGTCCATACCAACCATTGTGGGGCGTAGTTCATATACACACTACACAACCGATAAGATCGGGAAAACGATCAAGTACCAGGAATTTCTCCCTGAGAGCGTTGCATTTTACAAAATGAGATCTAATAGTGATATTTTTTACGCGCATATCGCTTTTTGTGGGCATTTATATGTCTTTTAAGCAATTTATTTACTTAGAAAAAAGTAAATTAGATGACTGACGTACGCAATGTCTCGAATTTTGTTTTAGATGCAAAGAAGCGAACGGAAGAGATGATTTGTTGTTTTGTGATGGAAAAGGCGCCCTAAATCTGTTGTTAGCTGTTAGCGCTGCAAATAGGGGCTGCACAGAGATTTTATTCTTGTTTTCGTGTGTTCTATTCTTTTCCCAGTTAAATGTGTAACTAAAAGCAATTTTGCCAACCTACTAATATGCTTCTGGGTTGTAACAAAGATCTTACACCCTCGTAAGTAGCTGGAGAGTTGATTGCCACGCTACCCAATAAAATACAGAATAACAATGACATTGCTAACTTATGTCATTGCTATCTTAAACGTGTCTGACGCGTATGACAGTAGCCACAGTTTTGAAATCAAATGAGCCGTTTGTGAGCTAAACGAGTTATGGGATCTGGAGGTACGCTGAAGTAAGGGATTGTGGGTAATTGTAATGGCCAATCCGACCCAGTTTTGTGCACTGACCCCTGTTTAGTGCTCCCGATGATATTTGGACACTATTTTTTGCGGGGACCCTTACATATAAGACACGTGGATGTTCGTAATCTCAGAGCGATGTGTAATTCTGTAACATGTATCTTCATTACCTGTCAAAAACCACCGAAAAATAACTGTGGTAGCTCCAGTGTCTGCTAGAATTGTCGAGTAACGGTCGTCGACATACACGGGTGGACGCCAATGATTGGCCGGACGTATGTGCCGGTTCTCATGCATAGTTACAGCCCCCTTCATCTCCATCAAACCAGTGTTTGGGTTTCGGCCTCCACACCGCAACGAGAGTAGCCCCCTTGACGATGCCATCCCGGTACAGCATATCCCTCCTTCTTCTTCTCTTTGTGACTTCTACCCGAGCTGCCCAACTTCCCGCTGTGCGAAAAAGGCCCTACAAAGAAGAGAAACGCGCTCTTGCCAGCCGCCTCCTCCGCGACGCCGATAGTAACAAGCGACGTTCTCTGCGGGACGTCCTTGACGAGCATGTTGTTCCACCTTCAGAGTCTATACGCCAGGGAAGCCCCTCCACAGTCTCAACGAAGCCTGAACCGAAAAAGCAGCCCGTCTCGTCCGAGGATGGCTTCGTTTTCCGCTCTGTTTCGCAGCTCTTTGCCTGGGCGATAAACCAAACAACCACATCTCGTGGCCGCAACTCTACTATTTCTATTTCGCTCTCGGCTGCAATAGAGCATGAGCTTCCCCCCGAATCTCCGACTTTGCAGGCTACTCAGCGACAGGGGGCTTTACCGAGCTCCGCCAGTCATCACTCTGATTTTGTGTCAAACAAAAGGCCGGAGAGCCCGTCCGAGAAGAGTAATACGCATTCGTCCTCATTCTCTGCCTCGTTTGCCGAATACTCTGAGTTTGACCTCCTTAGGCAGAACATACACATACTAGAAACGCCCGAAGTTGGGGTGTCCAGGGTAGTGACTGCGCTTCTGCAACTCGAGGAACTATGTCACAGTATTGACAACGGCCGAGACCTGCAGTTATCTGGAGGTCTAAAACCTCTGGTGAAGTCGTTGAGCGCGTCTCAGCACGTCGTTCGTGCTAATGCCGCATGGGCGCTTGCAACTTGTTGTCAGAACAATCCGACTGTGCAAAATGCTTCTTTGCAGCTAGACGCGGTACCCACTTTGGCTAGACTTGCAGCTAATGACGATGCAACCACCGTTCGTGCCAGGGCGCTTTTTGCACTGAATGCTATCTTGGAAGTAGAAGATGCTCGCGTAGTCTTCGAGCACTTGCCTTCGTCAATCGATGCGTTAAGACGTTCGTTGAGTGACAGCAGAAATATACGAGCTACAAGACGCGCACTCAATCTAGCCGAACTGCTGCTCACGAAGAACTTAGATACATGGAAAACCATGCTAGAAGCATGGGATCTGCCGATCATAGTGGAGAGATTGATGAGGCAGCACCGAAATTCGGATGTTCGAGAGTCTGCGGCTAGAGCAATTGCGGCGATGGACGGAAGACATATTGCGTAGAGCTGATTCTAGCCCGAAGTAGGATTGAGGTCTTTGGATGCCTCTGGGATAGAAGCCTACCGTTTGGCAGCATCCTTACATGCGAAAGACTACAATCAACAAACCCCTTTATGGTGCCGGTTTGCGTGAGACGGCACTTGGCATCTTTCAAGAACCTCAGCCGCCAGACATTATTACCAATCTTTACTCTCGTACAATACTATCAAATGTGAAACATTTATCAATGTCAATTTGTTTACTCGGCCCGTTGCAAAGCTCAATCTACTATTTGAGAAGCACCCCTTGATTGAGACTGTTGATTTGTGCACGTGTACGATACAGCTGTTAACAAGTATGGGCATATCCTCTTCCCTCTATATTCTCGATGAAAGGAAAGGAGAGCTCTCATCAAATGCAACTGGTTCTCAGCTGCTAAGCACCTGCTAAGCAGCTGAGAACCAGTTACATATGATGACAGGTCTCCTTTCCTTGTTCCACGAATGACTTTCGTGCTCTCTGCAATGTTAGAGTCACAAATATAGAGGTGCTAAATTTAGGCACCTTGCCATGTTCTTTTGCAAATCTCCGTAGATATTGCTCATGAGTCTTCCTTTACTTCGAGAAAATAATTCTGTCCGTCTTTCCAGCTCCGATATGTTCCTCTCTATCGCTTTGCAAGTCCTCTATCGCTTTGCAAGTCCATCAACCTAGAACCCATTGAGAGGAAGTTGTGTGTATGTGTGCATTTGAGGGTTCAGAGTACCTGACTGACGGATTCTACTTGTACCAGAAAAGTTCTTCCATTAAAGAATATCTCTTTCGATGAATGATGTTACATGCTTTAGTTACCGAAGAATATTACAGAATCTCAAGTAGCTCGAGGAAGTGTTGGTGTACAACAATTCAGAAGCTGATGGGGCTGCGCAGAAAAAGGAAATAAATGTGGAGAAACCTTCAAACGCGCTTCATCTCTTGCGGAATATGGTACAACATGTTTCACAACTCGTAAGCTAAGATGAATTCACCTGCATGGAACTGGAAGCAATCCCCATGCACAAATGCAAGGCATGACAATTGCAGCGCCGGTTACACGCCCTCCTTGAAGTGCATTTCCAATTCTCCAATGGTCCTTCTACGATAAATCGTCAACACTCCACTCCTGTCACAAGATCTTCATATCATAGTTCACGACATACTTTGTCGATTCTTTTGGCTAGAAAAAGAGTTGCTTAGTTCGAGTTCTCCCCCTGAACTGAACGTCATGCCCCATTCTTGAGAGAACATGTTAGTTCTGTGGTGAGCCATTTAACATCCAAATACGTTTGAAGCATTTGAAGTTACTGCCTCCGAGAAACCAGCGGGGACATAAGCCTTTTCTTGTTCTTTTGGTGACGTGTGAAATGCATTGAAGTCCTTGCAAGGAGAAGAAGCGACGCGTTTAGCACGTGAGCATCAACAGTGACACATCAGAGGGTGTTGCACAGACCAAAACGTGATTGACTCAAATGTGGCCAGAACTTCGTCTTCTACATGGTCATAATGTACGTGTATATACTGATGTATGATCTGCTATGCAACGATGTCACATGTCTTTCCTCGAATATTAGGTGACGACGAAATTTGTACAGTCACTGGCAAATGCTTCGCCTTCACGAATAACCATATCATGTGATGTCTATGATCTCACCTCAGCGACAATGCCGATGGTTGGTAAAGGAAATCACCTAAGAACGGAAAAGGCTTTATGATTGGTTGACCGTATGGTTTTGCGCGGAGCCTTGCGGCATATGCTAGGTGTGGAACATGGGTGAATGAGACGAATGCCCTTTAATTAACCTGACCGAGCCGAAAGGCTGCCACTCAACGAATCAGTGCACGTACGTGGTACATGGAATCCGCCTTGTCGTGGTGTACCCCTTACCTGGCGTTCTCTCGGGTTGAGGAAGGATTAGCAGAGCAGAGTCTGGAAGAGGCGAAACGCGCCAGAACGAAATGGGTTATACATTCGGGTCTCCCCGTAGAAGTTTTGCGCAATTCTACTACGTCTTGGAATACCAGGTGGTGAGCGTAACACGGCTGCTGCAGGGTGGGAGCACGCAACAGCTATCAACAATATTTTGAGTCGGAAGTTAAGAATGGTGTAACGGGGTAGAGAGAACTTGTCATTCACGAGGAGTAGCTAGCGGTTATCCCTATAACCTTAGTTGTTGAGAGATTGAGAAGGAATTATGATAAGTTCTACCACAGCGTCGCAATTAGACAATGTGCGCCCATACAGAAGAAGAACAACAACAACAGTGCACGTCAAGCACATTGTTCGATGGCGCTCGAAGGTGATAACCGGCGTGGGTTCAAGACGAGAAAGACAAACCATCAGCATATGCGAGGATGTTGATTTATCTTCATAGACACTTTACATGAAGATCGGCCTGTGGTGAATTACAAGAGAAGATTCAAGAAACTATCTGTCTGTTATGTTGTCGAATTGTGGTTTCAGGGTCGTATCTGGTTTCTTTGAGCTCACCAATGAGTGATTCATGCTTCCACTCAAGTTTCAACTGCTTGCTATGTCACCAGCCATCCGTACAAACCTAATTCAAATATCTGACCGTCACTGAAAGGAACCCCGAACATAATGTGATCAGGATTCCTAGAAAAAAAGAATGGCTGTGTCTGAACACACATTATATGTTCAGACACAGCCAGACTGTTTTTCTAAAGAGGGCAGACTGTGGGTCCTTGATGTCTAAGTACAACATAAGGGTAAGACATATCTGGCCAAAGATAGTTTTCTCTCCGCAGGAAACCCGAGGAATTTCTGCAGCCACTGGGCAGTTTCGTATCACTTGCCCATAGCTTTTGATCATTCTTCAGAGAACTGGAGCGCTTGTTGGGTACACAAGCAACTAGGACTTGGGTTTGCAGTATTGGTCTTCGTGTTATCTTCTGGGTAATTGAACCCGAACAGGTCCTGACCTCGTTACTCGGAAATTGACGACATTGTTGCATGAAATGCGAAACATTCGAACAACCAGAAGCGGCCTATCCCATCCATACTAATTCCTTCTTGGAAGCTGAAACTAAGAAGAGCATCACCGCATATAAAACATGCATACGAGAACCCAGGGGTGACACAGTGTTAACACCTGATGGAGATCTCAATCAGCACGGTGATACTGCTTGCGTTATGATCTGGCTCTCTGCGTAGTTCTTTGTCCATGAAAGAGATACAGCGGTGAATGGATATCTGCTTGTAGATAATAATAGAAAGGGTTTGAAACCCCGCAACATCGCGCATGAAACTCCCTTATTAGCCGTGACGTCAGAGGCCTCGCAGCCGGTTCGAGTTAACCCGGCAAGGGGGGTCACGCTCAAGATTAGCGCTGCGTTGTGGGACCATCGGGAAGCCCCGAGGATCTTCATCTGAACACCATTCCGCCTATCGCAGTATACGGATCTGCCCACTGATGGGAATCAGTTGAAAACGAAATGGACCGGGACTCGGATCCTGTTTGAAACACTGCTTCATTGGTGGACATCATCTCGTGAAGTAATGCTTGTTCACAAACATGTAACTGCCGATCGTGGTTCCACTTGAGAAAGCCCAGCATGTTCTACCGAGCGAAGAAGCCTTCTCTGTTTGGGCAGGCTAAAACAATTTTGGCCGTCTCTTCATTATGTCTGTCACTGTGATCCTTGTCCGCCCTCTAAGCGGTATTGGTTCTATTTTGTGCTGTGTAACTTGCGTCTGGGTGTGTGTCCCGAACTCCGAGATTGCGATACGGGAACGTTTTTAAGACTGTCTGTCTCAGGATACACAAAGGAATCGTGTTCGTCTTAGAAACATTGAACCAATGGCCGCAGTGCCAGAGCCATCGTCGGGAAACCTGTCTTAGGAGAGCACACCCGGCTTCGGCGAAAAACTCCGTTGGCCACGGTTTTTCTTTGGACTATGCGCAAACACTTGTGGCGTCGTGCCGTCTCTGTTCATCTGAGTTTGGGAGCCAAAACGCATACACTTCTTGCTACACACAAACATACTCGAACTGTGCTTTTGCCTCCTCATTGACGAGTCGACCCATGTGTAGATTCGTAGGTGTGCAGATGAGCGTTGCTTTTCGGCTGGACTCGTCTCGACGAGAAACAAATGCATAGGGTTGACCGTTATAGCTGTATAACTCTTTGTCCTTCGTACCCCGTGACCTTTCACTCGCAACCTGGGGTGCTTGCTTCTTGGCCACCTTCGAAATGGAGTTCATAGCCAAAAAAAACCCAAACTTTCAGCTTTCTTGTTTTGCGGCCATATCTTAGCTTGTTCTCGGATTCTTCCGAAAGCCTATGTTGCTGGGAAGGCTTCCAACGGACGTAGGGATTGGATACAAACAACCGCAAGATGAAAAAGAATAACGAAGATGCAGAGGGCAGATTCGCTTCGCCATGGACTCACGAGGGCGTCAAGGCTGTCGTAGCCCATCTTTACCTGCGAAGTAACCTTCCACGGGTTAGATCTGCCGTGCGCGATGAGGGGCCTATCTCGAACCGCTAGCAAGCCTTAGGGCACACCCGTTCTGGCCGTTGTGGGGTGTTGACCTTCCTCCGAAGGAAAGCGAACCGTGCGTCCAAGTCTGCTTCCGGGAACTAAGCCTTGGGATCAGAGAGGTCTCCTATAGAGATGAAGCACGGTGTCGTAGGCAGGCGCGTAGCGCTACGATGAACCACTACAGATCCAGAGAGCCTAGCCAACGGTATTCGAACATTTGAGCGAAAGCAGCCCTGATAGCCGCATCATGTGGCGGGATGAGTTACAATGATCGGGAACCACTGTAGCTGTCAGGTGATTCGCATATCAAAGTATTGCGGTTTATCGAGGAAACGAAGAAGTAAATATGTGGCAACAGCCACTCTTTCCCTGCAGTAGATGGACAAATGGCGGTACCAATATACTTTCTAGAGGTGATTCGGATGCTAAAGCTTCGGCTATCAAGGGATGGCCCTTGATAGCCGAAGCTTTAGCATTCGGAAGACAGCTGATTGGAGACCAGGCATCAACGCGACAAGACCATACCGCGTTGATGCCTAGATTCTGCTCTACGCACGCGCTGACAAAGAACTGGTAATGTCGACAGGATGCGGGCCTTGGATGGAAACTAGTATGGATCATTTCACATTTCAATGCGGCCTTATGACTAACTAACGTTCGACGTAGAGATTTGGTACCACTGCGAGCGAGGAACAGTTGGGCGAAGGAGCTATTATAGCTCAGCTATAGTCAAGAAATAGCCGGAAAAGTTGTTGGTATGGTGTATGTGTTCATGATTCGTGTCCGTAATTCCGGTACTACGCTATCTCGGGGTTGCACGAAGAAGACAGTTTATTCTTCGCATGTGGGATGATAGCCATCCCCCGGGCGCGAAGTCCAGCGAAAACGATTTTTCTCAGCTGACGGAAGTAGAACAGAAGTTGGCCCAGCATTCCGGTGTCTCTTGTAGTCGTTCACAGGTGAGACGCTGTTGTTTCAAATAGGAGGTAGGGATTCTTTCTCAAGGGAACCCTCTCTAAGATATCTGCTTCGAGAACTTAGCCTTAGGATGAGAAAGGTCTTCTTCAGAGAGCAACATAGGCATCGCAACCCAGGGGTTTTGTGCTTCAGATAACAAACAAAGAATAGTCGTGTGAGGGCAATCAAGAAGCATGCCTTCCGCTCTTGCATATTCCATATTCCACGATCATAACAGACTATGGTGCAACTCGATGGATTGACAGCTAGAAATTGAATCAACGAAGAAGAGAAAGCAAGCGTCTTGCTTTCTCTTCTTCGTTGATTCAATTTCTAGCTGCATGCAAGACTGGATGTGGGCCAGAACTACTCTGCGTAGTCGAACCTGTTTGATCCGTACTGGACACAGCTGTCGTGGTGTGCCCTGATATGTTACTCAAGCGCCATTGTGCGGAGGCTGAACAGCACTATGAGCCTTTTAACATTCTACAGATGAAGTACATGCTGTAGAAAAGGATCATGTACAGAGAAAAGGTACAAGGCAAAGTATCTTAGCAGCACGTGCAGGCATTGCGGCGGCACAAAGGAGACACATTTGTTTTGCCGAGCCCAAACCAAAGCTTGAGCCCGTCCCAAAACGGGATGGTATATATTTTTTTATCTTTTTGCTGTTGCACGTTAACATCTATCTCACGCAGCGCGTAGCGCGGAAGGGTGAAAGGGACGAGGAAGTGGGAGCAAAGAGTAGTCGAGGATTCAGTGCAAACGTCCTGTCCAAACCAAATCTTACTGCGAGGATAGCGTAGATCGACAACGTTTTTCTTTCTGAATATCGAGAGGTGGGCATCACGACCAAATGCCTTAAAAGCGTCACCATAGAAACGGGACAGTGAAAACGTAGTGATGTTGAACAAGATCTTGAATGAAAACGACATCATCCAAGAACGTAACCGTTTGAGTTCAATTCTCCATCAAAGGATTGCAGTGATACCGTGAGAAGCGGTCGTGATGAGAACGAGAGAGAATTGGATTATGTACACACCTCTCGGTTAAAGGGAGTAATGATCACGAAGGAATATACAGGGGGGTTAAGTAGATAACGCTTTTGGTAGTCGAATGCTGGAATCATGGGTGATTTGTTGTTCACATTGATGAACCCACAAGGTCATTATCGATACGAGAGGGGCACATAGTTAGTTGCGCAATAACCGAGTGTGCCACCACAAACGTGCGGCAGAATGCTTCTTCATGCGTGGAACTTTGCATCTGATTTCCGTATCAGATGACGAGTAGAAACCTTCTTCAGCGAGACGGCAGAATAAAGAACAGGACGCAGTTAAGAAAAGGCAAAGACCTGAAGGAGTGAAGTGGATGTGAACAAGACACAACCAGAGTGAAAGCAAATATGGTTGACGAGGAATGAAACGAAAAAAAATTAAGGGAAAGGAGGGGGGGGGGGAAGGGGTCCAGCTGAAAGGGAAACTTATGCACCCCCGAGTGCTGCGCGGAAGGCACCCATAGGAAGGTCGAGAGAGAGGAGAAAGTAAACGGAATGTGATGATCCCGACGTGACGGCTCGTAGTGCATAGTCTGCTTGTCGCAAAAGATGATTGCGATACCACTGCAGATCAATTCCAGCAAGCACGAGCCAGCACCTCAGCACAAGCGGTTCTTCTTGAGCTCTGTGGTTCGAATCATACCGATGAAAAGGACGGAAGTCGGCCTAAGCAACGGGGATCACACAGGAGAGAAGGTCAGAGGTATGCAGGAAGTGGGCAGGGCGAAGGGAAGAAATGAGGGAAGTGTAAGCGTTGGAAAGGGAAAAGGCCGAAGGGGAAGGGCGAGAAGAGAGAGGAGCGAAATGTAGATAGGAAGCGAGGGATAGAAAGATGAAGAAGAAGCGCAGTGGAGAGAAGGCGATTACACGCAGTATAGAGCCTTGTCAACCAGTGGCGGAATGGGTGAGATCTCGGTATCGAGCTCTTGTTCAATGCGATAAAGGTTGAAGCGATCCTCGTATGTGATGAGACTGATTGCCAGGCCACGATGACCAAAGCGTCCCGAACGGCCCACACGGTGCAGATAAGTCTCCGAGGATTTGGGGAAGTCAAAGTTGATAACGACGTTAACGGCCTGAATGTCAATACCTCTTGTGAATAGGTCGGAAGAAACGAGATTCCGACAGGCGCCCGATCGGAAATCATGGAAGACGCGGTTACGTTGTTCTTGCGGCATGCGCGCGTGAATGTAGAAACAAGAGTATCCCAAGTCGGTAATCTTTCTGGCCAGAAGTTCAACTCTGTTAACGGAGTTGCAAAAGATGATGCTCTGGTTGATCTGAAGTTTAGAGAAGAGGGTGTTAAGGCAGTGAACTTTCTTGCTTTCCTCGACAAAGGCGTAATATTGAGTGATACCCTGCAAAGTAAGTTCATCCATGAGGTTGATTTCATAGGGCTTTCGGAGGTAACGGTCGCGGAAGCCCTTGACGGTGATGGGGAAGGTAGCGGAGAAAAGAGAGATCTGACGATCGGGCGGCATGAAATTGGAAATGATCTGTTCAAGAACATGCGAAAACTCGGGCGATAACAGTTTGTCAGCCTCATCCATAACGAGCATACTACAACGATCAAGTTTGCAAACATTCTTTCTGGTCATGTCCAAGACCCTTCCCGGAGTGGCGACCAAAACGTGAACCGGTTGATAGAATCGCATGATATCATCCTTGAGACTTGTGCCGCCCGTGGAGACCATGACTTGCAGACCGTCGATATGACGGGCTAGTCGTTTGCACACCTGGGCGGTTTGCAGGGCGAGTTCTCTCGTGGGGACGAGGACGAGCGCGGAGGCGACGGTTTGTTTGAGATCGACGCGTTCTAGAATGGGGATGAGGTAGGCGCCTGTTTTGCCGGTGCCGTTTTTCGCGCGCGCCAGAATGTCGCGTCCGGCGAGTGATACGGGGATGGCTGCCTCTTGAATTGGGGAGGGTTGTTCGAAACCCATTTCATAAATGCCCATGAGCAACTCGCGTTTGAGGTAGTAGTCTTCGAATTCGTTGCCTTTTGTGGCTGTGACGTCGGATGTGCGGAAGCGGGTGTCCTTTGGTGGGGGCTTGACAAGCGAGCGCCAGTCGTCTGGAGCGGGGGCGGCTGCCATTGGGGGGGGGGGGGGGGTATGTTGAAACTGGTGTTAAGAAGGGAGGGGTGGGGTTGTGGGGGCGCGGCGTGGGACGAGGTGGTGGAAGGGGGAGGGGGGGGGGGGGGAGGTTGAAGGATATCGGGGAGGCGGGGCGGTTTAACGGGGTAGGGCGGCGGGTGGGGGGGTAGACGAGGATAGAGGGGGGAGGGGGACGGGTGAAGGAGGAAAGGAGTGGGGAAGGAGTGGGGAAAGACGGTGGGAAAGCGTTGTGTTCGCGGGATACAAAGGCACGAATATCAAAGGCGGCGACGTCGGACAGCGCAAGCAGACGGTGGCAGCGCTCCGCACTTGGCTCCGCCCTTAAGCGCCCGCCGCGGCGCCAACGCGCTCAGCACAACACGCGCAGCACGCACTCGCGCAGCTGTGCCGCTGTGCGCGTGGCCACGCGGCCGGGTGGCCACGCGCCCACGCGCCCACGCGCCCACGCGCCCACGCCACGGCGCAACCGAAAAGGGTTTCTGCTCCTTTGGGCGGTCGTTTCGGTTGGCGCAGGCGCGGGCACATTGCTGCGGTTCGGAAGCAGCAGCCTCCACTGACTACGAGTGACGACGCGTCGACTCCGCGACTGTATTAGTAGACGACGACACCCCCGTCGCGATGAGCTGTTAAACGTCGTCCGTCGTGCTCGTCGCCGTCGCCATGCATGCAGTCGCTGCCACACAAAGCTCACGCTCTTGAATGAAAACAACATGCAACGGAAATGCTCCTTATTGTTCTGCGGCTTGGCGCTTGCTCTCGCGCTGCCGCTGTTGTGCACGCCGGCCGAGTGCGCGCCGCTGCGCGTCGCCACGCGCCTCTCCTTCGCGCCCGGCACGCACACATGTGACGGCGGTTCCGCGCAAACGTCCCTGCTGCGACCTCGAACCCACATCCACTGCACCTCATTTTCAAAGACCGCCTCCTCGCCCCTGCAATGGCGCTGCCAAGCCGGCATGCGTTCTCTGCTCGTGCGCATGAGCAGCATTCGAATCAGCTGTTCACCGCCGTCGTCAGCGGAGTGCACGCTGCACTACCACCTGGACTACACAGCGCTGAGCGTGTTTCTCACCGCCGTGTTTATAATCGGCTTGGGAACTCTGTTACTGGCGCTGCCAATGTACGTGGCGGTGCAGAAGTTCGTGCACGTCGTGCATCAAGCTGAGCGACGCCGTTTGTTGCGACGCGCGCGGCTTGTCAAGCACGTTTCGGCGCTCTACTTGGACGACATGAAGCGCGACGGATACGGCTCTTTCGGCGGCCGCTTGCACACTCTGGGCAATTATTCAGACTCTTTGGCGTCCATTTTGGACTATGATCCCGCTAGTGAACGCGATGCTCTGCGCTATCGCCAGCGCGTCGTGCCTGCCACTGATCCCGCCCCGTGTGCGGACGCGCCTGCAGTCGCGGAAACCGCATCACCCCCACCACCACCCCCGCCATCGACAGAAGCAGCGACTACGACACCACCACCACCACCAACGACAACAACAACAGCAGCATCAGCTCAGCAACCCGTTGTGCAATCTTCCCCACCGCAACCATCAAGCCACGTAATTACCATGTAGCGTATAGGAGTAGTATAACAGCACGCGCATTTTGTGCACCTTTTTCCCTCTTGAGCTTGCTCATCAACGACAAACACATGCATCCGCCACCGCAATTGCACCCTTCGACGCTTTCGTAAATCTGCAAATGTCAGCACTGTGCGACCAACATCATGTTCAGCTTCCATTCATCAGCGTCCGCCACACAAAGCGCCAGATTGGCTTCTCGCGCTGCCATTGGCTACTCGTGATATCGAGCACGACCCGCCTTCAATAAATGCACGATCCAAAACTAGATCCGATCCAATTCGAACTGCGCACCACAGCAGCACCCCCATCTCGCACACACCGCCCGCAGCGCGTCCCTCTTCCCCCGCCGCGACCGCCTCCCACGCGATCGTCGTCACACTTGATCCACGCCCCCCACCTCCCCCGACTCCGGCCGCATCCATCCGCCATGCAAGCGTTGACGAGAACGGCAGCGCGCTCCGCCACACCAGCAATCGCCCGCGCGCGCACGCCTCAACAAGCGCGCGCGCTGGCCACGGAGGGGCCGCCCGTGTCATGGTCTCAGTACCGATCCGGCGAAAAGACGCTTGCCGAGTGGGTTGACGCAAATCGCCACATTGTGGCCGGAAGCATGTTTGCGTTCTACGTGGGACTGGCCGCGTGGAACCTGCGTCCCGGCAAGAAGAAGGCTGCGCCCGCCGCCACTCCGACAGACGCTGACGCTACCGCCGCCTCCTCCTGACTGATCCCTGACGCATCCCCAACAGCCCCCACCCCCTTCCCCAGCTTCATCGCCTTGCGCTCCGATGCGTCCATCGCGCGCCCGTTGCTCGCAATAAACCTCCTTTCATAACCACACAACGCCCTCCCCTCGCAAACCCCGCATCCACATCTTGCCTTGCCACCAGCCGACTCTTTTTGGCTTTGAACAAAAACAAAAACAAAAACAAAAACAAAAACAAAAACAAAAACAAAAACAAAAACAAAAATAAAAACAAAAACAAAACAAAAAAAAGAGCGCGCCCGCTGCCAACCGTCGTCGCTGGCGGGCAAGCAGCCAATCCACAGACGCCACTTGTGCCAGCGCTACCCTACACAACACGATCTGCAGCTCGTGCGTCCGCAGTCACCACAAAGTGGCGCCGCCACTGGTCGTTGAAACCCTCTGCGCTCAATTCAGCTCACGCTCCTGTCTTCCCTCACCACCGTATCTACCAAACCTTATTACACACTCGCCCCGCCCCTCCTCCCGCCGCTATCCCAAGGCGCTCTCCTTCCTCACCCCCCCTTCTTCCCCTCCCCCTTCCAACCCCCTCCCCTTCCTCACTCCGCCGCCGCTCAATTGCTGCACCATGTCGCTCGCATTCGTCCCCGTCTTGGCGCGTCCTCGCTCCTTCTTCTTCGCCTCCTCCTCCTCCTCATTTGTGCACTCCACCCTCCCCCTGCACATCGCCCCCACCCAATCCATCCGACGAGCACGTTTCGCGAAAATGACCGCCGGAAGTCCAGAAGATTCCACCACCGTACAAACCCCATCATCCCCCTCCGTGAACTCCACAATACCCTCATCCATTTCCGAGAACGCCGAGTACTCCATCGACACCGACATGCTCAAACAGCGAGCCATGGATGTGGTCGGCGACGTGTCAGAACGTCCCCTGTATTACGGCCAGATCGTGGCGTACGCATCCGCCGCTCTGATTGCTCTTACAGTTCTTCGTGCGGTTGTTTCCGCAGTTGATAGTATCCCGCTGTTGCCGGGCTTGTTGGAACTGGTTGGTCTGTCTTATACTGTCTGGTTCTTCTGGAGGTACGTCATCTTTAAGGAGAGTCGTCAGGAACTGCTTGATGAGATTGAGGAGTTTTTGGGACGCGCCCGTCCGCAGTAACCCTCGTTTCTCTTTTTTGGTCTGCGTGTGCGTTTGTGGGCGTGTGGGTGTGTATGTGTGTGTCGGCAGTAAAACCTTTCTGTAACAGTTCTTCCGCTTTCGAAACCACTGTTCTTGTTGACTTCAATCCTAGTCTCCCCTATCTCGTGCAACAATCGCACAACACTTCTCCACCTATGTATGCTCCTTCCATTACTCAATATCTCTTCTATTTCATACGTATTCGACGCTACTTGCAACCATCTCACAATTACACAACGCGCATTTGTTCCTGCTATCAATCCATCCAAACTGCTCCTGAACAGCGCGAGCCTCGCATCCGACACATTGCAGCGGCACCACATCCAAACAAGGCAATCCACTTTTCACGCATCTCACAAACAGCTCTCGCGACTCACAGAAAAATAGCATCAACTCCTCCTCATCGGCCACAAGCGGTGAGTGCACATCCTCACACTCGCATATCGGACAAAGAGTATGGGCAGATCCTCCGGTCGCCATCCAATTTTGTAGTCGTTCGCGTACCTCGATTACGCGCGCCTGCATTTGGGTTGCCTCGCAGTTCATGGATGAGCATATTGACACGAATTCACACATGCTTTCCAAGGACTTGTTTTCCAGATCGGAAAATGATTGCATGCTCTTGTCCTTGTCGTCGCGTTGTAAGGCGAGACGTATGCAATTGTCATAATGCATGCATAACAGAAACTTTCGAAGTTTGACCCCGATCATACTAAGCTGCTCAATCGCATCCACGTCACTCAACCCACTACGAGTAATAATGCTGCACAACTTGAGCAACACCATAGCCCTCTGTTGTCGCAGCCATCGAGGATGTGTGTTCAGATCCATATCTCCGCCGCTTTCAGTACGCTCATGCATTTCGTACATTCGAGAAAATCGCTGATACAATCGCAGAGTCAAGCCGTTCTTCTCCGTATCAACGTGTGAAACAAACTCTTGTACATCCCACATGTTGATCGGACGACCAATCCAAGCGGGTGACAGAAAACGATCGATACACTTGCCAATCGCCGTATCGATTGCGTCAACGTTATCCCTCATCGGTAGCATAAACAAACTGATGGATGATCGTCGACCAGAGCCTAAATACTTTCGAATGTTCCCTTTTGAGGGCTCTCCCACCTCTGTTCGCGAACGTAGACTGGTTGTGACGACGAATACTCCAAGGCCATTTAACGTTGTAGTGGCACTCATGATAGGTTCCGCAGCGTCTGGTTGCTGTTCGACCACAACGCTGCACTGCATGTTGCGCGCAGTTTGCACGTCGTGAGCAGTGCTCTCTATGTGCCATTGCAGCAAACAACCATCCGTAGCAGCGCTGACGACGGTGCCATCCGCCACAAGTTGCACTGCGCTGGCAAGGGATTGATGCGCCTGTTCAACACGGGTGACAAGCGGTTCGTGCCATTGATTTCTGTCAACGACACTTCCGATCCCCCATTCGACGAGTACCAAGTCATTTCCAACGGCGACGAGCAGCGACAATGCAGAGCTCCTTGAAGAATGCGAACAGAATGACAGGCTACTTATGGGAGCTTGAAGACTGACGGTCCAAAGAAGCTCACTTTTTATTGGTGCATTGACATGTTCCATGGCGTGAGACGAGTATACGGCTAGATGTCCGTGCTCGTGGGCGACGGCGATAACGGTGAGATACTCGGGGTTGTAGGTGACTCGTACGGTGTCGCAACAAGCGATTACTGCGCTCCACTTGTCCGTGAGGCGGTGATGCGGTGCGACATGTGCAAAGTGAGCGTCGAGTAAGCCTTGTACGTGATACAAATACACGCCTGAAGCACGGGCCACGACGAGGACCTCTGCGACGGAAGGGTAAGTCTGTTGATGCTCGGAAGAGGCGGTAAACAAACGTGTAGAACAAACGGCTTTTAAATCAGACGGAGCTGCAATGGGAGCGGGTCGATTGGGCCAGGCGCCCCACAAACCGCCCCAGTCACCATCTCGTGAAAAGCGAGTGCGACATTCAATGAGATGAAGCGTGCCGTCCGCGACTACGACGGCCAGAAAGGCATCGTGCAGCAGGGTAAGTGAGGTGACATCGGACAGATGTAAAGACGTGTCCTTGCGGGAAGTGGATGAACTTGGGGAGAATACGAGATGGTGGGCGACGGCTGGCGGATGTGTTGAGCGCGGCGTGAATAGCGCGGATTGAAGCGGATGCAAGTCGCTAGGGGCGATGGACTTGTTCAGAGCGGGTGTGCTGTGGAGCGCGCTGATAGAGTGCGGGGTGGAGAGGAAGACTCGACCGTCGGCGGCGACGAGCAGAGTGCGCAGACGGTTCGTCACGGCCGGTAACTTTCGACACAAGGCCCTGCGCCACGGCTCTGAGCGGGCGCGTCTCTGCGCGGACGGCATGCTGCGCTGCTCATCACCCGCCTTCCGAGTTGGCTAACCTTCCGTAGATGGGAGAGTAACCACAACAAGCTGTGGCTCAGCCCTTACGGGCTGAGCTGACCCCCGCTAACCTTCCGAATGGTACCAACGCCCGTTAAACGCACGTCGGCCTATTTTCAACGTCCCACAATAAAAGCACGCATGCCAAGTGCGATGAATTTGGGCGAGAAGAACGTAAGCTTACCACGCTTACGGATGCCCAAATTCGCGTCCAGTCACAGTGGTGCAATGGCTGTCTCGAGTCCCAAATCTAATCTAGACGCCTGTTGCCGCTGATCTGATTCCTGGTTCGACCCTTATAATACACATATGCTCGTGTCCACATATGCACCTCATGCCCCTCGCTTCCGTGCCCGCTGGACCGTCCTGATCAAATCCTCACGCTCTGCCGGGCCGCTTGCTTCTCCCCCAACTGCGGCACGCCGTGCGGTACAAAGCCCGCCCACAACCCCCACTCCACATCCACAACGCAATTTCTCGCTGCAACCACCGCATATCATACCGCACGTATCGCCTTCCGTGCTTCGAACCTCACTACCTTTCCAGCTCCCCGCCTTCCGACACGACTCACCCATTCCCGTCCACCCCGAACGCAGTCTGTGTCACACATTGCCGGGCTGCCGCCCCCACCCAGATATCACTACCTTTATTCGTGAAAATTGCTTGTCTCAGACCTGTTTGTAACCTATCAAGCCAAATTAACAACCATACGGGCATGACTGGTCGAATATAAATCTCCCCATAGCTTAATCTTGTTCTCACATACCGCCCTCATACCCAGTCGCGACTTTCTTATGTCACTGATATCAACAACTGTCACATTTCCGTCTCACTTGTCCAAACTCAACATCCCAGTCACACATACGCACACAAAAGCACACAGAGCACACCCAATCTCATTACGTGTCCTAAACTGTAATACACCACGAAAATCTTCACAAGCCCCCCCCCCCCCCCCCCCCCCCCCCACCCACCACCTTTTCTCTGATCTCATCATCTTTTGTGTTCAACTGTCGTCCGCACGAAAGCACGACCACTAATACGGTGCGTCAAAACTCATTCGTTCCGTCTTTCCTACACCTTTTTCTGTTTTTCTTCTGCAGTATCGATAAAGAAGACAAACCTCCTGGGATTGAGCCAACAGATTCCCCCTACTCAAGCGGGCAGCTTATTCCCCATTTCCGCCGCCAAAAACTTACCCCAAATGCCTCGTTTCAAATATGCACACTTGTTTGATTCCACTTATCTGCTTCGCAAGCCGTGAGATTGATACTTTTCGTATCGACTGGTCGTCAGATGGTGCGTTTTAGTAACCCCTTTGTAGCCCGTACAGCCAATGCCTTTGGTGTCACACCAAGTCTACAAACGCAACACACTTCATTTGTACGGGTAGAAACAATTTAGAAGAACTTTTCTGTTCTGGAACAATACGCCCCTCAACGCGACTACTTGGAATGGAAGCCTGACGCCTTGTCTCAAGCTTTTCAGGCTTCAATCTTCAAGTATTTTCAATATCACTGACGTCTAGCTCATGCGGTTGTCATTCTACCCAACAAGGGACGTTCTCCGCGAGAGAATGCGTTGCAGACGTCATTTCGACTGTAAGTCATCACCTTTGCACTGTCTTCGTCGCTAAGGAATACCGCTCATTCTATCGAAGATAATCCAACAACGATCTCCATTCTAGACTAAAGCCCTTCACTTCCGCTGTTCTGAGGCCATTTCGGTGGGTACCCGGCAAAAACTTTCGTCTGAATCATTACCCGGATATCGCCACATATGAGTAGGATTTTGGTCTTGTTTCAACCCATCCATTGGAGACGATACATGGGGTCTTGTTCGCCTCCAAGATTTTTAGGTTGTAAGTCGGTAAAACATTTTTCTGTACTTTCTCACGCTTAACTCTTCAGAGCGGTTACAAAGCGAGATTAAAGCCGAAGAGTACATGAACTGAGAACGCGGGAGTCACAATTTTGAAGTTTGCGCTCAGAGCTTTTTGTCTAGGCTTCAAAGCAAGACAAGACTGAGATTGAACCGTTGTGACACAGATGTGGTAGCGGGCAAGAGAGTTGTCTCTAGCTAAGATCCATCATAAGTTGTTGCCCACGTTTGACTTCATACTAGCCACCGGGTTCGGGTTTTTCGCCCAAGATCCGCAACCCCCAAAATTTTCACAGATTAGAATGAATTCTCCATGAGGCAGTTCGATATTTGGAGAGTGTAGAAAGCTGTTGGGTGAAAAAGAACCTATCGAACATTCTTATCGCCTTCTTGCTTGTTGAAATAAGGTTGCTCCTAGCACTTGATCTCCTTCATTCCCCTAAATTCCCTAACGCATCCTGGAAATCTTCAAGAATCAACTGAAGACATTCCCTTTTCCACAATGCGAGAGCCGACAAAAAGCCTTCAGACAAGACTCTGGCTTTCTTTCTTCCAACCTCTCCTATTAATAGATTGCTTCAAACTATGGACCTCTTCAACATGGGTTTGTGCCCTTTTTTTCCTGAACACCTGTACCGCACAAGAGATCGATACGTGCGTTGATAAAGACGTTCTCTCTGACAGCTCTAAATTCCGGCGTGAGCAGCTACAGAGCGAGAGAGTTAAGATCAGTTGCATATGCGTTTGGGGACTATACTTAGAGATTCCAAGTTGTGCAAGATCGATTTGGAAATCAATACAGGTGCGAGCGGCCAGTGCGTGACTCACCACTTCCACAGATCCGTTCAGACACCTACATTCACTTCGATAACAGATTCCGCTTTTAATGGAAGATGGCTCCGGTTGATGATGTTCGCCAATGATGCCACCCTAAGAAGACTTTCATGTTTGAATTTGAAGTCTGATGAAGCCATTCAACGATAATTAGGGCAAGCAATATCTACGGTCTTACCATGCCACAGCTCAGTGCATGATCAACAATGGATGACCTACTATGGCTTGCGCAGGATTATTACCGACTCGCGATGTCAATAGCCGTTTTTTTGCCATCCAAGGTTGTGGCTGATGATTTGTCCAGTTCCAATGTTTTCGATAACGTCGCGCGGTACTGCACTAATATTCACCAAACTGGGCAGTATTGCGTAACTTTGGTAGTGTGATAAGTGTAACGCCTCACTGCTATGATGCAATGAGTGATTTTGGTTTTTCTGATTTGCTCCCGCCCCAAACAGTGCAGGATATAATGGCTTTCCGCGGCGACCTTGTCCACTTCGACGTAACGTTGGTCCCCATCGTTTTGCTCGCTTGCTGGATCCTCCCCGTACATACTTCTCTACGACACAATTTCGAAACACTACGGTTGGCAATTCTTGTTCCTTCCTTCAGACTAACTTCTCATCGGAGTTTCGTCAAGCAAGATTCGGAATGGATCTCTCCTGCATTCTCAACTCTCCGAAGGCCTCTGCGCACTGTCCCAGCCAGGTGGTTCGAAACCAGCAGAAAAATCTTCGAATGAATACGCCACTATCACCTTTCACGAATACAGACAACACTACCCTCTTGAACTCAAGTGGTTCAGTTTGTCATTACAGTTCTCAGTATTCAAGCGTTGCTCATCCAGGAGAGTGCTCTGTTGCTTACGTGTCTCCTCGTACAACCTCCACATCTCTCTCCTCAACTCAACCGGATTTTCCTCTATCTGACTCGGTTCGGAAAAGAAAAAGCTTGAAACCGGCCTCGGCTATCGTCGAAGAATCAGAGACAAGTGCGAAAAGGAAGAAATGCGGGGCTTGTAGGAAATCGTTCTACTCCAGCACTCATCTTGAAATTCATGAAGAAACTGTACGATTGATCTCGCATATTCGTCTTCACAAACTTAGATCGAAGAGTCCCAGCAGTCTACTAACAGTTTGATCTTTTGCTTCGTTCGGATTACAGGTACATCAGAAGCTCAAGCGATACAAATGCCCGAAGTGCGGATCATCGTTTGGACAGAGTGGTACCCTGACCCGACACATCTTGACTGTCCATGAGAAGCGACGAGACTATCAGTGCTTGGATGTCAACTGTTTGAAAAGGTTCAGTTCAGCATGGAGTTTAAAGGTTCACATTGTAAGTTCCCCAACCAATCACCAAGAGATTTCGGAGTAATGAATCACTAACTTCAACAAATCCCACATGTTCATATCCTCAGCAAAATGTACACTACAAGATGAGACCTTATTCTTGCCGCGTGCCAGGTTGCAATCGAGCTTTCGGTAATCTATGGAATCGTAGGAAGCACGAGAAAAATGTCCACGGGGATGGAAAGAACAACTCTCCAAAGCAGTCTACCGCAAACCCCGAAAACAAAAATGTGGAGTTCCTTCAAGCCAGCGGTGAGAGCTCCAGAGTTGATGCTTGATTAGATTGGATCTTCTTGATTGGATAAGAGAGGGGTAGGAATTGGATAGTCTTGATTACTTGATTTTCTTTCAAGAATTGTGATTTGTTGAAATGTTCGATCCAAACATGAAAAGGGAGAACCAAGAGCAAACGAAAACCCTTTTTGCCCTTCAGTTCTCTCTATTGAAGTTCTTCTTGTGGTCGATTTAGAATTCGCCATGTTCTAAATCTTGTAGCCCTTTTCGAGTTCTCATAAAGAATGCTATCGTTGCTGCTCAGATATTAGTGTCAAACCCTAAATCTTCTTCGTGGTGTTGAAAGCTTTCTTAAGCTCCTTCTGCCATCCTCCTACTAAAAGAAAATCTAATCCACAATCTCTTCATAACCAATCCCAAAGTCGTAACTACTCTCGGCTGAGATATCGTGAAAGGTGCTAGGGCTGCTTCAGCGTAGTTTTGATCCCGTTTTTCATCGATACTTCTTCCCAGATGAAACGAATTACTCAGAAGTACTAGCATCATTGGCACGTATGTCCAGCGGCAGTCAAATCGCAATGCAGACGTCTCTATTCTCCAGATATGTGTCATTGTGGCTGCAGCATCATCAGTGTGTACAGCGTTAGGACTTAACATTCAACCTCAGCCTGAGATCTGGTTTTATGGGCTTTGAAGGTAAATGATTGCCCTTGAAAGTGAACTCACGGGATCCATTTTAATCTGAGGGGACGGTGAATTCTTAGAACGAATTTAAGAACTTGTGTATGTTAACTGACTTGTGAGGTGCAATGCCACTTCCCACTCTGCTTGAAGAGTCTCATGCAATGCCCGATGCAACTCAACTTCTTAGGTTATTTCATTTCCGAGCAACGTCCCCTTCAACTTACATCAACGCCAGTCGTTTCGTATGTGTCGTTTACCGGGGCTACTACCTGATTTGGAACACTATTATGACCCGGATGTCGTTAAAGTCTCCCAGGCGATCGGCGGACTGGTCGCTTTCGTCGACCCGAGATGTCTCTGAATGCAATCAGGCAGTGGGCAGACCGACGGTCCCAAGTGGTCTGGGAGGCACTGTCCAGAAAAGTCCCCCGCTAAGCTGTGCGAAACAGTAGGCACGACGCACGCGCTTCCCGGAAGATCTTGCCAGGCTTTTTCTGAATTTTCCAGGAACGGTCCTGGCATAGGAGTTTCCCACGGAAACTGAGGCGGCAGCCTCACCTCACGCATCCTCTCAGCATCGGGTGGATGTTGGAAGAACACAAACCCGCCCGTACAGGGACCTGAATGGTTTTGCAAGGTTTTGTACGGAACTTGGGCCAGGATCGAAGGAAAGCACATGTTTTAAGTCGGTTTTAATGCCCGAAATAACAAAGGGTAAAGAAAAAAGGGTTGGTAGAACATCTTTAGTGCTTCTAGACCACGAAAACAAAACGAGGCACATTGGAATCAGCCTTGTCGTAGTGTGCCCCTTAGCTGACATCCTCTGGTGGAAAGTGAAGGAATAGCAGAGAAAAGGATGGAAAACGAGAGCAGCGTCAGAACGAAATGGATCCGACGTCGGGTCATCCCGTAGAAGCTTGGTGCTGATCTTTCCATGTTCCGAGATAGTAGCTAGTGAGCGCAACAGGGCTGCTGCAAGGTGAGAGCGAGCAGCAGTCATCGGCTACATTCCGGGGACCTGAATAGAGATTGGTACTACGTGACAGAGGAGATCTTTCTTCTCCGATGAGCTTTATGTAATACATAGAGTTTAGCGTGCTAGACGAAGAAAGCTCCCTTGTAGTCTTAGATTCTACCACAATGCCGTAATCAGGTAATTTGTGCCCATAAAGAAGAAGAAGAAGAAGAACACTATTGAACATTTCCTCCTTGCTAACGTTCTGCTTCTTATTCTCAGGCTCTTCTGCTAGGAAACTGGGTCTTCTATTGACATTTTTGGATGCTTTGGAGGCGATGGTTGAGTGTTGAAGACTTTTGAGCCCGTTCACTGCAAAATTCGCTGCCGCAACCTTAAGCAGCACCGTCGTTGAACGACATCACGAAACATTTCGGCTGCGGTTGGCTTTTCCTGTCCATCCCTAACGTACCTGCACCCGTCACTGCCGTCCTTTGGTTTGCATCGCAAGAACATATTTGAAAAGCAACGCAATCTCAAGTCACGCTTAACCCATGCACAAGTGTGAAAACTATTGGGATGGTATTCTAAGCAAGAAAAGTAGGCACTTTCCTGTGTTCTTTTGAGGCTCTTCTACCCACCATCTCCCGTCTTTCTCGTAGACCAATGGTGACAAGGAAATCCAATCTCGAAGCACCACCACGATGATTCTTTCCCTTCTTAACTATTGTCTTTCTTCCCTCTCACAACAACCTTTATTCCTTATCTCTTTCTCTCATGATCCATCCACTCAAACCCCATCAAGTGCGCGCGCGATCCCGCATTGCACCAAAATCACTCCGTAAAGCGACGATGTTCTCTTACGTTAGCTCCTCAATGGGGATCTTCGATTGCTTGAAGCCCAATGCCTCGAAGAATTCTGACTCTGTTGCTGGGTCTTTGATCGAGAAAGGGTTTGTAGAAGATGTTCGCAATATGAACGGGCTGTTATTGAACCAACCATGTGCAAGTTAGTGGTATGAACAACAGGGATGTTAGTATACACGTCTAGTAGGAACGCAGACGAGATACACGGATGATTTCTATTCTCGGCAAAGGCCTTTGCGATAGATATGGTATTCTGAGCACTCAAGCAAGATGACATTGTTCCTTGTGGTACGAATGATATCAATCCATCCACACTGAGTAGTGAAGGGTACGCTTGATCAATTTGTTCGCAGTCGTTGCCCTCTAGCTCATTCGCAGATGAAGAGCAGCAATTAGTCCAGATTCTTTATCTGTAGCAGAATGAACCCATCTTTCCATTACGTTTCACTCATCTTTAAACGGTTGGATCTTGAGGAATTACTACCGCAAATGACAACCGTTGAGTGTTTCCTTTTGAGTCATTGTACGTCTTCTTGTATAACACTCTCCATCCATCAAGAGAAGCGCTTCGTCAAGACCATCATCTCCAAGCCCTTGACTACTTGATGTATCAAAGCCGTCAGTCACAAATATTTCCAAGAAACTGGATCCTTCCCCGTCTCCGTAAGTATGATAGCTTAACGGCCCATTCGGACACAAACACGATGAGTTGCAACAGCTGAAAAGGGAAGACACATTCTTTTGCCAGAAGCCGAACAAATTGTTACATGGAAATAGGATATTGACAAGAAAACTGTTCGAGAGCATAGTAGCTACTTCGCGACGCGTGAGACCGACAGATCAGCAAGAAAACGGGTGGCGCGGTCCTGTTTCAACTCTTCTATGTCCACCGAAGTGAAGTACCAGTGACATAGACATATTTCAGTAATATCATGCTAAAAGGAGAACAATATCACGGTGTACACGCAGCTGAATTCACAAAACCAGGTAGCTTCCTCGGTATATATTCGTTTACGCTTTTGAGTTTAAGAAAAGAGAACGAAGCCTTTCGTTGTTCATTAGAGAGCTCAGGATACATTCCAGGAAAGGTCGAAAAGCCACTATGTCTCCAGCATGGACTAGATCCGGTTGCTTGCGCTCGATATTTCCTTCTCAGCTCATAATCTGTCGATGCACAGGAGGCTAGTTCAACGACAAGCTCGATATATAATAACTGTCGCTTCTATGACATTCGTTTAGGTGGTCCTAGGGAGTGCGGAGAAGCCGGCGCTACACTCCACCATTCCTTCTTTTCTTTTCAGAACAAGATCCCATTGATATCTCAAAAAAGTGCAGCGGTCCACAGTTATGCCACTTTGATGCCGTGATCTCTAATTTGAACCTAGTTGATGCCAGGCACACCTGAGTACAAAACCGTGGAGGGCAAGAGGCAAAATCAGTTGTCGACCAGTCCTACTATAATTTAGCTTTCATGATAAAAGGGTAGCCCTATCTGGAATACATCCATGGAATGAAACTTGCTCGAGTAGAGGGAGAACAGCAAGAAGCAGAAGAGATGAATACAGCTGAAAACCCAACAATGCCAGGGATTATCATCTATGTACATGTAAATCATCTTCGCGCAGTGTGCGTGGCTTACGCTCGCTCCCGATTGAGAGCCAAAATGGATTCGTGACAGGGCTTCTTTCAGATACTTGCAAATGTTAAACTTCTCGGGAATCTTTAACAACTCTTTGAATACGACTTGCTTCCGAGATGTTGTATGCAGCTGGGAATCAGGGTCCATGAGAGCCTAAATCGTAAGAATGAACAAGAGACCTATTTATTATCCTGGGAAGATATTCGTAGGGATAGAAGGATAACACTGGTTACCTTCCCCTTCGCATTCCGGGGTAAAGGGGTACCAGAGGAGGCTAGCCTAACGCCCGAGTTTTGGACGTAGGTGTTTTCACGTGCCCAGCGCTTCAGGGCGTATCACTCGGGGTTGTGGCCTAGCAACTGTAATTTGAGTGCATGGCAATCGTCCTTAAGTTCTGTGTAGTACCTAATCAGGATGCTGTGGATAGGATAGCGCCAGCTTCCTTATTGAAATTCAAATGGCTAACTTCTTTTACCCCCGAAATTTGGTCATCCGTCTCGATGATATCGAAGGATATCCGTTTGGTCACTTCTTCTCACGAGTGCATCCATCTTCTCTGTATGACTCCGACAGAGCCCATGGGGGATGGAACCGACGCGCAGTTGTGAGACTCGTAACCTCTTTTCCCATTGCGTTAAAGCCAGGAATAATTTCGCTCTTGGTACATTGAACGATTTTAAATTCAAAACAGGATCAGGTGGGCGAAAATCTGCACTTGGAACCGTTCTACCACGATCTACCATACTGTGCTACAAAGGAAAGCTGACCTATATCACCACAACTGTCCTTTCGCTGGGGTTAGAGGGTTTGAAGGCTATCCCGAAGGATATCCCTGTAATCATTTTCATGAACCTACTCATGTCCAAATTTCCGTATCACTTTGGTCGTCCAAAGGGAAAAATAATCCAGCCTGCTCGATACTGATTCAGCGTTTTCATTTCTTCAGGACTAGAACTGCATGCGGTCTCCGATGTACGTAGCCGATGAATTGTGATACAAAGGGTTAAAGATAGCCTATACCTTTACCGTTCACTGACGTTGGAGGCGATCATGCTGACTCGTACCTTTCTCAGAACACATCGTTCGTCATACACCAACGGTAAGGTAGAAGTTTACCCTTCGATATCTTTAGCTGCATTGCTACACCCATAAGTTTAGTACTCAACGTTATGGCAGTAAGAAATAGCTCTGGGGCCATGGTGCGTTGAATAGATAACAAGTTGTCTGTTTCCGGACTGCATCCTCCATGCCGGCTGTGGTTAGTCATAGAGTTGTTGCCTTTCTGTTGACAAAGATATTGATGGCTATTCCAAATTTAGCGTTTTTCCGACGCCAAGAGAAATTTGAGCCTACTGTCTAAATTCTATCTCCCTTTCATCGACTTGCCGCCACAGATATCCACGAACTCTTAGCATATAACGCTTCACCTTTTCTATAAGTCCCAAGGAGTTTGGGATTCATGTATTGGCCTAACCGTTCCAAACGGGGACGGGGTTTAGAGCGGCATAGATGAAGTTCCTCTGAGAACCCAAAATAGCTTACCCAGTCCTCGCTGGCCAAGCATACGTTGAACAGTTTTCTACATCGCCGTGTCTGATGTGGCTTCTGGGAGCGCTCCTGTGAACAAGTTGACGAGAACATGAACTGATTTGATGAGTCTTACGCCAGACGGGATGCAACACTTCAGCACAATCAAAGAGCCTTTGAGCACCTGCAAAGAACTATGAGAACCACATATCCGGGCTCATCCGAATAAATCAGGTTGGGGAGCAGTATTTGTACCACATCTCAACATTACGTGAGGTCGTGCAGGAACGAGACCGTTCAGCTCCTGCCATCTACGTTGCGCAAAAACAAACGTTCATCGGTGCCATATCAAGGCTGTGTCCGTACTGTACCTTTTTTCATTCAAGTTCGCGTTGCATAGTATTGAAGCAACGTGGCTTGCAGTTGAAGGAAGCCCCAGTTTGAGTGCTCCGATGTATTCCTACCCTTGGCTATACTAGGCGTTTTCCACTGTGAATATCTTCTTTTCATGTACCCTCCGCTGCACACCGGTTGTTAGCATGCCTTTACAGTTACACTGCAGCAGAACTGAAGGATAGAGTGGCGCAAAAGAATGCCAACTATCCTCAACTGATGCGACCCAGAACGGTGACAGCTCAAATCAGATGTCACCCATATAACGTTTTGTCTTATGAGGCGCCTCTCTTCTGGCATTATGACCATTGGACATTGTCCAGTGTGTACCAGTTGACATTAACAAGCCAGGACGCGCGCAGCCCCTATTTAGTTCGGTCATGATGTGTTAAACGCCTTTGCGGAAGGTTAAGGGTTAACCCTTATAAGTTAGGTTACACGTTGAACGACAGATTTACTGCACACGCGTGCAGGAATACCACAGTTGCCATAAATGGTTGAGAAAACAGAATAGAACACCTGTGATTTCTACAAGACGCCTCTCCCTTGTTCTGCAGTCGTATGGTATGTTTTAGAAACTGGGAGGACAATGGTGTCAGGATGTGGCTCTTAAGTACACCTTCATTGCCAATTGGTGAAAGAATTCAATCTCGTACAAGTTATATCCGAATTGAGTTGTGGTGACAACATCTTTTCAGCTTTGTCATGTTCCTGGGTACGAGCCCCAGCCGTTGCCCGATGTTGCATTCAGCTCGTGACGATGACTCATGATTTTACTAAATCCAGGCACCACATTTCAAGTACTAATTCTGCTTTGAGAGAAACTTGTACCTCATACATTACAAGGTAGTTGTGAGTACGATGAGTTGATCCCGTCTCCTGTAAGGGTGAGGCCTTGTAGTGTCATTGAAAGTAACAGTCACAGGAGGTCAAACATCTCTCTTCTATTTGAAACAAAGCTGACAAACGTGAGAATAAGGTATGTTTCTGTTCTTGACGCGTCCGGTCTCTCCGAGTTAAAAGTGTTCCACGAAAAGCCTCACAAAAGGAATAGGAAGGCACTCACCATAATTCTACTTTCATTTCCCCTGCATCGATCTGCGAAAGATTAACTTTGGGCAGTGACACTTGTCTCATAGTATTTTTAACAAAAGCTGGTAAACCTTATCGTATGGCATTCTCTGCCGAAGCCTCTTGAACAGCAATAGCAGCAGTGCTTTCGTTCCCACATCCAACCGCACAATTGGCAGAGGTTGATAAGTAATCAAAACGTTGGTCTATCTGGAGTTCAGTGCAAGCACTATTTCTTGCGTGAAGTGTTTCCTTAGATGACATATGTGGCATTCTTCCGTATAAGAATGTGAAGTCAGGAAGCTACTCTTCAACAGCTCTCCCCCTTTTCTCTAAACATCAGAGACACAGAACTGTAAAAGAAGGTCAAGGAGAAACAAAGCTAGACGTCATTCAGCCTCTTTTGACTCCCAGAACCAACCCGCTCGAGCAGACTCACGAAGGTGAAATAAAGTTAGGAACCGGAAGGATCTCCTATCGAACATTCTCGAGACATGGATCTCTCTCAAATCGTACACGGGCCTCTTCCGAACAACGAAACTTCACACAGACGTTCTTATCGTGATCGTCAGCTCGGGAGTCGTGGAAATGCATCGGCATCTAGAAACCCAAGACAACGTTCCAGTTCCACTTCAATGACTCGAGAGCATAAGGTAATTGTCCTCACCTTCTTTCGCGATATTGTGACCAACGTTTAGTGCTAACCCTTCACATTTCAGAGCTCTTCCCCGCGAGATCTGCTCTCGCATTCAAACAGGAGCTCGTCGCAAAGCCGAGCTTGTACGCATGGTGCGGCACCAAACGAAGTTTTACTGAGGCATGACCAGCGTAACGAGACCATGGGGCATGAGTCCGCACCTGAGAGTCAAGGTGATAAGCGAAGGAAGTGTCCAATATGCAAGAAATCTTTTTACTCCAGCACTCACGTTGAAATCCACGAGAATACGGTATGTAGACGTTTTGCAAATTCAGCAGGAGCGTCCTTGCTAGCTAACAAGTACTTTCACATTTCGTACTGGACAGGTGCACAAGGGCATCAAGAGCCACAAATGCCATTTGTGTCCTGCACGCTTCGGCCAAAGCGGCACATTGACAAGACACCTTCGTACTGTCCATGAGAAACGTCGAGATCATGAATGCAGAGAACCATTTTGTGGAAAGCGCTTCAGCTCAGCGTGGTCCCTGAAAGTGCATGTGGTAAGCTACTAGAGCTGTTGAGTGCACGAAACTATCGGCGTAAGAGAAGTAGAAAAAAACTGACCAACATCAATGTAATACAACTGCGAACTTGACGCTGGGCACAGCAAAATGTTCACGAGAAATTGAGACCGTACGTATGCAGGGCCCCCGGGTGTCGCAGGAACTTTGGCAACTTGTGGAATCGTAGAAAACATGAACGTAATGTGCATGGCATCCCAGATTTGTCTGACAACTCCACTCAACCTCATTAGAGTTCTCGAGAGAATAAACCATGTCCACGCCGCATTGCGGTGGAGGCCGCAATGGACTTCACGGTGGTTACGATTGGTTAACCCGGACAGCCACGTCCGTCTGCGAGACCTCTACTTTCGAAATCTTCAGAATTCCCAAAATCTCACCTTTTTTAAAAATTTTTGAGGTGACCAATAGCAGAACACGATAATCTCAAAAATGTACTGTATAACGGTCTGAAAATGTGTGAGCGTTGTCAGGCAGTTCGCCCCCCCACTTTTTGTCCTAAGTGCAGAGGCGGAAGAAGGTATGATATGCGATCTCATTTTACGACTCTCACCGCTTCCACTACTGCGTGCGCAACCTTGCAGCAGCGCCTTTCTGCCCCACGCCGCCGGTGCGGCTGCACCTCCATCGAAACCACCACGACCACGCCAGCCGTTCTCCTCTGCCCATCTGCCACTTCCGATCGCACCCGCAAAGGGGAGTGACGTTTGCCGCCGCACCACTGCAGCCAAGCAGAGATTAACTCGTCGGTTTTACCGTGCCGGAACATCGCAGTCCATTCTCTTCTTTCAGCTGTGCAACAACGCACCTCGTGCACCGCGCGGTGCTGCTTTTTCGTCTTCGCTTCGCGGAGCCTCTTTCGCGTCGTAGCCCTTTTGTATTGTGCTTAGAGACCAAATTCTTTTGTTTAATGGGTGCCGCCAGATACTTGTGACGCTGTCTCCAGTTTTTGCTTGCTTGAAGCGTAGCATCTGGCCTTTTGCAGCTTTCAATACGCCATCCCCCGTAGCGCAGCTAGAATTCTGCCACAGCAGCCACTACCCCCCAAACAGAGCCGTTAAGTTCGCACCGACAACGTCAGTCCGCTGCTGCAGCAGCAAAATCCCGGCCCCAAGCCTTGGCTGGCGGCTGGCTTGCCCTTAGTAGCCTCTGAATGTGTGTTTACCCCGCATACGTCTTTTAGTTCCATCCGTACTTTTCCATTGAAGCCCGAAACTATATATTTGACCGAAACAAGCACTGTTGCAAGGAATGTTATTTTGGCTCAATGCAAGAAGGAAATGTTTATTTGTCTAAGGGAGTATCAATAACAGGGAGAATAAAATGAATTAGAGGAACTTTTTTCAATCTTTAAGATTTGGAAGTGAATAAATTACCCTGCAATAGCCCGCGCGTATACATATTTGAAACATGAGCAATTATATCATTGAATTCGGTACTTTTGACCTCCATCGTCGTTTCCTTTTCTGTATTATGGCACACCATCTCCTCCAACTTTAATAGTAAACTCTTATACTGACCAAATCTTTTCATGTGCAAAAGGAATCCATCGACTGTGTCTTGTGCAATAGTAGCTTGTGCCAGGGTACGCTTTTTATCGTATTCCTCTCCATGCATATCAATAAAAGGGTACCATGGAATAGAGTCTTGTGGTTTACTGGAGTCGTCGGAAATGTCGCCAAAGATGGAGGTCGCGACTAGTCGGGTCATCTTGGTGTGGTTGGAACAGAGTCAGTAAAGCAAATCAGTGACGTTGAATAGTATTATAATGGTACCCTAAGATGAACAGTATCTTTGCCGAATTGGCTTCAAATTGCAAGAATGTCTCTAATAATGCGTTTTCATGACGTATTGCTTAGAACTAGTGTTCAGAACTAGAGATTATGTGCCTAGCCTAAATTTTTATAAAAGCCCGGGGTTGGTGGCATCGAATCCAACTCAGGCCATACTATTTCTCCTATTTTGGTAAATCGGACCTGCTCTTAGACCTGTCTGCTTCTCTTTGCCTCCAACACTACTCTACTCCATTTTCTCTCCATAAATTGGCAGCTCGGTCTCTTGCACATCTTGATAGACTAGGCTGTCTCGTTCTTTTAGGATGCCACCCGGCATATTCGTCACAACTAAATAGCGTCTGCCAGATCTCAAGACTTGGTTGGGCACGTTACCAGGTTTGCCCCAAGCCACGCACTAGACCTAAGTTTTTGGTCGTCCCTGCTCGATGAGGGCGTTCTTATCTATATTGCGCTAAGCCTAACGTTTTGGTTGCACATTTCTTGTCAACAGGGTTGTTCTCTATCGCTTCTAATGGTCCGCTGTTCCTTATACGCTTCTATCGTTATCCATGTCTCCATGGCCTTAGTCGCCGCCGTGAATTTCTTGCGCTTGTCTCTGCAGTTGTCATGTTTCTATTAATCATTTTCAGTCTACTGTTTATTGCAATTGTTCGTCTGTGCCGGTATTTGCGAGCTAAAAATCTATTTCCGATCTACTATCCAGCAAAAAAGGGTGCAAAAAAGGCTGTTATCGCCCGGTGTCGTGAAATCGTACAACATGACACTGACAAGCGTTATAGTGGTAGTACAGGCAACCCCGGACGATGACAGTCCGTGTTGTTCCCTTCTCAGCTGGAGACCGGACAGGAAACTGGTTAGTAGTTCGAGAATAACCCTCACGTCGGGCAAATTCTGCAAATGCGGAAATTATGAAGAACGCCTCAGACATAGATTTGTAGAGCAAAAGCCATCGGTGGGAAGTGCACCTCAAGGTGTTCGAATCCTTGCCCACGAAAGAGGTAGACCTGCGAGCAGAGCCCTCTGTTCCACTCAAATTTGGGACATAACTCCCAGGGGGACTCTGAAATAACCTACAGAGGTTGGGATCTCGGGAGAGATTCTGTACCGGATCCGGTGTTTTCCGTGTCAGTATCTGGAAGTGGGAAAGCAACTAGAAAACGGGGACGAGGTTCGTGCACACGAAAACCACAGACCCGAGCAAACCAGGGAAGAAAAGAAGAAATATTCCTATACAGGGTCGCAAACCTGTGCTCGAAAGGAAAGACAAACGATACTAAAAATAGAGTTGGAAGCCCCACGAGCAGTGTGATACAGATAACCTGAGCTTTGCCAAGGGAATAAGTAAATGGAATTCTCTCGTGGATACTCTCCGCGAGGATTCGTAACCCGACGAGGGCAATTGTAGTTAGAGCCACCCTTGGTTGGTTTTTACTTTGGATTCGCGACAGCGAGGTCACTCTTCCCTAAGTACGGTTCACTAGAGTTATCTAAACTAGTTAAATAAATAATTGCACACCTTCTGAGGGCAATAAACGTGGAGATCTCAGTGTCAGGGCCAAGTTAAAAACTAACTAAGTATTAGAATTTCGAAATCGGAGCCAAAAATTCCCATGCGTACCACGCATTACACCCGTAAAGGGCTATTCATATCGAACCTCCTGGGAATTCCACCCTGTGCACGGGCCACTCTAGTATACCCTTTCCTAGGAAAAACTCACACAATGACTAGCACCAACCCAACGGGGATCAACCTCTTATGAAGAGGATCTTTGCTAAGTCCGCCAAAAGGCGTTGCTCCACAACATTGGTGCAACATCATTCCCCTTCATCATCGGTGCAATCAAAATTTTCAAGGTTTTTTCTAATCTCAATAGTAGTATAACCTATTCCACCATCATATTCCGCACGTCTGAAACTTTTTAGAGTCCATCCTCAAACAGACAGCTCGCCAGAAGAGAGGTAGAGGAAAATCAGACGAACTACAATTAGCGCGCAGAAAAGCTTTCAACGTCTTCAAATACAACCGCACTGTTGCGAGCGTTGTAGCATCATGTGGTTTGGTCAGCCGCTGTTGTTTACCAGATTAGGTGGGCTCAGAAGACAAACAACAGCATATTGCTCACCAAACTCTTGACTCCTGTTTTGTACAATGCAGGCAGTCCATCCATTCTTAGCAAGCAAAAGCAAAAAATGCGTGTTAGACGAATCGAACACGCTAGCGAACGAAAATTTGCGTTGGAAAAGAACCATATCAAACAGTATATGGGGAAAGTAACCAATGACGGGACAAAAACGGAAAAGAATAAAATGTCTTGCGATGACATATTGCGCTCTTTTGGCACTATTAGTCGCGAGATAACGGTACAAATGACCAAATATCACAGTCCTAAGTACTATTTGGGAGAAAATATAGACCACGTAAGTACAATGGTGAACCACTTGAAGCAGTTGAAGAAAAAACACCCGAACATTTTTCAAGATCCAAACTGCATTCGAAAGCTTGACGAAACGGTGGTTAAAGCAACATATGGAGAACCAGGAGCAGTATTCAACATCGCTCGAACGGATTTAGAGGGTCGATGCTATAATATTAAATGTAATGGTGCATATTTGACTGCAGTAATAGCCACGTCCGCAGTCCGTCTTATTGCGCCTCCGTTTTCCGTAGCTGCTTGTAAGAACGTAATGCCCAGATGGAAGAAAGCTCTCGATCTTACGGACAGAGAAAGCCTCCTCAGAATCTTCAATGGCTGGCTGACGAGAACTAGATACTGGACGGTAAGAGCATGTATTCCAGTGCAAAAGGGGTCCATGAAACTGGCGCTCATGCTGGATCCTGTGAAACAATCCAATGAACTCGTCTTGAAGACAATCCCCAGGGGCGGCTTGTCTTGTTGCTCCTTGATGGTCAAAATCGAAGAAAAAAGACGAACGGATAAGGTATTGCCAAGAAAGCATTATTATCGTGGTGAAGCTGCCGTCCGACACATCTCAATTTCTATGGACCTTTGACGCTTCAATAAATAAGACGTTCAAGGAAACTACAAGGAAAGCTAAAGGGATTCTTGTGCAAATGGAACTTTATAGCAATGCTAATATATCGTTCGAAATCAAACTATGAATCGCGGGGTATAGAGCTCTTATCAGTCAAAGTTCTAGGCAGAGCTTCGTCAATACCGGTTTGCGGCCCATGCAGTTTCAGTTCTTCGAAAATCTGCGGGAGAGGTTGAATGACAAGAATCGAGTATCCAGTAGAGATTCAGAAGGCTCGAACAAAACCTTGCCAATGACATTGCGGAAGACGGAAAGAGTGCTGTCCTCGAGAGTCACATCAGTCCTTGAGAACGAGAAGTGTCTGACACAAGTCATATGCAGTATTGAGCAGACTCTTCAACAGAATTGTTCGTCGCATCGAGTATTGTGGGTGGCAGCCCTGCTCAAAGCCCCTGTGTGGAATGCGCAACGAATTGTTGAAAATGTTTGCGAAGCCCCTGCTGCGATGTTGACAAATAGGAAGACTACGTGTGACATGGCAAACACAAATAGAGCTGCGAGCATACCAACGCAAGAAAAAGGAAGCATTGTTACGAGCGCGGATTGTGGTGAGCATGGAAACGGCGGTGATTCCGAGGAGGATATTTGGGAGTTGGTGGAAATTATTCCGATGATAAAGGAGTATAAGCCACGTCAGTTGTTACCGCCGTGCATGGCTTAGGAAGAAGAGCCGGAGGCAAGCGCCACCGACGCTCTGTTGAACATGTCGCGGGGTATGTGAGGCCAGAATGGGACAACGGCGGTGGTTTGTAGTTTGCAGAATATTCCCAGATGCCTTTTCCAGAGCCCTGATTCAAGTGCAGCAAGCAAAACTCTATTATGATTATGGCCTAAAGAAAGGGTTTGACACTCCAAAACTCACGTAGATTTTCCCCACCTTGAACAATATCACCACAGGCATGCAATGCCAAAGGGTAGATTGTTAAACGAGTTAAACCACCACTAGAGCCCTGAAAGAGCATGCAAGAACTTTGGACACTGTTTTGGAAGGTGGCAGAGGTAGACTGGTGGGGCACAGCACAAAATTGGCGTTACCACAACAAGAGCGGAGCGGAAGGAGCACCAGCGACAAAAACTGTGCGACCAAAAACTCGATTCTAGCAGAGTGCCAGTGTAAGACAAGACCTTACGTCGAGCACGGTAATAATGGCACAACAAAGCATACAACACCAACACTGCCAAGAGTCAGTTGTGTGTAAGCAATACGAAGAAATGAAAGAGATAAGACTACACTACAGAAGAGAACGTGAGGGGGAGGGTCGCTTGGGTTCAGGGAGGACCAGACAGCTCTAGATAACGGTGGGGATTCCCAAAGGAGGAGAAGTGGTCTGGCCGGGGATGGATTGGAGGGAACCAATCTTGTTCTTTAATACACAATTTTCTTAGATGCATATCTTCCTATCCTGCATACAAGCTCCACATTGCAACTAATAACACCCTTCATCATGAGAAAAGTTCTTGCCATCACACAGACTGAGAACCTGGGCGGTAATGTCATTGATTGCGCTAGCCTTGGCCGTACAATTGTTTCGTTCTCCGAACTAAGACGTAATGTTACCTCGAATTCTATACCTATGTCCTTGGACCATCCAAAGCCTTCAATGTGTAGGGGATAACCTTCCTGGCCATCTTGAGCGTTATGAACAACTGATGGAGCATATATTTCTTCTTTGGCACCACTCTCAACCAAGCTACGACACTGAACGGGGTGGTCGAGTAAATTACAGCTCTCTAATAATCGTGCTTGGGTCTGATTTTCGCATTATCAGGTAGTTGTAACAGCGTTTCTGGAATAATTAGGTGGCATCTACAATTTTTAAATAGAAAGAGCAGCACAAACTGCAGGGGCCAGTTTTTGGGTCGATGGACCACACTGAATGCGTCAGGCGTGGTTATGTAACAGCTGTGGATGAATTCCGTAAGCAAATGCAGAAGCCCATTCTTGAGGGTAGGTTTCGTGCTGCTCGAATGATACGCGAGCGTCGTAAGTAAAGGGTAAGTTCCTCATTCCTTCCTACGTATAATCTTTGTGTACTTCAAATTCCTGTCCTCTAGATTTATTTCACACTCTTTCCCTTCACACTTACTTCAAAATTCCAATGAACCACTACCGCGTATCTATCAAGTATTCGATATAGCAAGCCCAATTTCTCTATCTCTTTAGCCCTTGAACTTGCTCTGAGAGCTACGAATGATAAAACGAAACTCGAAGGACGTGCTCATTCATTATTAGTATTTCGATTTCTTCCTAGCTTTCCTCCCATTAATACAGAAGTTTCAAACCATCAGGAATGACTGAAAGCTCTTCAACCCACGTGCATTGAGATGGAAATCATTAGTAGGGATCTTCATTAGTGCCCTGCTGTTTTTCCTTGCATTACATCTGAGGCATGGACAAAATTCAATTTGGAAAAGAAGCTGTAGTTTATACAGATGATTTGAATTCAATGAAATGGACTGGACCCTATAAAATTGCGAGTATTTATGACAAAGAAGTATTCATAAATCTCAATGGCGAAACATTCCAATAATGTATTGCGCGAGGCAAACCATTCTATCGTAACGAAGTAGTGGACCACCTTCAAATTTGTCTTCAACCAATACTTCCAAGTGGTTTGGAAATTCAAGATGTTCAAATCCCTGAAGGTTTAGGTTCTCTGATAATCGAATTAAATTAGAAATGCTTAATGATGCGAAACAAATAGAGCTGGCCGGATTAGCATCCCGCGCAACATTGCAAGTCAATACACAAAAAGAACTGTCAGAAGACTCCAATATTCTCACTTGGCGACTTGTGCTAACCATCGAAAATCCAGATATCGGTGAAGATATATTCCAGGCCAGGTATGACGCCCAGGGGCACAAAAATACAGAAAAACCTCTTCTCGTACCCAATTCTCTTAGTCTCAGACAATATTCAACCCGAATCCTCGTTGCAATCGCCGCTACTCTCGTATAAAGAGTCTGAAATACAAATTTTCGTCATGCATAGTTACACTCCGCATAGATATTTATGTGTAAAGTGTATCTGAAGCCTCCGCAGGAATTGAAACTTCCAGCATATATGTTGTTGAAAGTTCTCCGACCTCTCTACAGACTTCCAGGCTCACTGGACTACTGGAAAAGAAAAAATACGACCAATTGGAAACACGAACAAGGCATGAACGCAGCAGAAAAGACATATAATTATTTATGGAGGACAATAAATCAAAACATACTTCTACCTACACATGTCTTCTGGAAATATCATTTCTATGTCCGTACTTTATCCTGTATTCCCACTGGACTATGCTCACAGACTGAAAACATCTCTCTGTCGGAACTCCCAGAAGCTCACGTACATCTGAAAAGCACATTTGCATTGAAATTTTTGCCGTTCGTGAATTATACTAAAGCCACTAAATTTCTGGTCTTATGTATTACATGAATGGAAAATTTGGTTAGCGCTCCTAAAAACTTTACGCACTGTGGTGCTTTGAATAAAATTCTAATTAGTAACAAATGCGTTCTAGATATTGCACAATTACTTGTTTATGATTCTCTGAGACAATTGTAAGCAATATGAAAAGAGGAGCGAGTTTCACTCATGATCTCTCACGTGTCCATTTAGGACTACGAGGAGATGAAATGGGATGGGGCTTCTCACCATCCCCAAGGATGGTGTTATGATTGGCTTACGATCCCGCATTACAAGATGCGTTTAGATACTTTCCTGCTAGAGGACGATGAATAGCTTTTTCCTCGCTTACTATAAAGGCAGAGTACGTAGCACGAACTTCACCTCAATCTGTTCTCAACACACTTCTACTTCAACTAACCTCCATACCCTACGTAGCAAAGGAACGTTTGTCAGTTCTGTGCCATATCTAGTTCTATATTACTGACCAACTCTTCTTTTGAGGTGTATTCTCAAGTCAGCAGTGGTAATTCAAGATATACTATTGATACAAATTGATATTTTTGGACGAGGTACGTGTACTAAAGAATTTGTAGCGATGTGATATGTCATAGATATGGTTTTCAAAAAGTTTGACAATTAATTGATATGCTTTACATGCGTCCATGATACGTCACTGATAGGTTTGATATAACTTTGAAAAGTCCCATATCAGTAATTGTTTATATGTACTTCAGAAAATATCCAACATATGTTTGCATCTCGCCCATGAGCCACAGAAATACAGGATACTACTGAACAATATACCAAAACGACATGTGAGCTACATCTAAAACTTATCGCTTTTCATCTACACCTATCCGGTTCATTTGAAGCGCATATCTATGATTCCCACTGCGAAAATGAGAATATAGACGCCAAAAAAAATGAGAAAACAAAATTAAGATGCATTTTATGACCGTACACATGAAAACATTCTAAATTACCATCTCGCTGAAAAAGATGTGTCTGAAGAGTGACGCTATCTCCAGTGCGTGGCAGGGGATAGCAAAATAGCCAAAAACATTTTCATATTCCTGAAAAGTTTCTCAGTATTAGTGAAAAACGGAATCGGAGAGGAAATGCAACCCATCGCATAAAGCAGAAGGAGATCTAATTCAATGTCGTCCCAGAAGCAAAAGTTCTGTTATTGGTGCAGCTTTTAATACTAAAGACTAGGGTTCTGCCCTCCAGAACGACCAGCAAAAAGTCGTGTGGCGTTTTGAGTTCTTGAAAGAACACTCATACACTTCTAAAATTGCCCTGGTCCGATTTTCTGTGCAACACGGATGGGCCCGAATTTGGTCTCAGAATGGAATATTGATCAGCCCAAAAAGTACCAAAGAAACGAAGGGTACCGAGCTCAAAGGCGTTTCCGTACTAAGTAGCTCCGTGCACACTATAGTAGTACCGGGTTTTGAAAATAGTTTTCTCAACTGACCAGGTAGCTTACTTCCGCTTATCATACTTTGTGTCGGAAACCTGCATTTTTAGTCCGAAGGGGTACAGGTTCCTGACTTTATACTCATTCCATCAAAATTCTTTCAAGAACATTAGACTATACCGCCCAAGAAGCTACCAGAACCCTTCTCTTGTGAAACGTTCCTCATGACCATTTGGACCACATGTGGCGTAATGACAAGGACCAACTTGGCAATCAGGAATCTCAACTCTCTGTAATTGTTTCCTTTGGAGTAAAATTATCCCTTGGACTAGTAGAAATTGATCGTATTTCATTGGTAGATGTGGTGATGTAGAGTACCCCCACAAACAGTTTTTCGGGCGCTAGGACTGCCACGTGCCAACTTTCTTCTTTTTCATTACTTTGGAATTGTATATTACCTTGCAGTAGGAGTATAATATGGGACTAAAATGCACCCTAATTCGTCTCAATTAGAAAAACTGCAGATCACTGTACTTTTTCTTGACAATGAAGGTAGATTCGATGAACCAAATTCGAAGGAACCACGTGAGAAGAAGGCTCTTATTGCTAGACAACGGCACGGTGCGTCCGGCGGAATCTACAGCAGCGGAGCAACGACGCGAATTTGCCGAATGGAAAATGAGCTGTAGTGGGCCGAAAGGGCAGTGCTGCCGAAAAAAGATGGCACTGTGGCTAGGCGACAGAGCAGCAGCAAAAAGAAAAAATGTATTAGAGCGACTACCCAAGTTAGCGGAGAACAAAGGGCTTTTTGGTAGAACGACAACGAGGGATGGCGGAAAGACGAAGGCAGTGTAGCGATATGGCGATGCCGAGCTTTCATTCGAAAGACATTCGCGTTGGAGGACGACGAAGAGAGCGGAGAATGAACAAGGCCAACAGGGACGAAATGCACAAAAGGTAAGCACTGAGGCGAAACTTGAGTCATGTTTGCTAGGCGAAGGAAGGGCAAGAAGAAATGCTGAGGTATACAGCAGCTCGTAAGGTCGCCTTATCTGAGGGTGTTGTCGGAGACCCTTGCACATGAGTAATTTCCACTGGCATATACGGCAGGAATTTTTCTACTAGATAGTACAATTGACGCATTATTCATCCTGATGGAAGGATAACGTTCACAATACGTGGCTCCGCACCACCGCCGCACCGAAACGGAGGAATCAAACCGAACTTTTTGATTTCATAAATGATGCCCTATCAATCTTGCGCTTCTAGTCCATAAACGTGTGTTCTTCATATCAGCCTTTCCCCCTTTCTATGTACACTACAACATTGCAAAAAAAGTGTACTTTGTAGGCTGAAGTGCAATATCCTCAGAGATGGATTCTTGGTACTTGGTTGATTTCCCGAATGTTTCGGTAATGTAGCCATTGCATGAACTACGACCACTAATAGTGGATTTGACAGGTGGGACATGGAAGAGTCAATTGGCGGTTGGCCACAGTAGTGGGCATGAACCACCAAAGTGGAGTAATTTAGTTAATTCTCTATATTATTATCACACCAATTTCTGACATGGTTAGTACTTAGTGTGCCGGTGGGTTGCCGTCGCACCAGTAAAAATTACCCAACAAGGGACCCCAACCTGGGGAATTGGCTCTAGATCTCACCGCCTTTGCGTGTTCTCTACTTATCTTTGGAGGGAAGCACCGACGCATACGGGAAGTCTAACCCCCTTGCCTATCTAAAGGACCTGAGTTTTCGGGTTTTTATTCCAGCTTTCTTGGTGTTCGTCTTGTATAAGGTTTATTTACCGGCACTGCCGTTAGTCCTCGTCACGACACTCGTAACTCAGCTCCCCCTTATTTTTCCCTTTACAGGGTGGCTTTCCCGCTACCCACGGCTCCTGTTCGCGCGTGCCACTAACGTGGAAACCTCACCTCTCTAGAGAACGACCAACCCCATACACCGCTCCTGCGGATACCCGATTCTTGCCTCAACCCTCCTGCACAAGTCGCGACGGGTGGCCTCGGCCTTACAACCCGACATAGTCGTGCCACTCCTGAGAGGGCTCTACCCAACTGGGCTCACCTCTAACGAGGAAAGATCACGAACGTCTTTCGGTGCACTCCCGCTTCAGGGCATTGCATTACATAGGCCAAAAAATTCCTGTATCGATTCTTTTTCATTCCTAGGTATTTAAACTAGTACCAATTTGAAGACCCTTCGCACCCAAACTCTCCTCTCATACTGTATTAAATCCCAATAGAACTGCGATATAAAGGGTTGCTATTAACCTGAAAAATTTAAAGCCGAAAAGGTATGCTTTACCTGTAGAGCAGATATAGTTTTTGGTGGAATATTCTATGAACTACATTTCAAGTATTTTCAACCGAAATATCCATATGTATTTCATATATTTCTGAAGTCAATTTCAGCAGGTTTTGCTACCGTATTATCCACAGGTACGGGAATTATAGCAAAGAAAAAACCAATCACCTTGATCCGCTGTCAATAATGTAACACGTGCACATCTAGAGCATAGCCAATAATACTGAAACCTTCTTACTACAATATCTATAATGAATAAAATTTTCGTAGATCTTAATACATACATATTTCCCTTCAAGATATCTTTTCTATATTCATTCTATACTCTGGATGTCCACTTGGAATCAGAGAGACCATAATTGTGATCTGAAGTAAACTCCAGGTTCCACAGATTCTTCCATGAGCATAGTTTCCTTGTCACGATGGTCTTAGAGTTCGATAGTGCTCTATTATTGAAACATGTAAGAGTAAAAGCGAGATAGTGCTTATTATATTTGGTTTACCTTGAAAACTTTCGCACAGTCTAGCCCAATAGAGATATGAGATATAAGGTGGATATGAACACGGTACGTCTCCTGCAGAACAGATAAGTTGTGGATGTACGTCAGATACCTTTTCCGTACATTCTTGGATCATACACAATATTTCTATGACTCTCACGCAAGATGTCGATTTATATTTTATTTATTTCTGAAGTTAGTTTCAACAGTTTATGACACCCGAAATGACAAAATGTATTGGAACTATATCAGAAGGTTACATAGATCACTTTGATGTACTATCAATGATATACCATATAGACGTCTAGTGCATATCCAATAATACCCAAGCTTTCCTCTTACCATACTTTTACAATATCAAATGACCATAATTCTTTTATCATACATACGTTCTCACGAGATATCACTTCTTTATCAGTACCTTATCCCTGAACGTCTATTGGGCTAGGCTCGATCACTTGGTGAGCATTTGGTAAAAGTTGAGTATACATATCCGAGAAAAGAACCTTCTGACTACTGGTTGCAATTCTCAGCACAATGTCTTTTACAATACTCTTTATCATCATCGCAAGGCCCATGACCCTCACTTTCGTGATCCATAGTTCCATTGCTATCTGTCTACAAGATGCCAGTGCATATATATATGCTAATGAAATCCTTCTAATCCACTATTGCTCATAAGTATTGATACGTCGTCCTTCTTTCCGAAGTAGAAATCTATTGCAGTAGAGAACTTGTATCTCCAGAGGATATAAACCTGATTTACATATGATACATAATAGATGTAGGACTGATAGACATAAGACATGGCCTTGCTAGTTTGTCCATGTAACGGAGGTAAATGGCCGGCCACTAGAGGCTTGATATGATTTAGATGAAGGCGTACTATATATTTTGTACAAGTTGGACATTTCGGTATTAAAGTCATATCCAAATAATACGGAAAGCATTTCAGAATTGTATCAGTTTCTTGCATGAGATTGGCGGAAATATGAGGTCTGATTGAACATTGTTATAAATGCTTATCTGATGCATATCCAAACTTTGTACTTTCTGCGCAAAAGTTATGAAATACGTATCCAAACTTTGTATTTTCTGCGAAAAAGTTATGAAATACGTATCTCACACATATTTTGTACTTCCGCGGGGTTCTGTTTCGGGATTCAGGAACAGAAGAATGGGGAAAAATACATTTTGCTTTATGCAGAAACGTCATTATCAGCAGTACCATTCAAAAGTTTTGCTACCCCTACCCATTCGTGCTCGATGGGCACAATTATGGGTTCAATTAGTGTACAGCCATTATTAAAAACGTTCTTGAATCATGCCTCCCTTCTCTCCACCGTTGTCGTGAATCATGAGAAGATCATGCGTACGACGATGAATGTCCTTGTGTTTCAGGGTTTTAGATCACTATAATATTCTGAGGCATCTGGATTAACAATTCTTAGCCACATGTCCGATTTGACAGACAGAGACCACTCTAAAAGCTTCAGATGGAACGCTGTAATGTGATTCGGTCACTAAAATTGATATCCTTCTTAAGGCTTTTTCGAGGTAGGAAGTGGTATTTGTTGATTGAAGGGAGGCTTTTCACCGATAAACAGGCTCGCATGCTCCCTTCAGCGCTTCCAAAATCTCTCTTGGCCACAAAGCCTCATTGCCGTTAAAAACTCCAGCAGTAGCAGCAGCAAAGCTAAGAGCTCATTAGCTGCTGCTGCACGCTCACGGCTGTTGCTGCTGAGTGGCTGGCAGTACAGGAGTGTCAGACAATCTGCATCACGGTGGCCGCAACTGCAGTCGTTTTCGCAGTACCAGCAAAATGAATCCACTGTATCCTACAAAGACCACCGCAGTGCCAGCCACTCACCAACGCATGGGTGGCCAATTCCGACTGTATTCCATAGTCACTCTCAGCACCGTGGCCTTATTGGTTTGCAGGTCTTTTGCGAGCGAGAGTGAGCAGAAATTGCCTGCAGATTCCCCGATTTCACCCTGATTCAGTGGCTCGCAGCGCCGCCCGCGGCGGAAGGTCGCTTTTAATTGTCTTCCAAGATAATGATTCATATCTATTCCTGGTTATTCTCTAAGTATTTTACACATCTAGAGACTTTTCCTCGACAATAGCTCAGATCAACGGTTAAAATGATCTCGAAAATTACAATATGTAGCACGTACTGTTCTCTTCAAGCTTCTGGAGCAACGTTTGACCTGAATAATTGTTAAATTAGCGCATTTTGTTCTGTACTTCATCAAGTCTGTTATTATTGAATGAGTAACCTCGCATATACCAGATATTATGACTAAAGTGATGGCTTCTAAGTACATTAGTCTCAGTCATATAAGAAATCACAAATCATTTACTGTTTATCGCCATCAGACATCACCAGCTATACTCCCTATTTTCTATGTCTCTCTCTGAAAATATTGAATTATAAGAAGTTGACTTACACTGTAATTTCTGAGTATGAAATTTTGTTTATTCAAGCAAGCAGTTACTATTGGTGAAATATACGCAGCACCACGCTGGAAGCATATTTAAATGCTCCTGGTTTTGAAAATACATGCATAAGAAGCACTCATGTGTCGTTTGCTTACGAAACCAATAATGCCCTACCAAATGGGCATTCAAACAAATAAGAGGGTTTAAAGTACATTTTCGGACTTATTTGAGGTGCTTACATAATCAAATTGATGCACTGTCCTTGATATACCATGTACAAATTTAGAGCATATCCCATAATATCCAAGCTTTCCTACCATCATATCTCTAATACATCATATCTCTATAGACTTTTTAGTACACATATATGCTGTGGAGGCATCACCTTTATATCACAACTATATCCTGAACGTCCACTGGGTTTTAGTAAGTAGAAACACATTTGTAGGATGTTGAGTATGATTGGGACGGCATACCTCCTTCCACGCCACTGAAGCGTCCCCGACCAAGACGTTCTGACTCGAGACGTCATCCTCTTTGCCAGTCTTCCACTCCTCTAAAAAGGGGTATTCCGTCTCACAGCTTGTCTAACCCTCTTTGTATAACTAAAGGATTCCAGTACTGAAACTGTTTTACCGATTACTGTGGTGTCAGTGGTGTATAAGGATTACCCCAGCGTTGCCATGCGCCTAGTCAGTTTCGTGACGCCCAATTCTTCTCTTACCTCTCCCATACGATTTGGGTAGCGTCTGGCTATCCGCAACTCGTGCTCCTCCTCGTTTGCATGTGCTACATACATTTGCCTGACAGCTCGAAGAATGGACTTAAGTACCGCTCTTGCCAATCACCATTTCTTATTCCACCTTCCTGCGCTGGTTGGAAAGGGCTCGCCTTGGTCTCACATCTGAGGTGGTCGTGCCATTCCCTGCAAAGGCTCTTTCGCTGACCTCAATACATTGGAGGAAGATCCCAAACGCCTTCGTGGTGTTCTCCTGTAACCAGTTATTACAATACAAGAAGGAAAAGGGAATGGGCTATCTTGTCCCGTTAGTAATCCCGACCATGAGTGAAGCGAAGAAAAGGTACTCCGTATGCGATGAGGAAGGTTTTTCAGTCGTTGTCGCCTTGAAAAAGGTTCAAATTTGCTTGCCCAGATCGAACCAGTTCCAGTTTCTATCCATAGAGTACGAACTAGATATAGTGTACCAGTCTGTGGCTGCAAAAACTGTGGTGACCACCTATCGCGGTACGCAAGGGTTCGAGAAGATTGACGATCAGGAGTGGAAAAGTTATAAATGTTTAGGACGTAGATGTCTTCCCAGGACTGGAGCCTTACTATTGTTATATCGCCTGCTACATCAGTGGCATGCAGGCAGACGAGCGATATTCAAAGTTTAGGACCGCAATGAGTATATGGAAAGGAGATTGTTCCGAACATTTTGTGGAGAACTGCGTAATGTGACATCTTTTGCAGAGCGTAAGTCACGTTTGAGTAGGTTACATGAAAGCATGGGTTACTGAAACCTTGCGACAAGGCCAAAGTTTTTCACACATCGGATCTGGTGGCGTTGCAGCATTGTGGAATTCTTAGAGTATTTGAGCAGTCGCAATGATTGTCATCCTACGACGTCATGGATTTCATATTCATATCACGCCAGATAGCGAATCTCCTTGAACGGAATATTTTAGAAGTTCTTGCTAGAATTTGTGAAGCAGCGTTTCTGAACGGAAACCCTGCCAAGGCGTTCGCACTCTTGACCTCTTGTGAAGTAGGTTCAGCGATTGATCCCTGCATGCCACACGGTGTTCGGTTATAAACCCGAGATGGGTGGTGGCTATACTTACGGCCTTGATACCATGAATCGGTGAACCAGGCGTCTGGTTTTAGGTTTGGATCGGTGTATGCGGTGTTCCAGTCCAAGGAAAATCCAGAAGGAAAAGTAGAAAATTTAAAAAGAACCAAGGGGAACGGTAACACCCCGATGGTTCATGTAGAACGCTGAATGAGATTTGACACTGATGGTGATGCTTATTCAGCAAGCACATCAAAACTCAATACTGAGTGAAAAGAACTGTCTTTCTCTAAGATAATAAAGATATCTAAAAAGGTGTTCACAGGTGACACTGGGCGGGCAAACAGTGTGAAAAATATCAGGGGTCCTGGAAGACACTGTGCGGGTGAGTATAACGAAACCAAACGTGGTGGGACTGCGGGAGGAATTAATCACTTTGTGCAAGCGATGAACGCAGTACCGAATTCAGTTTTATTTTTAATTCACTATGAAACGGCAGGACCGTCCCTCTTCAAGAACTATTGGGTTATAATGAAGTGAGAACACTAAATACAGTGTTGTACATTTCTTGTGATCTGCAAATTTGTGCCAATGAGTAGCACGGACGACTATGCCGCAGCACGACTCTTGTGAATCACTCCAGCAGTGGATCAATGCTCCCACGCTTGTCCCGCGTCTATCTGTTCTAGATATGACAATGCTAGTCTTCACTTGTAGTTTACGAAAACCCCAAATAACATTTATGCTGAAGTTCACCCAAAATTCCAAGGGCCCACTCATACCTGAATTAAACCGTTGCCACGTCTGTACGTCATCATCTATGATTCGCCTCGATCCCACCACATGCGAAGTCACATAGCTTTACAGAATTCGGTGTGTCATTTCCATTGACAAAGGCATAAAAAAGGGTTATGTTACTCGGAGTGGGGCACGTGACTGGATCATTAATAGCCGTTGCTATTCAAAGCTTGGCAGCCGTGGTAGGTCTTGACTTTAACAGGATCTAGATCACTGACCTGTGGACCCTATGAACTAATGCTTTTTGAGTATGCCACATCTTTTTAGGCAAATGCAGTACAGAACTTTGTAGAGAACAAAAGAATCGAGTGAAATTTGAATTGCACTGATGTAGATACACCTCCAACGTCTCTCTCCAAGCAGCGCAGAATAACTCAACAAAGCTTGCTCTCGCGACAAAGCTCAAAACGGTCAGACCCACGCAAGCTTGTGGTCGAAGTGACTACTGCGCATTCCAAAGTGAGTACGTCGCTCGTTTGAAGCAGCCCAGAAGAGATTGCATCCCGACAACTTCTTTAGGGACATTATTCCAGATTTTGGAGAGCTTGAACCGAGCGCGGTAACTGTAGTGCAATACCCCGAGATGGGAGCAGACACACAAGGGTGTTCGACGCCCTCCTCTGTGAGGGTAGCGCAGCGGCAAAACCACCTGTGGTGAGCACACGAAGCCGGGTGTAAGACCGGGACTCACCGCCACGACTAGCGTACAGGTGTAGAAACCAAGACAGACCACGAAGTGGGAAAGCGGAAAATGCAGCGACACACGAGTGGTGGGCGACGCGCAAGAGCAGTGCGGTGTCCACATGAGTGGGGCGGTGGTAGCGGAGCAACGGTAATCACCGGTAGTCGCAGAAACAACGACACCTGTATACGGGGCAAAAGAACAATACCCGCTGTAAAAGCGTGCACAGAAACAAACACAGTGGTGGTAAGAATGTGCTGAAGCTCCACGAGGTGGGTAACTAGGGCTTCACAGGATGGCGTCTCTCCAGATGGAGGTGGACACTCACCAGGGAACCTGAGCTAGAGCCAGACACTCGCTTGTTGCGTTTACTTTGACCCGGGCAGCCGGAGCTCACACACATAAGTAGTGGTGGCCCGCGCCCTGACAGCATAGTAGTAATTAACTAATAATATCCCTAAGGGGGTGCGAAACTCTACACACGTGTGGCACAAGCCAGCAATGCTGTGCACTACACTTGTCAACCAAATTGGGGCCCTTCAAACGGAAACAACATACCGATGTAATACTCATACCCCATGGTAGAGAGGTTAGCATCGCCAACGCGGAATATGACTGCACCACGTTCTGATACCGCTATTAGCGTTGCACTTCAGTAACCACGATACGCCAAGGCCGGCAAGTATACAAAAGCAAATTTATTACTGAGAGGATTGGCATCTACGGTTGGAACCGGGAATGTATCCTGCGATACCGTGTCCACTGGTACAGTTTTGAACCACGCTGGGATTAATGGAAGCCCATTGAGCACTTCCTTCGCTCCACGGTCGTACAAGGCCACTGCAGCGCTGAAACCGCGACAAAAGCAATGCTTTGCAAAGCCCAAGTGAGATAGAAACCGTTGGAACGGAAATTGAAGAAGAAGAAGGAATAGATACTCTTAAGGATATCTTCAGGGATAGGAATCATGGAAGACAAGCCAATCTAAAAGGAAAAGTTTACATCAAAAGCCAGCGCGAACCTGGAAACTACAGTAGGTAGTAGCGAAGCCAGGACAAAGAGACCAGGATAATGGATTAGGAGCCTATACCACCTTCGTCATTCAGGAGTCGATCAACACTTTGGCGATATGCTGAGACATCTGTCATTGTGGTTACGTCACACGATACTTTGGTAGCGCTGAGATCAGCCCCACGGAGGAGCCGGGCAATGATTAGGTTTTCATTGGCTATCCCCAATTTAGGAACCGAAGGCAGCGAAAAAGCTGAGGGCCCGACACTTGCCAGTATAGGGCCAGGAGCCGACGCTGCCCTTACTGGGGATTCTTATGCGACCTCTTCGGCACCACCTATAACTATGTATCCTCTCTCTTCGCATTAGTATTTACCATCAAGTCAACTCCGACATAGGTGCATTAGTAGTGCTTCGAATCGACCTCCCACATTGGTGATCATCTGGAATGTGCCGTGACACATCTTGGAGTTCTCTTACTTCAACAGGAGATGTTTTTCCGAGTTCTCACGGGTCGAAGTATTCAAATTCATCACAAGAGTGGTTTTTCTACCGAGATCCGAACCACTGGGACCACAGCTGCCATCAAGCTGACGGCTATGTTCTAATGAGACCGCGCTCCAGTTTATACTGTCGATGTAGCCAAAAACTTTGCGTACTAAGTCATTTTCGGCGCGACAATGATACTGAATCCCAAGTTTTGGATAGCGGCCTGACCACGCAGTTGGATATACTACACTGGATAATAGTCGTAAAAATCTGCGGGAATACAAACCGCAGTGCAGACAGACCATGCTTTTACGGCTACCGATCAAATCCCCGACCGGGGATCTAAGATAAAAAGGGAGCTAAGGTACTTCAGCACCGGTGGGAGCGCTGTAATCTATGGAAACCCCGGCACGCCTCTTGCAACAGTGATAATTAAGGTGATATACCATATCGTTCTTGTCGGTGAGGCAGAGTGGTCTGCTCAGTATCTGGGTCTTAATACGGGGAGAAATATCCAATCGGGATCTCCAGCGCGGTTCATAATGGATGAAGTTTTGTATGAAGCTGATCTGGGGCTGATTGGAAAGGTATCAGAACTCTGCCTGAAGAATCGGCATCTCCCAACAAAGGGCGTCTTGAAGCGCAGTTGGGAAGCTTCTCCACGCGAATGATTCATGGTTGGAGAGCTGCTCACTATTCCCAATCTTACCACGAGTGCAGAATGAAGTGCAACGCCCTCAGGGAGGGATTCTGGGTACTTGAACGCTTTCCCGATATTATCGGTTGTGTAGTGTGTATATGAACTACGCCCCACAATGGTGGGTATGGACACGTAGGACACGGTTTTGGGTCAATTGGCGGTTGGCCACAGTAGTGGATGTTGCCACGGAATGTGGAGTATTTTAGTTAATTTTATTTATTATTTTCACACCCATTTCTGGGAAGCTAGTACTTAGTGCGACGGCGCACTACCGTCGCACCAGTAAACCTTCCCCAACAAGGGACCCCAACCTGGGGAATTGGCTCTGAGCTTTACCGCCTCCGCGTGTTCTCAACTCCTCCTTGGAGGGAAGCACCGTAGTGTACGGAAGTTCACCCCCCTTGCACATCTAAAGGAGACCCATCATTGGGAGTACTAATTGTTCCAATCATATTGGTGTTTCGCCCTGTATAGGGAGTCCTGTCCACCGGCATTGCCGTATCTACTCGTCGCTCTCGCGACCCACTCGTCCTTCCTCTTTCCCCTTTTTAGGGTAGCACCTCCCGCTATCCGCGGCCCTCGTGTGCGCATCCGCTCACACACCCCCACTTACGTGGAAACATACCTCTACTGAGGATCACACCCCGCTCACGCGGATACCGATTCTTCGCCTTCACCTCCCTGCGCGAGTCGCGACAGGTGTCCCTGGTCTTACAAACCGGCTTCGCCGTGACACCTCTGGGAGGGCTCTACCCAACTGGGTTCACCTCGTGAGAGGAAGATCCCGGACGTCTTTCGGTGTTTTTCCCCTTTGGGGCATTGCACCACAAAGTGGTCTCCCGACCTAGAATCGGTTTTTGTTTTCCCTCTTACGAGGTTTGTTTTTATTTACCGGAAGTTCCGTGATCGTTTCCCGTCGTAACTGTATTTTCTCATGTCGAGAAATCCCTCCGACGCGGAGCCAGTGGTTACGCGTAGTCGCTCCCGCGACAACGCGGACACTTCCGAAGTTCGGTTCGTACCCCGTATCCCTATACGGACAAGTTCCAGCCGTGCTGGCGCCGCTTCATCGCGGAATGATACCCCCGACCGGGAACCCCGGAACCTCCTTTTGCCCTCGTTATCACCCCCGCAGGGGAATGCAGCATCGACTCCGGCTGTTGCCGCAGTGCCCCAGGCACCCCGGCCTGCTCCCGCTGTCGCGGCTTCAAGCCCCGTGGAACGGGCGATAACACCCCCCAGGGGACTTCCATGGAATCCCAGGTCCGCGCTCTGTGGACCGCCCATGACACCCTTGTAGGGGAACTAAAATCCCTCCAAGAGGTGGTCTCGGCAACCCCCGTAAAGGAGGTCGCCGAGGAACTCCGTGTTTTACGGTCTGACGTCAACTCCGTGTTGGAGAGTTTGGGACAACCCGCCGCCTTCATCGAAGGAGTTGAAGCCCGATTTGATCGGATTGGTGCCCGCCTGGAGACGCTGGAGCAGTTCGTCCTCATGGACAAACCATCCCCGGGTGATCCGGTAAACGAGGCATCGCACAACGACCAGCTTGCTGGGAAGAAGAAACGCCGTCACCGACGGAAACACCACCGAAAATATTCGGACTCCGATTCTTCGACATCGTCGGACTCATCCCGAAACCATTCGGTTAGCTCGAGCTCCTCGGACTCCGACTCGGAGGACGAGAAGCGAGGCTACTCCTCCCGCTCGAAGCGGTCATCGGCCACTGAAGGTGTGGTCCGAACCCGCCAGAAGGGGAGAAGACACCCCGGTCTCCGGGAATTGAAACCGACAAACCCGGATTACCGGAAGCTTTTATCATACCGGTACTACCGGCTTGAAGATTCGTCACTTGGACGTACGCCCCGTGGTACGGGAAAGGTGCGAGAATGCATTAAGCGAATGCAGCTCTCGCTCCGCAACCAGTATTTTACTGGAGAGGACCCAGTCCTAGTACTGGATTTCCTATCCCGCTTTGTAGCGGAGGCCGATATCCTCGGTATGAATGAGGGACAAGCCTATTTGGCTTTACCGTATTTCTTACGGGGAGTGGCGGAGGACCAATACACCTCTGTCAGAGGATCTTCTCGCGCCTCCGAGGGAGGAGTTACTTGCTGGCCGGAGGCTGTGCAGTATCTTCTGCGCTCCTACGCCACCAACACCGCTATTCAGCAGGCTATCCTCGCTTTGCGAGATACACGCCAGCGTGCTGGAGAGACCGAGACCGATTACTCGGTGCGCCTTAACAAGGCTTTCCACAGATGTGGTAACGTATACCCCGCTGGGGAGCGCAGTACCATGTTCATTGATGGTCTTGACCCGGCAATCCGGAGTTTAGTTACCCGTTATCGGGAGGACAAGCGAAGGATCACCTACCTCGAGCTGGTCCAACACGCTCGAGCGGAAGGGGATGCACTTCGTGCAAGAACTCCGAACAATCGGTCTAAATCCGCCAAGGCGTTGTTGCTGGAAAGCGAAGCTTCCTCTCTCCCGCTCACCGCGGATGGGAACCCTGGACAGGGATTTGATACCGTGCATTTAGCGCAGGGGGATGGTGTGTCGATACCCACCAGTGAGTTACCGTCAACGACGGAGATGAACCATGATACGGGAACAGAAGATCCCGTTCTATACGGTGGTAACAGTCGGGTTCAACCCCAACGACTCCCGTTTTCAAACGGTCAACCCCGTTATCAACGGCCTGGATGGACTGACACCCGCCCTGCGGTTCGCTTCTCCGATACTCGGAATAATAATCCGCGTGTCGCGGTGCTGGCTCTCATTTGCCACCTGTGCTATGCCCATGGCCATACCTCTCCTCAGTGTATTTGTTCACTGAAGGATATGGCCAAGGTGGTGGCAAATTATGAGGCCCTCACTCCAGAGGAGAAACGTTCCGTCCCGACGGCTTCCTACCTCCGTGCTAAAACGGACTTTTCTCACGCCCTACCACAGACCCCGCGTGCTCGGCAAGCTTCATACACCCCGATTCGGGAGATCACGCAACCATCCGTTGCAACCCCCGCTTATGCGGATAGAAACCCCCGTCAACGGGATGAAGCACTCGTTGTCGAGGAAACCAACCCACCGCCGAAGGCGGAAAACTAACTGAGGGAGTCTCCCCTTTGGGAGAGGCGTCCTCAAGAACGAGGCTGTTGGCGCCCGAGGCGTCCTCGCCTCGCTCCCCGGTGAAAGTCCTCTCGAGGAAAGACACCGCTGACGCGGACTCTGCGCACCTCGGTGTGTTGCGTCGCCCGTGGATACGGAGTAAAAATCCCCGGATTCCCGGTAGAGTCTTGGTCTTGGCCAAGCGCAATTATAAGGTCTATGCCGACCTTAGCCTTGACCCCCAGTTTATGGTGAGGTTTCTCACCGTCCTGGATACAGTTGCAGGCCCCAACTTTGTCGTGGAATCATTGTTACCCCCGCTTGTGCGGTCGTGTATCCGCTCTGACGCGGTCCCCGACATTTCGGATGCGAACAACAATCCGTTACAAACGGTGGGCACAGTGGACCTCGTCGTGAGACTTGGTACCTCTGTGGTGAAGTTGGACTTCATCGTTTGCCGTTCATTGGCAGCACCAGTCATACTGGGATGTGATTACTGCGACAGATTTGTCGACGCAATCAGGCCCCGCCTCAGGCGTGTAAAACTTGACGACGGATCGTCGGTTCCGATTGTTCGCCGCCCGCTAAAGCGGTCCTCTCGGAAACAAGTTCCGCTCCCTGCTGCGCAGGAACCACCGCCCGCGTCCCGCGAGTCCACCAAGCTCCGCGTCGCTGCCTCGGTTTCTATACCGGCTGAGTCCCAAGTCTGGGTACAGGTAAATTCCCGTCAACACGGTCTTCGGGTTATACAACCCCTCGCCTCGTTGTACGAGAAATCCCAGCTGGCGCTGGCTAATGGAATTGTCTCCATTTCCCCGGATGTTCCTTTCCGGATATTGGTTGCCAACCTTGGCAAACACCCCCAGTATCTGGTCAAACACCAAGTAATTGGGAGTGTAGCCCCCCATCCTATGGGAATGCTGCCAACGAAGATGACAGCCGCCGATGTACTCGGAGTTACCACCTCTTCTGAGGAGTTCGCCCCGCCGTCCGAAGACGTCAAGTCTAAGGAGGGGGAGGAAACCGCTACTTCAGCGTCGAACATACCGAGTAACTCGGAATTGCGAACCACACCTGTTCCACAGGACAATGCTCCATCGAGCAATGACCGGATTGATCCGGAAAAAGGACTTGAAGTGCTGGACTTCAGCCACGTGCCAGAGTCGCACCGCGACAAACTCCGTACTATGTTACGGGAATTCACCACAATGTGGGATGGCTCGCTTGGCGAGATTGATGCAACGGAACACCGAATCGATTTAATCCCCGGTGCGCGACCGGTTGCACAACCCCCTTACAGGGCAGGTCCGAAAGCTCGGGAAGAGGAGCAGTCCCAGGTGGACAAGATGCTCCGCGCAGGTGTGATTGAGCCCGCTCAATCGCCCTGGGCATCCCCAGTTGTACTGGCTTTAAAGGCCGACGGAACCTGGAGGTTCTGTGTCGACTACCGCCGGCTCAATGCCGTGACTGTTAGGGACACGTACCCCATCCCTCGTATGGACGAGTGCATTGACTCCCTTGGAGACGCCACCGTGTTCACGGCCCTTGATGCCAATTGGGGATATTGGCAAGTACCTGCCAGACAGGAGGATCGCGACAAAACCGCATTCACCTGCCATGCAGGAACGTACCGCTTCAAGCGGATGCCATTTGGGTTAACCAACGCCCCCGCCACCTTTCAGCGTGCAGTAGATATTCTACTCAACCGCTTTAAGTGGCGGGGTTGTCTGGTCTACCTTGATGATATTATCATCTTCTCCAACTCGTTGGACGACCATCTCACTCACGTCCGAGACGTGCTGACTGTACTCCGCGATGCGGGAATTACCCTCAAGTTGAGGAAATGCGAGTTTTTCACAGATACTGTGAAGTATCTGGGTCACATTATCCGTCCTGGACGGTTAGCGATCGAGAAAGCTCGAGTCAAATCCCTCGTTGAGGCGAAAGAACCCCGTACTCAAACCGAACTGCGCTCCTTTCTGGGGCTGGTCAACGTCTATCGACGGTTTATCCCGAACTTTTCGGATACTGCAGCGCCCCTGAACGCGTTGTTGCGAAAGGGGAACCCCCCAAAACTGGGAACATTTACGCCCGAGCAATCGGAAGCTTTTAACTCATTAAAGGAGGCTGTCACATCAGCACCAATCCTACATCTCCCAAAACTTGGGTTGCCATACTCCGTAGATACGGACTCGAGCGACTACCAAGTCGGGTGTGCTCTTTTTCAAACCACCCCCGAGGGGGAACGACATCCAATTGGTTATTGGTCACGTTCGCTCAATGTTCATGAGCGGAACTACTCCGTATCGGAGAAAGAGTGCCTCGCCGTCGTATGGGCGATGACCACTCTGCGCCCCTACCTTATGGGAATTCACTTCACCGTGTACACGGATCATTCCTCATTGAGGTGGTTGATGAATATCTCCGACCCGTCGGGACGCCTCATGCGCTGGAGACTCCGCCTCGCGGAATATGACTTTCAAGTCATTTATAAAAAGGGCGCGCAGAACACTCAGGCCGACGCTTTATCGCGGTTACCCACAAGTGGGGAAGCACTCCCAACGGAGGATGATGAAGTCCCATGTTTCATGGCTATAGACCCGGATGATCCGGAATATGCCGTCGAGGCTAGGCCAGAAACCTGGGACGAGGATGCTGATTTTGACGAACTACTCGCATCGCGAGATAAATCTGAGAACCCTGTAGTGCAAACTACGAACGTGGCACAGACACGAGCCGCGTCGCGGAAGCACCACCAAGGTGTTCAAGCTTGCTCTCAATGAGAGGCGGCACAGCGAGAGAGCCCTCTGATAGGGTCGACACGAGCCGGGTGTAAATCCGGGCGACCCCGTACTGAGCGTGCAGTCAGAGGGTAAGAACCGGCCAAGCAAGCCGAATCCGTCGGAGAATCCACGAGAGGTGGTAGCACAGTACCCAGCCCAACGGTTGTGGGACAAATGATCAACAAACAAGCCGCACTTGCGGAGCGCAGACTCGCGAGAGTGGGAAATCAGATCTCTATACGATGGGGGCCAGCCTGTATAACAGGGCAGAGAAACAGAAGCCGTATGACGGAAGAAACCTACAATAGGCAAAAGAAACAATAAAGAAATAGCCGTAACGACGGTTCAGGACTCCTCAAAGACGGAGGCAGGTTGCTCAACCCGGTGTTGCGGCGGTATTCCCCGGGAGGGGTTAGTGACCGTGCGCAAGCGGCTAGATGAACAGAGCCCAGTTCCTCCTTGAGGTTTACTTCTCCGTACAGTGGCGGCAGTGCCGCCACTTATATACGGCACTTCAACATATTAAAATAAATATCTAGAAATATCTAGCCACCCGGCAAGGCCGGCTACTGTAGTACAGATGTGCAACCGTGGCAAGCTTGCCACGGCGCACCCGTCATCGGGCCAATATCGGCACACGTGGCCACAATTACTACCCTTCCTAGGGACACCCCCAAATGGGGCTAGTGAAGCTAATACCATTCATAACCACGGTTGTGGCAGCCGGGAGCGGATCAAATCCTTATGAAGACCGATTGCGGCATACCCTCGACGGGCCATTGCACTACATCTCCCCCTTCTCAGGCTGGAACAACCGTGCCAAGCGGTTCGCGACCCCGCCACCATGAGTGGATATAAGCGTACCTCCCTCGACGGGTCTGCCGACAACTGCTCGGAACCACGCACACCAACGAACAACTCACCCCCGTGTTCTCTACCAGAGTCACCCGCCATGTCCCGCAACTCAAACACCCCTAGCGCACCTCCGTCCTCGACGGCTCGCATGCAAGTCTCCAACCCTCCGTTCCGAACGGCACCTCTTCCGCAATCGGCTCCTTTCCATCCCGGCTCGGCCGGCCAAGGGACCAGTTCTTCCGGTCGCGCGCCCGCTTGGGATTGGCGTCAAGTCGAGTTGCCCACTCTTGGGGGATGGCCGACACCCGGATCGTTGCACTCAAGGAATCCCCATCGTCACGGGGCGGAGTTTGCTAAGGCACCTTGGTTTGACCCCGAAGCCGTTCGTGATACGGAACTCGTTGATTCTTTCGCCGTTGACGGTTATCTCCCCGGAGGGCTTCCTGTTGCTGTCACCCATTCGTGGGATTGGCGTACCCGCATTGCGGTTAGTCCGAGTTGTCTCTTTGTTCCTCGGAACGAGACTCGGCAGTACGCTCGATGTGAGCTAGCCCGCATTGGGTACGCACGCCACTTTCGTGCTCCGAATGAACATCCCGTGCCGGTACAGTACCGGTTTGACGTAGCTTTCTACCGAACCTTCGGCGAAGTGGGGTATGGTGACCGCCTTGCCAACGTATTGGATGAGCTCGACCGCTTCGCGGACGTCGTACAACCTTATCAGGACCTGATCCTCTGGGCGAGGCCTATACTTCGCGCCGAATTCCGGTACCTTCGCCTTCCATCACGGTCAACCTACCTCGAGGGACTCCGCTTGTGCTGCGGCTGGGTTGGGGAGTACCCTACTCCTTTCCGGCGTACCGGTTTCGTTCCTCCTATTGGGGGTTAGGTTCTGGGATTCCGTCTGTGGCGGCCGTGCGATACTATCCGCGAGCGGGGCGGTTTCTCCAGCATCTTCACTGTAGCGCTTTTCCTGGTTTCCGGCGTTGTTCTTGTCCGAATTGTCGGTGTCCTTTACAGTTTTCCGTTCGTCGCTCCCGTTCTGCGGGCCTCCTGGCTCTTCCCCAATAGGCGTGGTCACCGGCTGTGACGAAGAGACCTCCAAAGGCTTATCCGTCCGCGACGGCGATAGTGGCGATCGAGATTGACCTGACGGCGATAGTGGCGATCGAGATTGACCTGTCCCCTCCCCCTCCTCAGTTGAGACGACGGGGGCGGAGCTCAGGATCCCCGATGGGGCCAGTATCCGCGTATGAACGTGAGCGGCAGCAGTTTTTGACTGTGTAGGTTCCTCAGCTACCGGCAAATCGGCTAACCCACGGTCCGGGTGCGGCATGACTACTGGTAGTCCACCCGATTCCGTTTCGACGGCAGTAGTATCCGATGCATCCTGGGTTTCCGAATCCTTCGGCTGCGTTGCCTGCGTAGCAGGTGGTGGTGCGGGCGTCAGGCGATCCAGCGATAAACGCTCATGCGCACCCTTGATATCAAGGACAGCCGTAGTGTCGGTCACCGCGACTACCCGAAAAGGGCCTTCCGCAACCGGAGGGAGCTTATGACGTCTCTCATTTTCCGGGTTGTAGTATTCCTTCCGAAGGAAGGCATATCTCCCTTCCCTGATCTGTGGGGCATTCCGGCGTACGCGAGCATCGAAGTTCCGCTTGTATGCGGCTTGTGCCTTTTCCAGGTTCTGCTGAGCTTTCGGGATAATCTTCTTCAGCCAGTCCTTCCAGGCGTCCCTGTGTAGACGGGGTGAAGGAAACGTATCCAGCGTAGGCTGCGGTTCGATAGCCACCGGTTGTGGAACGCGCAACAGCACCAGCTCGAATGGCGAGATCTGTGTAGTGCGATGAACCTGCGTATTGTAGGCATAAGTGACAGCATCGCTGTAGAGATCCCATTCCAAAGGATGATCGGCAACAAAAGTCCGCAATGCGTTGAGCATTGTGCGGTTAAAGCGCTCCACCTGGCCGTTACTCTGCGGATGATAGGTCGTAGTGAACCAATTATGAATCCGCAAGATGCGGCAGACATCTTGAAAGAACTTAGCCACGAACTGCGGTCCATTGTCCGATAGTAGATCAATCGGTGGTCCATAAACAAAAACCCAGTGTGTAACGAAAGCTTGGGCGACCGTAGCAGCGGTGATCCTTTTGAGAGGCACTGTCCGTACCAGCTTAGAGAAGCGGTCGGTTATAACCAGTAGGAACCGGTTTCCCCGGCGAGTCCGGATGAACTCTCCGAGCAGATCAATTGCCACAAACTCTAGTGGAGCCCTTGCAGGGCATAGTACCAACTTCTTGGAGTACTTCCGCAATTTGACGCGGTTCTTCGCACAGTCTGAACATCCACGAACAGTGGCATACGCATCAAAAGCCATTGCTGGCCAGTAGAAGTCCTTCTTTAAGGTATAGTACAACTTCCTACCACCAGGGTGGGCGGCCAATTTCGCATAGTGCGACAGGGTCAGCACCCAAGATTGGGGTGAGTGCGGAACCACAATCTGTGGCCTATCTCCGACGGTTCGGATCAAGAATCCTGATCGTTCGTGATGAAGGGCAACTCAGCTCCACCGTTCAGACGGCTCCGAATCCCAGTACAAAATGGGTCAGTATGCTGCTCCGGATGAGTTCTTCCGGCGTAATTGGTACGAACGAGCCCGGTTCGGGTCGCGTGTCTGACACGGCTGAAACAGCATCGTAGATGTCCCATCCTTCCGATTCTTCATCGGCATCGCTCTCGCCGTCTTCCAAAAGAAAGCACGGAATCTCCAGGTCATCGACTGGCTCAGCTTCGGCCGCTGTCTCCAAGCGGGAAAGTGCGTCAGCCTGAGTGTTCAGGAGTCCCTTTTTATACTTCATCTCGAAGTCAAATTCTGCCAAGCGCAGCCTCCACCTCATCAGGCGGCCAGATGGCTCCGCTATAGAGAGTAGCCAGCGTAAAGCCGAGTGATCGGTGTAGACTTCGAAATGATTCCCCATCAGGTAGGGGCGCAGGGTCTGGAGGGCCCAGACCACTGCTAGACATTCTTTCTCTGACACAGAGTAATTCCTCTCGTGGACGTTGAGGCTTCTTGACCAATATCCAATTGGCAATCGATCTCCACTCTCTGTGGTTTGGAACAAGGCGCAGCCGACCTGATAGTCGCTCGCATCCGTGTCAACGGCGTATGGCAATCCGGCCCTTGGTAGGGATAGCACCTGATGTCACTGCCTCAACGAGTGCTGAGAATGCCGTTGACTTCCGGTCATCAAACTCTTCCAGAGTAACTGGCTGGCCTTTTCGAAGGAGTTCATTCAGTGGTGCTGCAATATCCGCAAAGTTCGGGATGAAGCGGCGATAAACATTACATAGGCCGAGAAATGATCGGAGTTCCGTCTGATTTCGCGGTGTTTTGCCTCCTTGAGGGACTTCACTCGTACTTCATCAATTGCAAGCCGTCCAGGACGGATGACATGCCCGAGATATTTCACAGTGTCGGTAAAGAACTCACACTTCTTGAGCTTCAGGGTGATGCCTGCATCGCGTAACGTTCGCATAACATCCCGTACGTGGGTCAGGTGCTCGTCCAGGTTGCTCGAATAAACGATAACATCGTCCAGGTAAACCAGGCAGGTCTTCCACTTGAAGCGGGCGAGCAAAATGTCCACAGCGCGTTGAAATGTGGCTGGCGCGTTAGTTAACCCAAAGGGCATCCGATTGAATCGGTAGAGGCCTTGATGGCATACAAAAGCCGTCTTGTCACGGTCCTCAGCCCTAAGAGGGACTTGCCAATAGCCCGAATTAGCGTCGAGGGTCGTGAAAACTTTCGCTTCGCCAATGAATCGATGCATTCATCCATTCGTGGGATGGGATAGACATCCTTCACCGTAGCCGCATTCAACTTGCGGTAGTCGATACAAAATCGCCAAGACCCATCAGCTTTGGGAGCGAGCACCACAGATGAGGCCAAGGTGACTGGGCTGGTTCAATAACTCCGGCTCGGAGCATTTTTCTCAACCTGAGCCTTTTCCTCTTCTCGAGCTGTCGGTCCTGCCCTGTAAGGGGGTTGCGAAATCGGCCGAGTGTTCGGGAACAAATCAATCCGATGTTCGGTAATTCCAATCTTCCCTAGGGAGCCATCCCACATGGGCGTGAACTCTTTGAGCATCTGCCGCAGCTTATTGCGGTGAGTCTCTGGGACGTGATCAAGGTCCAGAGACTCGAGTTCCTGCGAGGCAGCCTGCTTGTCCACCACAGTGGCTGCTACGTCCTTCTCCGGTGAATTCGGCGTCTCTTCCTTCGACAGGCTATCTCCAGCCGACGAAGTCGGTTCGGCGGCGTTATCCGTACTGTTCGGCTTAACTGTTCCCGATTTAACTGGGCTCATTTCCGATTCACTTCGGCTTTCCTCCCCTCCTCAGCGTCGAGGATCCCGAGAACCTCGCAGCGGATACCTTCGTCGGTACGATAGCCGCAGGGTGCGGAAGCATTGAGCCAATTACTTGGTTGCGCATTAACCGTTGATTATAACGACTGAAGTTCGCGACCAGTACCTTAAAAGGTTTATCTGGCTCAACGAAAACAATCCATTGGCAAGGGCAAGTTGATTCCTCTCTTGTAGATGAGGCAACGGTTGAACCGTTTGTAGGCCACACTGTGGAGAAGCAACTGTAACCCAAACCTGCGATTCAGGCGGAATGCACACAGACCGAACTACTCGGAGCTTCGTGGATACCCGCGCAGCAGCGGCTGGTTCCTGCGCAGCAGGCAATGGTACCTGCTTCTTCAAAGCCCTCCGTAGGGTCGCCGAACAATGGGAATCGTCGTGCCGTCTTCCATCTCGACAGTCCGCGTTCGCGGTCGAATTGATTCGACGAAGTGGTCGCAGAAGTCGCACCCCAGTATAACTGGCGCTGCCAGCTTCTCGCATACCAAAAAGTCAAGCTTCACAACATACCGGCCTAGCCGGACGAGCAAATCGATTACTCCCACTGTAGAAAGTGGCCGATTGTTAGCATCCGCGATATCCAATTGCGGCGCCGCTCGGATGCGGGGCCGTAAGTGAGACGGAATCATTGATTGAACCAAAAAGTTTGGACCAGCGCCCGTGTCAAGAACGGCTAATTGCCGAACCATGTACTGGTCGGAAACACCTAGGTCAGCGTAAACTTTATAGTTTCGCTTTGCCATGACCAGGACTCTATCCGGAATCCGGTTGTTACGAGACCGTATCCACGGACGACGTAGAACACCGAGGTGCTCTGAGTCCACGTCTGTTGTGGCCAATTTCCTCGTAAGGATTGTGACCCGGAGCGAGGCTTCTCAACCTCAGGCGTTTTCAGCCCAAGGTTGGGGACGCCTCTCCATTTGCTGGAGGCTCCCACGCTCAGTTTTTCTGAGCTTCGCCGCTAGTCTGCGGAGGTGGCAATTCAGCAGGTGCGGCTACGTTTCCACCAAGAGGTGGTACAGTATCCTGTCTCTCAGGCTGAGTATCCGCCTTCGCGCGAAGGTACGACTTCTCGGGGACACGTTCCCGCTCGGCGGGCGTCAACGACTCGTAGTGAGAGACAATCTTTGCCATATCCCTAACGGGCAATAGACAATTTGGCGCAATATGCCCGTGCCTGTAACAGGTGTGACAAATCAACTGTCGAAGAAGCTCCGGGTTTGCCGGTCGACGCTCCTGACGCGGAGGGAAAGGGTCCCTCCATCCAGGGCGTTGGGCTCGATATCCACTAGAGTGCGGCACCGGCAGTGCCGGAACTTGCCTACCAACATACAATGCGGGGTCCACATCCGTGGCAGACGGTTTCCGTTGTCGACGCAATTCCGAGCTCGGCAAAGATTCGTCGCCCTGTAACAGGTGGACGTTGTCATAACCCCCCTGGGCTGATGCTCGCGAATGAGGCAGAGGCACATTCCGCGCTTCTACATGAAGCAAGCGGCGGGTCCGAGAACCAATCCCAGCTCGGGCACGAACTGCATCTCCTCTGCTTGGGCAAACTGTACCAATTCCAGGTAAGAAACCCGGCGATTGTTTTCCCGATATCGGGTTACTAGTCCACCGATGGTTCGGGTTAATCCATCGACGACCATGGTGCAACGCTCGGCAGCCGAGAACACATTGCCACAACGGTGGAAAGCCTTATTGAGGCGGGTCGAATAGACAGTTTCCGACTCGTCGGCTTTTTGCTTCGTGTCTCGCAGCGCGAGTATTGCGCCTTGTATGGCGTTTCTGTCGCGTAGGAACGCAACAGATATTGAACCGCCTCCGGCCAGCAAGTCACTCCTCCTTCGGAGGCTCGGGTAGAGCCCCGCACCGAATTGAACTGATCTTCGGCAAGACCCGTAAGAAAATACGGCAACGCAATATAGGCCTGAGCCTCACTCATCCGAAGGATATCGGCTTCCGCAACGAAGCGGCTTAGAAAATCCAACACAAGGATTGGATCTTCCCCGAAAATTTGGGCCTTCATTGTGAGCTCCATTTGGCGGAGATGGTTTCGGACCTTACCCGTCCCACGAGGGGTCCTCTGGGGCGTGGTATCTTCTAGCCGATAGTATCGGTATGAAAGTAACTTTTGATACAACAAATTGGTCGGCTTCAATTCCTTTAATCCAAGGTGTCTCCGTCTTTCGTACGGCCTCGCGCAGCACTCTGCGTGACTTCAGTAGCCCGCGAGCGGGAAGCACAGGTGACGAGAGCGTTCGTTCTCCGCGTCCGACGACTCGGTAGAAGAACCCTCTGGATGAGGCTCATCCTCAGAAGAGGACGAAGAAAAAGAGTCCGATTCCACCTTGACCTTCTTCTTCTTCTTTGCCGGGCGGTCCCGGGAGCGGTGTGAGTGCCGAGAACCTTCGGAAACCGGTACTCCGGGAGCAACCGCATCTGCGATGATGGTCGGCTCAACCGTCTTCAAGACGGGCCGCCAAGCGGTCTAAACGTGCGGCAGCCTGCTCGTGCAGGCAGCCGACACTTGTCGGTGTTCCATAATCTGGTTGACATCAGACCGTAGAACACGGACGTCTTTCTGTAGCATTCCCAGCTTCGGCTTCAGCCAGCGTTGCCGGATTTTTGTCATCTCCTGTAGTAGGCCCACGTGCGAGTTCTGGAGAATTCGCATGTGTGCCTCCACGTCGCGGAGCGTATACTCGTCAGACCGAGATGACATTGCCTCGCCCTCCGTGACAGCAGGGTTAGCGCCAAAGCGGAAGTAGCCGCAACAGCGGGCTGAGAGGCTGGTTGACGAGCGGGTGGGGCGTGCATCAGAGCGGGCACCTCGAGGAGCCGGATTTCGGTCGCCCCTCCCAGGGATATCGAGGATATCCCTCGGAAGCGGGGGCAGACCACGCGGTAAGCCGGATGATCCGGGGACCGAAGCGGCCTTCGAAGGGCCACCCCGACCACGGGATGACATAGCTTCACCGACACAGTCGGCCAATGGCAACCAAGTCCAGTTCCCAAGACGGGCGAAAAGAAAGAACCGTTAAGACGGGTACTCCCAACGGAATGGGCACCAACACGGCAAGCGAACTCCAACGATGTTGGCACTAGATCCGGTTCTAGGTCGGGAGACCAGTTTGTAGTGCAAACTACGAACGTGGCACAGACACGAGCCGCGTCGCGGAAGCACCACCAAGGTGTTCAAGCTTGCTCTCAATGAGAGGCGGCACAGCGGAGAGAGCCCTCTGATAGGGTCGACACGAGCCGGGTGTAATCCGGGCGACCCCGTACTGGGCGTGCAGTCAGAGGGTAAGAACCGGCCAAGCCAAGCCGAATCCGTCGGAGAATCCACGAGAGGGTGGTAGCACAGTACCCAGCCAACGGTTGTGGGACAAATGATCAACAAACAAGCCGCACTTGCGGAGCGCAGACTCGCGAGAGTGGGAAATCAGATCTCTATACGATGGGGGCCAACCTGTATAACAGGGCAGAGAAACAGAAGCCGTATGACGGAAGAAACCTACAATAGGCAAAAGAAACAATAAAGAAATAGCCGTAACGACGGTTCAGGACTCCTCAAAGACGGAGGCAGGTTGCTCAACCCGGTGTTGCGGCGGTATTCCCCGGGAGGGGTTAGTGACCGTGCGCAAGCGGCTAGATGAACAGAGCCCAGTTCCTCCTTGAGGTTTACTTCTCCGTTACAGTGGCGGCAGTGCCGCCACTTATATACGGCACTTCAACATATTAAAATAAATATCTAGAAATATCTAGCCACCCGGCAAGGCCGGCTACTGTAGTACAGATGTGCAACCGTGGCAAGCTTGCCACGGCGCACCCGTCATCGGGCCAATATCGGCACACGTGGCCACAATTACTACCCTTCCTAGGGACACCCCCAAATGGGGCTAGTGAAGCTAATACCATTCATAACCACGGTTGTGGCAGCCGGGAGCGGATCAAATCCTTATGAAGACCGATTGCGGCATACCCTCGACGGGCCATTGCACTACAAACCCGTTACCGGGAAACTTTGTACCGGTATCACCGGAAGAAATGATCCGAGAACAATTCGGCGACCCATTCTGTACGAGAATTCGTGCCCGTATCAACGGGGGTGAAGATCTCCCTGTCGGGGTAAACGACAAAGGCTACCTCGTAAGAAAGGTCGAAGCCCGCCCACAGATTGTGGTACCACATTCCCTGCAATCGCGGGTGTTACATCTATCACACTACGCCCCATTGGAGGTCACCCAGGTGGGAGGAAACTCTACCTAACCCTGCTAAGGGATTTCTATTGGCCCGCAATGGCGGTGGATTGCTACGCAACTGTGCGGTTTTGTAGCGAATGCGCGAAGAATCGCGTCAAACTCCGCAAAAATGCGAAGAAGATGAAACTATTCCCCGCAAGGGCGCCGCTCGAGTTTATTGCGATCGATATTCTCGGACCATTACTCACCACGAAACGTGGAACAAGTTTCTACTTGTCATTACCGACCGCTTTTCTAAGCTGGTACGGACTGTCCCTCTTCGGAGGATAACCGCTCTCACGGTGGCCCAGGCTCTGGTGACGCACTGGATTTTTGTCTACGGTCCCCCTGTA